>CAKOAT010374042.1:10170-71542 GCA_932364175.1 Eruca vesicaria subsp. sativa
TCGAGCGACCCCCTTGCCCCCGCTGCCTTCACTCCGCTGCGGTCTGGAGCGACCTCCGAGTCCGCTGCACGACCCCGCTCCGGCTGGTGCTTCTTGCAGCGACCTCTTGACTCCGCTGTGGTTGCTCCGGCTCGCCAAATGACACTTTTTGCACCTTCTTTTGACATGTAATCGACCCAAACACCTCCAGAGACTCCATCGCTTGCTCCATGACCTGATAAAGACAAATGTATGCAATATGCAACCTAGAGATGCCTAAATCTAAACTATATGCTCAATATAATTGAAAATGCAAGACTAAGACTAAGCAAATATGCAACATATCATCGACTGACCCACTTCCTACAACGAAATTGTAGGAACATCGTGGTTAAACTCAATGCAAGCGGTCCATCGACGTCCCATATGTGTCTCAAGTTCCCAACCCCATACGGAATCGAGACCATCTGAGGAAATCAGAAAATCTAGTAGGTATGCTCTTCCGCGGATTTAAAACGTAAAAGTTCTTCGGCTGATGCTCTCTCCAAGAATAAAAAGAAACCGTCTGCCCTAGAAAACACCCAAAACAAGATAAAACCAAAATCTTTTGGCAGTCCCGAGCAGCCGAAGTGCTGGACGGGAAGCGCGAACCTACCTGCGAACCCGTCGTCTCGGTGTGCATTGATGAGGCATTCCCATAACGCTTCATCAAAATCGGTGCGAATCTAATCGAGTCTTTAAAAGATGAGCTCTTGGCTTGTCTGAAAAGAAACTCAAACACGTTCGCGTGCACCGCAGAAGACATGCCAGGAATCGACATAAACATCACTTGTCACAAACTTAATGTTGACCCTACGTCCAAACCCGTCAAACAAAAGAGACAGAAGCTGGGGCCAGAACGCGCCGAAGCAGTCAACAATGAGGTCGACAGACTCCTCAAGGTCGGATCCATAACAGAAGTTATAAATCCCAACTGGCTCGCGAATCCCGTCGTTGTCAAGAAAAATAACGGAACGTGGCGATTCTGCGTCGATTTCACTGACCTTAATAAAGCGTGTCCTAAAGATAGCTACCTGCTGCCGCACATCGACCGCTTGGTTGAAGAAATGACAGGAAACAAACTCTTATCTTTTATGGACGCGTTTTCCAGGTACAATCAGATCATGATGAATCCTGACGATCGAGAGAAAACCGCATTCATAGCCGATCACGGAACTTACTGTTATAAAATAATGGCGTTCGACCTTAAGAATTCCGGCGCGACTTATCGAAGACTCGTGAATCGCATGTTCTCCAAACAACTCGGAAAAACGATGGAAGTATAAATCGACACTATGCTCGTGAAATTGCTCGAAGAGCAAGATCATATCGCGCACCTCCAAGAATGTTTCGAGAGGCTCAATTTGCACAACATGAAGCTGAATCTCGCGAAGTTCCGGTTTGCTGTCGTATCCGGAGAATTCTTGGGGTACCACGTTACCTACTGAGGAATTGAGGCCAAACCGAAACAAATCACAGCACTAATAGAAATGGTGTCCCCTAGGACGAAGCGCAAAGTACAAAGACTGACCGGTAGAGTTGCGGCACTTAACCGCTTCATCTCGCGATCAACGGATAAATGTCTTCCTTTCTACGATACTTTGAAGGGAAACAAGAAGTTCGAGTGGTCCGAGGAATGGGAGAAAGTTTTCCAACAGCTAAAGCATTACCTAGCTACTCCGCCAGTACTCGCGAAACAAGTACAAGGGAACCACTATTCATCTACATCGCGGTGTCAATAAAGGCCATAATCGGCGCCCTCATCCAGGAAGAATGCGGCGAGCAAAAACAAATTTTTTACGTAAGTAAAACTTTGCTAGACGCAGAAACGCGATACCCGATGATGGAAAAAGTTGCATTAGCAGTTCTAATGTCAGCGAGAAAACTAAGGCCGTACTTCCAATCTCACACCATTGTCGTACACACTTCTTTCCCTATTTGCACAATTTTGCATAGCCCAAGCCAGTCGGGAAGGTTGGCAAAATGGGTGATCGCGCTAAACGAGTATGACATCAAATAACGTGCAAAGACCTATGCAAAATCGCAAGTATTTGCATACTTCTTAGAGGAGGCACACCCGACCAGGAGCCGAACTCGACCTGGACCATATACGTTGACGGATCCTCGTCCAAACAAGGCTCCAGAATCGGCATCCGGCTGGCGGCCCCAAGGGGAGAAGTGCTGGAACAATCTTTTTGATTTGTTTTCCATGACTTGATCAATGAAGCCGAATGAAAAACCTTAACCGCAGGATTACGACTGATCACGGTCTAAAGATACGAAACCTCCACGTCTACTGCGACTCTCAGTTAGTGGCCAGCCAGTTCAGCGTGGAATACGAAGCAATGGATGAAAGAATGGAAGCATATCTGACTCTTGTCCAGGATCTAGCTCGAAACTTCGATCAATTCACCCTCACTCGAATTCCTCGGTCGGAAAACGCTCAAGCAGACGCTCTGGCTGCCTTGGCATCTAGTTCCGATCCAGGCTTAAGCAGGTTAATCCCCGTGGAGTTCAATGAACATCCTAGTATCAGACCGCCAACGAACCGGAAGAAGACATCGACGAAAACGATGATCGCCCAGCCACAGATCAGTCAAGCTATGGGTTCAGTCGTCTGTGGATGGAAACGTTCCTCGCGTACATATCCAACGGGGAACTCCCATTGGAAAAATGGGTGGCCCGAAAAATAAAGACTCAAGCCGCACGATATGTTCTAGTTGACGGAGAACTCTATAAGTGGAGATTCTCCGGACCACTCATGACCTGCGTGCAGGGAGAAAAGGCGCAGCGAATAATGGAAGAAGTGCACTCCGGATCCAGCGGAAACCATTCCGGTGGAAGGTCTCTCGCAATAAATATCAAGCGTAACGGATATTTCTGGCCGACAATGGTCAAAGACTACAAGGATTATTCACGAAAATGCGAGAAATGCCAAACACACACCCCGACTATCCTTCGATAAAAAGGGGGGGGGCAGGGGTAGGTGGGTATACGTATACTCGTATACTCCCAAAATTTCAAACTCAAAATTTCTCAAAAAAATTTCAACGGCGCGGCTAAAAGAAAAACGGAATTCTGAATATAGCTAAACGTCGCCAATATTTAGAAAACCGTCTTTCTTAAAAAAAAAAAAATACAACAACAAACACAGTCCACCCAGGACTATAAAACGTACAAAACCTCTTAAGATATGAATCCTTCGCGAAGGTCCCGGTAACATCTACCACCTAAGTTTATTACTGATCACAACAAACTCGCAACAGTTCTAAACAAACTTACGTTATCTCACAAGATAGCTCTCATACACCCGACACAAGGGTAATAGTGCTATAAAGAAATCCAAATTTTGGTTAGCACCTACGGGGATGCTCGATTCCGACTAGATAAGTCGTGTAAGTCGAGAACCTATCGCGGACTTTAAATCGGTACGGAATCAGGTTAAAATAAACAAACATCGATTAGTCATCGCAAAGCCTTAAAACTGAAAGGAAACCTAGGTCTTACCCTAAACCTAGCACACTGGTCTCTAACGTCTCAAGGCATGAATTGAGATCCTAAAGGCATGTCTCTTCGTCTGCATCTGTACGCTCATTCGATTCTTAAGAATCCTAAAACGAGCAAACGAATAAGGCGATCTACAAAAGAGTTGGAATGCAAGAAGACAACTCGCGGACCTCCCTCTACATTCACACGAAAGCATTTTTTTTCTCGAAACAAAAGAAAACGTAAACTGTGGGAACCAAAATTCACACTGTCGATTTCCGTAAAATAAGGAAACTTAGGAAAACCCTAATTTTCCAGAGGACCCGGATCTCTGCGAGAGTCAACGACAAGTAACCAAATAAATTTGGAAAATATGAAAAACATTGTAAAACGAATTTATAAAGAAAGTAGATCTTATTTCGAATTTATAAAGAAAGTAGATCTTATTTCGAATTTCCGTAAGAACGTTGCGATTATTTACAAGAGATTACAAAGAATTTGGCCACAGGGTGTGGGAACCGAAATTCACCTACTGTCAATGAATCGTAAATAAGGAAACTTTGAGTAAACCCTAAGTTTCCAGAGGACCCGGTTATCTGCGGAACCGCACAATGATAATTAAGAATACGATGAACTTAAAATTAAAGTAAGAATTAACGAGATGAAGAGCAAGAAAGATCTTATTCCGAATCTGCGTAAGAACGGTTACTACGAGAGTGGCCTTAGCTGCGTGAGCCGTCGGCGAAATCCCTAACTCTAGAAGTCTAAGACCGAAAACCCTAGTTGAGACGCAGCTCGATATCAAAAACGGAAAAGTTCCTAAATGCTAAATTTGGTGGTGAAAGCTCTGAAAAACGTGTCCCTTGCTTCTGCCCCAGGCCTCTTGCTTATATACTCCCTTCCTAGGCGGTTTAGTCTTTCCATTTTGCCCGGATTCGAGTTTATCGGGAATCTTCCATTTATCACAATCCTTCCTTTTTTTCCCGCGCAAATCTTTTATTTATCTTCAAACTTGCCATTTATCTCCAAACTTGATATTTATCTCCCTTCTGCGAGTAAATCGTCCAAATGTTATCGTATCTTCGGGTTAGATTTCGTTAAGATTGTGAGATGGACTTTTATCACGTTTTAGGACCTTCCGGGCCATTTTGCGATCAATCCGTTTTGCGACTTTGTACGAGATCGTTTCCTGATCCGATGCCGTTTTTATTAAAATTCCCCGAGTTAATCGTAAAGTTTAGCTACGTTCGTTTCTCGGTTAATCGTTGCCATTTTTTACGATTCACTTGACGCTTATATTCAAAACGCATTTGTTACGATTTTTACGAAAAATCTCGAATAAATCGTATAGTTTAGGAAATTTTCGGTGTTTTGTTTAACCGTTGCCGTTTTCTACGATTTCCTTGAGTTCTTTTCGAGAAAACAAAGTTTTACAGTTTTTATCGTAGAACTCGAACGATAGGACGGATCGAGACGAAACGAGAGACATTTCGACCGTGGTTCGGAACATGATCGTGTCGAAGGACGTAAGCCTTGAATCGGGGATGTAGGAGATCGAGGCTTGGGATGGTCGGTTTGACGTATGGCGAGCCGAACCGGACCGGTTCAGCTCGCCGTTTGACGAGCAAACGGCGAGCTGCCCGGGAAGCTTCCAGCTCGCCGTTGGGCGAGCTAGTCGTGTCGGGACTAGCTCGCGTTTTACGGCGGTTTTGGTTTTTTGCGGTTTTGTGCTTAACTTGGACGATCGTGTAATCGACGTTTGTTTTGTTTTTCCGAGATAATGATCTTCCGACTTTTCCGCGGATTTCCTTTGTATGGAAATCTCTTTTGGATTTATAAAATAATTTCCGGAGTTTTATAAAACGATTTCTCGAGTTTTATAAAACGATTTCTCGAGTTTTATAAAACGATTTCTCGAGTTTTATTAAACGATTTCTCAAGTTTTATAAAACGGTTTCTCGAGTTTCATAAAACATATTTTTATCTTTTTACGGGAAGTTTTGGCTATTGATTTCGTCGTACCGATTTTGACCCAAACACAGGGGCAGTCAGCGAGTTACCTAGTTCTAGCAACATAAAACCCTAAACTTAATTAAGTTCCAACTCGATAACAAAAGTCGAAAAAGATTAAAAAAAAAATTAGAATTAGATTATTATTAATGATAATAACAATAATAATGATAGTAGATCATAATATTTATAATTCACAGATAAGATTTGAAATTGCCATTTAAAATAATTATCGTGAACATGATATATAAAAAGTAATTATCAACAATATAATAAAAGGAATGCTTCATATCATGTAATACGGAAAAAAATTGAAAATGGTAGTACCCATAATCATACGATTTTGCACTACATAATGATTCTGCACTACATGATGGTAGGAGAGGGGAGGGGGGGGGAGTTCCCTTCAAGACGGCACAACTTGAGGAGGATCTTCAACACAAAACCCAATAAACAACGACAGTAATCAAGAAGGGGCTCTCCTCAAATTTACAGCAGATACATCGCTCGTTGTTGCTAAAAGTTCTTGATTTTGATCTATGCAGCAGCTGATTCAATCTTATCCACAACTTCTAACCGCGTTTTCCTCTTCCAGCCTTTCATGGTGGCTACTAAAGTCACAAGTCCTACGACCTGTCCTTTTGTATATTCCTGTATATTTGTAATTAGTTGTTTACATTTTCATCAAGTTTTCTATCGATTGAAAAGGAAAAGAAAGATATGTTTGCTTACCGGATGAGCCCTTGCCCAGTGGACATATTCAGTCTCTGGTAGATAGTATGCCTGAAAAAATGAGTGATAATTTCGGTTTAAAATGTGCCTCACTAGCACATTAGTCTGCACTTCCATGTGAATTACTGTTTTGCTTACCTTGATAAATGTGTCCACTATCTGTAACTTGGGTTTCACATTTGTTGGCACAAAGTGTTGTAGCCCGTTTATTAGAACCTACAAAGTGATAGATAATCAACCAGAATATATCCCTAAGTGTTGTAGCCCGTTTATTAGAACCTACAAAGTGATAGATAATCAACCAGAATATATCCCTATGCATAATAACTGTGTGAAGCAAATTTATCAATTGTTTGTGTTTTACTATTATCTCATCAGCAAAGAGTAAATGTTTGTCCTATCATGGCCATCTTTCGAGATGCGTTGTTTATTTGATATTCTATATCAGTATTAGAATGACTGTAAAAGTAACTAATAATTCCATTCCTTCGTGTACACAATTCTTGCTGTCGAGTAGAAGAAACTACCTGAATATCTAATGACATGAGAGCACGTCCTTCATCGGTGCATCTTTTTATTCTAGATAGACCTTCCACCAGCGTCTCCGCAAATATTTCAACTCCATATTCCAGTAGGAGGTTTTGGACCTATAAATGAAAAGAGTTTCAAAGTTTGAGAAGAAAATGTAATCAACTCCTAAAATTGATGAGGTCAGAGTCATTTACCTCCTGTGAAATGCCTCCGTGAGCAAGCCTTGTTTTGTAGTGTTTGAATTCCCCAAGCATCAAATCAACATACCTGTTTGTTCAAATAGTTTACTACATATAAGATGGCAGCGAAACCATCAATGGTCTGATAGGCCAAAGTAAAATGGTGAGAGTCTAGAACTAAAGCATCAAGATCATGTACTGAATATTTAGTATCTTAACTCAGCAAATAATTAGGCAGCTTGCTACAACAATACGAGCATTTTACAAGAATACCATTGTAAAATTATGAACATCTATATAGTTAAGTATTTTCTATTGAAGTATAGATCCAAATTTGGAAGAGCAAATGAGAGTAACAGAATGAAGTAACAAACCCATTATGCTCCACTCCAAGCTCCTTGACTTCCCATTTAGAATTAGCAATTCGGTCGACGTATCTGAAAAATCAGTTAACGGTCAATGGACATACATACCCCCAACGAAAACAAACAAGATAAAAACCATTTCATTGAACAAATAGCTTTATAACAGTTTTAAAAATCCAGAGGTCAGTAAGAATTAGAACAGGAGGCACAAAAGGGAGGACACCTCGCAGATTGATGCAATCCATCTAATAACTTTCTTAAGTAGATTGGCAATTTACCCATTAACATGCAGCAGGATCCTCGCAGTTGTCCTGTGTAGGTGCTCTGTCAGATCAGGTACGGAACCAACCTGATGAATAATTCCACTTAATGCAACTCTTTCAAATATATTTGATATCACACATTTGTATACAAACAGTTCTTGACTAATATATATTTGACAAATTAATATAACAAAGGAATACAATGAAACTACTTATGATCATCCTGATTATCCTACATAATCCATTACTATTAAAGAGGCACGAGACTATTGAATTCTACAGAGGTGTATCTATAATCTACATCAGGCAACAATTCCGACAAAGCCAAAGTTTATAAGGAATCAAAACTGAAAGCGTCACATACCAGTTGACCAAAGAAGTCTTCAACCAAAGAGCCATTTCTTGACATAAGCATCGATTGAAGATGAGCCTTTGATTTATGCAATATTCGGGCCACAAGAGAAACAGTGTCCACTGCAGCACATCTTTCCTGCAAGCAATGGTCCTGTGTTAGAGAAACCTTTTTATTATACAACCTTGAAATGAAATGAATGAGGCGGCTGCTTTTCTCTTCTCACCTTTCATACATGAAATACGTGAAAATTAATGTTTAGGAATAGTTATCTTAGGTTTGCTACTCGACAAAACCGTAGCCCCACGTCATACCTTTAGACTAAAAGTTATGCCTGATACGTGACCAGATGTAGTATTTAAGGGACTTGCGGGAGTCACGTCCGCAAGACTATGAACTGTGTTGGGAAAGGCAAGTGAAGAAGATGGTGATGATGAAAACTGAGGTTTTATCCATTGCTCACACTCTTGAGATATCCGGGATAAGCAGTTTTTCAAACGATCTGCATTTCAAAAATTAGAAATATATATTCTGTTGTGCCAAATTGTTTTATTGTATCCTTAAAAGCTATAACATTACAAACAAAGAGGAGCATCAAAAGGAAACGAATCAGTTACTCACGACTGGAAGAGTTGGCAACTCCTTTTCCACCTGAATTTGTATTTTCTTGACCAAAAGCTTGATACACAAAATAGAAAAAGACCCCGAACAATTGGCATATTCCCTACATAATTCAAAACAAACTTCAGAAACGAAAAAGAAAAATACAGTAGAGAAGACTGCAGACTTCCTATAATATGGATTGGTACCTTAAAGAACTCGACATTAACAAGTTCTAGTTTCTGCATAAGTCTTGCGTACTTATCCATTGATCTAAGACAGAACAAAGTTCATAATATGTTAGGGGAAGGCTATCGTTCTAACTTCAAGCATTTGCAAAACCGCATATTACCTTAGAAGGCAAAGTGACGATCCTGTTTGAGCTTTCAAATCATCATTAGTACTCAAATGTGAAGAAGAACTCCTTGATATACTACGTGCAAAACTTCGTCTTGGAAGCTGACTATCCTCATCAATATAGTCAGCATGAAGGTCTTCATTTTCATCTCCTGATCCTGAAACAGGACTACCTCCATTAATGCCTTTTTTATCTCTTACCTTGGAATTCACAACGTCAGTGGAGTAGTCTTGATCTTCAGAGGCAGCTCCATTATCTGAGGAGTAGTCTTGATCTTCTCTATAGTAAGTTAACTTTGCTGAGAAAGGGTTTCCACTTTTCAGCCAATATGAGAATCCACTCCTGTTCCCACTCGGATCAGTTGAGTCATTAGAGTGAGAGAATCTGGAAGAACCAGAGGCATTTCGGGAAGATATAATAAGGGGAGCCCCATCTCCCACAAGACCAGCAAAATTGATAGCTTGCACAATATCAGGTGACAATCTCGTCCATGTCTCCTTCTCCAGGACCATTTTAAGTGCCTGTTAGGGAGAAAAACGCAAACAAAAATTATCATGTAAGGAGAGATGTATGCTTTGCCAGTCCAGTAGAAATCGTGAAACTGAACTTACATGCATGCTTTGCTTGTGAAACGCAGTGAAATAATTTTCGCACACACCCTTTAGCTTCTCCCTAAAATCAACAACTTCAAAGCCACAGAACGCTTCCCCAGCAAGGATAAAGACGCTCAGATCTTCATAGTTTTTAAGGAATTGATGTATACTTGTTGAAGAAGCAGCTGGGGATGAGAGCAAAACAGACACACGGCTTGTTGTAAGTTGCCAAAGATTTCTGCGTCCTCTCTGCAGAGTTTCTGAAACAAAACCAGCACTCTCTTTTCGTAGATAGTACCATGGTGACTCGCTGTTACTTACTGTATCTCCAGAATCCTTAGACTCGTCTATTTCACTATTAGACGCTTCCTGCCCGGAACTGAAGGTTTCACTTCCAACAGACTCTTCAGCAGAAATGGTACAAGAAGGTATGCTTGTTGTACTCAAGGCTGAAGAGAGACCACTATCCTGTGGGTCGCATGAATCAATCTTTTGCGTTGTTGCAGAACTTGTTGAGATCAAATTTTCTACCTGTTCCAGTTCAGAAGCTAAGCTCTTTACAGTGTATTAAACGAAACTGCTCCTAAGGTAACTAATCGAATTTGATTCTGATGACATAAAGTAAAGAACCTAAAGGAAGTTGCCAATGCATAAGATACCGAGAAAATAAGCCATCAAAGAGTAGATTTATCCTTCAAGCAAAGGGCATAAAGTATAAGTATATCTTACTAAAATCAAAGAACTTATGGAAATTCTTGGACAACCACTTACTTGACATGGAGTACTCAAAAGAGATTAAACAAGTAATGCCAACTAAGAATTCAAGTAATACATACATGATTAAATATACCTTCTGAGATCAAATACGTATCAACAAACAAGTAAGAGTTCTACATGCCACAAATCTAAAACAGACGCACATGTATGCTAGACTCTTTAATTACAGATTTTTTTGCTCACTCTTAGGTTAAAAGATCTAGACAGAGGAGTTTAAGACTATGAAATCTGACACCCATTACTGTAACTAGCACTGAAACTAGAACCAGAAGCTGTTTCAAGAACCCTATAAATAGTTAGAAAATGTTCGATACAAACTCAAGTAGGGAAGGGAACCTACCTTCTTTTCTGGGGTGAAACTCATTATCTGATGGTACGAATATATTAAATGAAATAGCACAGCTAGTGTTCTCAAGAGACATTGCCTAAACTTGGATTCTGGTGTCTGAATACATAGATCGCTGTATGTAAGTCTGAAAAGAATTTAAGTAAATCAGAAAGAATACTAGAATCCAAACAAAAAGGAACCAGAAGTGAGCGTTAGATACTGTAATAGGTGCCAGTAATAACTCAGGTACATAGAACATACCTACTATATTGGGTGGCAACACCGTTATCCTACAAAAAAAATAATCACAAGATCAACAATTTGATTGGTTTATTATGTAGACCTTTAGAAAACTTGTTTAGCTGCTTAGGATAAAGTAAAAAAGAAAAAGTAGTGCCGCAACTGGCAAAGATTGCATGCAGAACGAAATGAATATAGATAAGATCGTATAAAATGATTTGTAACCATCTTTACATTTTCAAAATATAAGTTCAGAAAGCCACACTTGCTAAGCATTCAGTACATCTATCTATTGTATCTGCTAGGATGAAAAGAGACATCTAAGCAACAAGGAAAAATGCCTGCGCTATGCACCAGATAGCTCAATACATCCAAGTATCCAAGTATGCACTAGCTCAACATCAATTCTATAGGAGCAACAATTTAATAATTAGCTCACATACCTCCCCAACGACGGTCTTTAGGACTGAGTGGGTTTCTGATATAACTTCTTGCATAAAGAAGCTTTGTATCTTCTCAGCGAGACCAGAGACATCACCGATCAGTGCATAAGCATCAAGAACCTAAAAGTAAGAGCACATAAATTAACTATTGCCACTGAAGCAATTTCTAGTTCTCCAACCAAATTGGAGGTCGACAAAATTTAATCCTTAGTTTAAATCTTGAAGGACATAGCTTAGTATGAGAATGACTTGGATTACTAACCATTAAATAACTATCTTCTTTGAACTCCTGGCAAACCCCCATCAAAAGTGAATCAAGCTTATGAAGAGTTCTTCCTAACCAAACCTTGAAAAGAATATGAGAAGCTCAACCAACTGACAATAGAAAATAATGAAGAAAACGGTTGGTCATGAATAAGCCATACTACCTCAACTCCACGGGTCATCTCTTGAATTGCTGAAAACTCAGATAGACTATCAAGAAGCTGCAAGTACTCAGATAGAACTTGAAATGCCTACATAATAAAGAATACATGTCCTGGTCTTTTGATAGTTTCATAGCATAATATCACCATAAAAACTTATGCGAAAAAAATAAACAGAAGAATATACCTTGCAATAGTTTCCTTCTTCAACAAGGTCTTCAAGACTTGACTGAATTAGTCTTGCATGGCGAAGATCAGTTAATATAGGAAGCATATCCTGTAAATGGAGTAAACTGTTTAAACGCTCGAGCAGTATTGATTACAAGGTCTTTAGAGAAGCAAAAAGGCATGTTTTAAGTATTTCAATAATCTAAATGACTGGAAAAAATATATAAGCCTACCAGAAGAGCTTGTTTCTTTTTGGAATGAGTGTGTACAATAAGATCTCTTGAAGCCTCGTTCATAGATGAAGTCAAATTCCTTCTTCCATTCTGGCAGTAACAAACAAGAAATCGTCCATGAGCAATGTCAAATTTTAGCTTTCCTATATTTAGGATGAGAACATGAATTCCTAACCTTGCAGATGACATTCGCAATCTTCAAATCTTTTTCCAATTCTCTAACCAAATTCATCCCCTTCACTGGCCAAAAGTGAATATTAGTGTTCAAAAATCGGAACAGACATATGCTTTCTTAAAAGGAAAAAGACAAGTCATTTCAATCTCAAGGTACTTACCCATTACTTCATGATGCTCCATAACATGATGAGACAGGCTTTCTGCCACTCTATCCAGCTGTACTAACCTCAGGGTGGCCTATACAACAGACAATATTGGTAAACGAAGAAACAGAAGAAACTTAAAAGTAGAAGTTTGGTACCTGCTTCTCAAAATAAGCAAGCTCACTCTGATCATCTGGCACATTCTCCAAAATATGTCTCACTGGATCAAAATCCTACATGAGAACACAAAAATGAAATTATGACACTCTGAATATCACAAACACCCAGAGATAGACAGAAACCTCTTCATAGAAGCCTTCTTCAAGCTCTTCAACTTCTTGAGGAGGAGGTCTGTTTCCATATATTGAGCTAAGCTCAGTGGCAGTAGAAGATATACTCAACCTCTGATCAGAAGGAAGCCCAGCCAAAGCACGAGCAACAGCAGCTGCAGCAGCAGCACGTGCCGGAATCTACACAACCGGATGAAGACAGGATATTACATTGATAGGAATCAAGAGAGAGAGAGAGAGAGAGAGAGAGAGAGAGAGAGAGAGAGTATACCTCAGGACGATCAGAGGAAGAGGAGGAAGAAGAAGAGGGTAAGAGTCCAAGGGATGTAGCGGACTTAACAGAGCTAAGAAACTTTTCGCCAACCTTAGACAAATCCATGCCTTCACCTTGGGACAACAAGAGAGGAAGTAAAAAGAAAACCCTAGAGCTCTCGAACCCACCAGCACCAACCTCGTTTAGATCTCCGCCATTGAAGAGGAACGGATTACCCAAAACAGAGCCGAAGGGGAAGAGATTAGGCTGCATCTCATTTCAGATCATAGTAGTAGAGATTGTAGATCAGAAAGTTATCTCAGAATCGGAAAATGGATCGAGGATCTCCCGCGGAAATAAAAGAAAGGACGAGATCTAGAGATCAGGTTCGTGTCCGTTTTCTGGCAAGGAGCTTGACTTTGTGTTAGTTTACAGCGCTCAAGGCTCTGTTTGGATTTTGTCCAACAAAATTATGGTTAGTGCCACTTTTTCTTTTGCCGACTGGCCAATCAATATTCAAGTCCAAATCTAATTTTTACTATGTTTGCGATATTTATCACTGATTATTTTTGTCCTTTTCCGTTAGATGATTTTTAATTAACATAATTTCCCAATATAAAGTAGTTAACATATTTTTTACTGTATTAGAATATCTTCAAAAATATTTTATATTAGGTGATTTTCCGTGCTCATGCACGGGTATAAATATTTATCAAGTAAATATATTGTAATATATTCTAATTTATTAATTTACATAGATATTTACTTTTAATTATAAATTAATTTATAATTTATATGTATAACTTATATTAATAATATTAGATTATTTTAATTAGACATATGATTTAGTAGATGTTATATTTAATCGGTTAGGTTGCTTTTTTGGTCAATATTCGATTTGGTNTACTTTTAATTATAAATTAATTTATAATTTATATGTATAACTTATATTAATAATATTAGATTATTTTAATTAGACATATGATTTAGTAGATGTTATATTTAATCGGTTAGGTTGCTTTTTTGGTCAATATTCGATTTGGTTACACTTGTGTATTTTAGATTGCATCTATTTTTCTGAATTCAACTATAATATTTTCCTTTTAAATATGCTAAAACTTTAATTATTATTGTATTTAGATTGGCTATCGTCTTATATATGTAAATATATTTTAATAAGATTATGTATAACTTAATATATATTATGCTTATAATGAAATTTAAAATAAACTGAAATTTTGACACAAAATTATATAAATGAATATAACGATAATATTCTGAAGTCTCATTCATATATATATATATAAATTTTACAAAAAAACTGAATTATAACAGTTGGTTAATATTTTTTTTTCTATATTGATATTTTTGAGTCATCCTATAATCTATATGTATAAAAATAAATAAATAATTATTCTAAAATTATATGTTTTTGTTGTAGTTAGATGTTTTATTTTTGATATAAGTTAGATTCGTTCCATTACTCGTTTTGTGAGTATATTGAGTTATATATATTTTTCTAATTAAATCAAATCAAATTAGTTTTATTTACCGCTTAATGCAAGTATTTTATAAGATTTTTAATAATTGGACATATGTTGATTTTTAAGATATATTAAAAAATAAAGTGACGATCAATAAGAATTTACAATCATAAATATGAGTATAAAGATAAACATTTGAAATTTCATGAGAACATATTAATATTTAAAATAATTAAATATTTATAAATTCTAAATTATTTTATACCTTAGATTTCTTAAAAGGTAAATTGAATTTTTTTAAACAATCTTAAAAATGAGAACTTAGATTTACTTGAGTATTTTGATTATTTATCTATTAAGTTCCATAAACATAAAAAACATAAAATTAAAAAGCAAACTATATATTAAAAAGAATTTTTAATAATGATAAAATATTATATTTTCATTTCATTAATAGTGTATAGTGCTACGCTATTTAAAAAAATTTGAAATTATTTGATCAAAATATTTATGTGTTAAAAAAAATTATTTTATTTTTTAATATCTCTTAAATAAACACTAAAAATGTTGTTTTATGAAAATATCGAAAAAAATATTTAATTTCGTTTATATATAAACATTTTTATTTCAGAAATATTTCTTTTTTTGTATATGTGTGTTTAAAAAGTAAACATAAATTAAAAAATTAAGTAAAATCTTATTATGAGAAAAGTAAATACATTATTAATATCTTATTTAATATATTTGTTTATTAAGAGTATCTATGTAATTAACCATCGTGAGAGTTAACGTGAGCGCGACACGTAGGAAACTGACTTCTCAAATAATATTATAGAGATACATTTAAATTAAATATTACTATTTTGTGAACTTTCCTTTTTTATTAAACCTAATTATATATACTTATGTTTTCGTTTTTAAATAGTTTTGTAAATTTTATAAATGTTTCCTTTTTATTTTATATTATTATTTGGAATTTCTTAAAAGGAAATAATATTTAATTGTATTTTTAATTCATTAGGGGTATCATAGTAATCAATCAGCGTGAGAGTTAACGTGAGCGCGACACCTAAGAAAGTGACTTCTCAAATAATATTATAGAGATATCAAAAAATAATTAATTAAAATATATATTTTATTGTTCAAATTATTTTAAAGAAAAATATTTCTTTTCTAATATCAAGATTATTTGTATGAACTTTTTTAATGAAAACACATTATATACAAATATTTTTTTCATCTAAGAAGATATAGATATAAAGTAGTTTATTACTTAAAAGTATAATTTATGTTATTTAAAAATATATTTAAGTTAAATATTACTATTTTGTAAACTTTCCTTTTTTATGAAACCATATTATATATATACTTATTTTTCGTTTTAAATAGTTTTGTAAATTTTATAAATACTTCCTTTTTATTTTATATTATTATTTGGAAGATTTTAAAAAAGAAATAATAATATTTAAATATATTTAATTCATTAGGGGTATCATAGTAATCAACCAGCGTGAGAATTAACATGAGCGCGACACCTAAGAATTGACTTCTCAAATAATATTATAGAGATTTTGAAGTGTGCAAAATTGTATATATGAAGTTTAAAGGTATTTTTCTCCAAAATTAACACTTCAAACATCTTCAAAACTATCAAACTATTATTTGAGCACATATAAACTATTAAACGAAAAATACATTTGTACTTAATTCAGATTTTTTTCTAATATTTACAATCTTTGCCACTGACTATTACACTGGCGTTTTAAATTTTTCCTAAATCACACAAAATAAATTCATATCACTTTACTTGGATCTTAACCCAATTATCAGAAATTCACGTTATCAAATGGGATTTCTTTACAAACTATTTTGACCCGTAATATTAATGTATTTATCGGATAATTAATGATGAAATCATATAGTCTAGCCATATAATAAAAATATGAAATTAATAGATTACATGTAACTTGCGGTGGCCAAATTTTTTTTTGTTTTTCTTTTGTCAACCCAATGTTATTCAATATCAACTCAATTTTCATATTCAAGAAATATAAACTATCATTAATTTGTGTAAAAATTTATAATTGATTTTCTATTTATGTGGTCAAAAATATCTGCATAGATACAATATAAAATACATAAATACACTTTTTAATTAATACAATATTCTTAAAGAAAATTATGTTGGCACGATATATTAATAATAATTACATAACCGATCCATTTTTTAAACAATTATGTTTACATGGCATATTAATACATAGTTTCACTTTTTTAGAAAGCATATATAATTACATACCTAATCCAAAACACATCTAAAAAATTTAATTATGATGATAAAAAAATCTAAAAATATTATTATATAACACAATACAATAATGAAATATATGATCTCTCACCGATAAACAAAAGTAGCACAAATGAAACCAGTAAATGATACCTTAGAATTGTTATGTTTTAGAATATTTACCTAATTATTAAAAAATAACATCCGCGTGGACGGGTGAATCAAAGTTTAGTTATAATTTGTTTGGCTTACCAATTCTTAATCGTCACTAACCTTATTCCCAATGGTGAATCACCTAATCTCAATGGTGACATGGTATCAATCACAAAATTTATTGACATGTGATATCACTCAAATTATCCTAAGAAGTGAATTACTCTCTTAAATAAGAGGTTTAGATGTAGTACTTAGAGATCGAATCCACAAAAAATTAAGGAACCAATTAAATTTAATCAGAGTGAATAAGACTAGGTTGGTTTAAGATTTTGAAGTAAATAACAATGTATTAATTCCTAATTGAGTAAGGCAGTTGCTCTACTAAATTAATTAAGTTGTTTGATGGAAAGATGGCTTGCTAGACTTAGAGTTTCTATTCAGGTATCAGAGATTATAATCCTATAGGTTCTACACAGTTGAATGCATGATATTAAAGAGCTTCAACTTTAATAAGAACAAATCTATAAGCTTTCACCTTCTAGATTTGTCTATTAACTAGATCTAATAATCTCACCTCTCGGTTTGATCAGTTAGAAAGTGTGGATCAATTATTCTATATGAATATCTATCGATACACCTTTTGCTCCGTCGATCGATTATTCTATACGAATATTGATCGACGCGCTATAGCCAAGCTTTAGTGAGAGTTGAATATGTGCTCACTAAGGGTTCCAAATCAGCTCTCACCTCCTCTAGTAATCTTAGCTCGATAAGGAATAAATTAGGACGAAGATGAATGATGGTTTATGCCCTAGATCAAGGTTCTAGTTAGCTATTCTAGAACACCAGAATTAAGAACATCTTATCAATGAATATCACAACTAGAAATCCCATACTTGGGGCTAATCCCCTTAACATATTTAAACCTTAAAGCTAACAGGTGAATCTATTCAAGAATGATAGTTGTCACATAAATCATAGAAGAATATATATAAAATATAAAATAAATAAAGAAACCAAAGGAATTACAGGAGGACTCTGAAGGAGTTCTTCCCTTATCTCCTAAATCTAGGAACAAGAATAGAAAGCTTAGGTAATGTCTAGCCGTCAACATTGGCTTAGAAATACATGAATAGGGTTTCTGGTCGTCCATGGGTATTTTGGTAACTCGTGGTGGATTTTGGGCTTTGGTAAGTCTTGAATATAGTCGGCCCGCGTTCTGACATCACGTATCGATCAATGTCAAGGGTTCTGCATCGATCGATATACATTCATCTTCTCGACAGCTTCCTCTCGAGGCAGACTGGCCACTCCTCAGTAAAACGGGCATAACTTCTGCTACAGGATGCTGATTGATCTCGCTCGGTAGAATTGAAAAGCTAACTCAACGCTCTATTTTTTGTCAAAAGATGGGCGCAATCTAACGGTGGGAAGGTCTCCATCCATAGCTAAGCATCTGACGCATGTGTGCAGTATTGCACCTCAAAAAGTTTGAAAATCACTATATTTCTCCAGAACGTACCTGAACCTGTAAATACTCAAAAAAGACTCCAAATATAATAGTTATATCTTAAAGCAGTTATATACCATGGCTGAAAGTGGGTCAAATTCACGGTATATCAACTCCCTTAGACTTACCCTTTTGATTGTCCTCAAGCAAAGCAAACATGCAGTCTCTCTGAAAAATGTTTGAAATTGTAGGGGACTTACAAAATCTTTAATTTACTACTATCACCTATACTGTGTACCTACCACATCAAATAAGTGCCAACCTCATAGATATTTTATATACCATATCCTAGCTTAACAACCAAATCCAATCTACCAGCAACTTAGCAATACTAGCTTGACTTATCCCTCTACTAACCTCATTTATTAAATAAAATAAAAAAACATGCTTTAGCTTGGGAGTTTCGATCAGAGGATACTTGGACTCTCACTCCACCAGGTATCTGAGTAAATAGGTAGTCATATTCTGATTTCTTTTCTTCATATTTCTCTCTTCTCTCAATCTTTTTCTAATTCATTGCCAATGAACAAAGACCAGTACTAATGTGTTATATCTTGTTCACCATATTGATTTTTTCAGACATGTAACTTTTTCTCTTCTTTTCTTTGACAAAGTGTAGGCGAATAATGGGGTCACATGTAATTTACATATCCCTCGCTTTCAAGGATGTGTGATCATTCCATTAGAATAGAATAATGGGGTCATAGGTAGTTTAGCTACCCCTCTAAATCGCAGAAAATCATACCAATGTTTTTTTTTTATAGTAGATGATGAGGAGAGGAGAGAATGAATCCAAAAATTTACAGACTTATACCTTTCAGACCTGAAAAAGGAATCTGATCCAATGTATATTAAGCCCCAAAGCAAGCATATTAGTCAGATTAGGGTTGGAGGCCAGCTTCTGTTCCTTCAAACTTTCTAAGAAAGTGTGATCTAATGGAAGGATGATCCACTTTAGTATCTCTAGTATACTTTGCTGTCAATAAATCTAAGAATGGTGTTATAGTGTGGTTAGATAATAAGCAAGAATTTAAAACGATCATAATCCCCTTCTTGACTCAATAAAAAATCTTTTTGAAAACATTTTATAAAACTCATGAACAAACTAATATCAGTAAATATCCCCCAAGACTTAAATTACATTGTACCTAGTGTATATCTAGTTGTAGTTATGGTGAGAACTAATCATAAGTACACAATTTAACAACTAAGAACGATATACTTGCTCGATGATGTAAGTATTGATCGACACAATGAAGTGACAATCGAGTGGTGGATCTGAAGTGTTGTCGATCGATATCGACATGGTCTCATCGGTTGATGTGCTGAGCAATCATCAACTCGGATATGTTTTTCTCTTTTTTTTTCCGATGAACGGTAACCCTGCTACAGTATCGATCAACGTGGGATGAACAGTGTCGATTGACGCGGAATGCTACAGTGTTGTCGTTACTGTTCATCATATTTTTCTTGAGATAAATAAATGCAAAAATCAGTATAACATTAAGAAAAATAAAATCAGAACTTAACTAACAGTGGATTGCCTCTTACTCAGCGCTTATTTTTAGTCATTAACTTGATTTGTGGAGATCTGATTCAGTCCGGATGAGGATGAAAACTTGCTCCAAAACAAGTCTCAATGTCTACTCTCTGAAGCTTTATCATTCTTCTGTGAAAGCCTCCTCCATAAATGCTTCTTCTTTGTTTATCATATCAACAATAAGTAGTGTTCAAAACTTTGCAAATGGTTGTGAGAAACATTTGATGCGCACTCTGGATTTCCTGACACCATCTGAGAAGTTAGGAGTCAATGATAACTGAGGACTGCTCTTAGTCCCTTTTCTCTTCTTCCAATTCTTCTTCTTCTTTCCCCCAGACTTGTCTTGTTGCGTGGTGGTGCCTTGTTCGAAACGATTTCCACACACATCGAACCCATTTTGCTCTCATACGCGTCCAATGTCGATTGATGGTATGTTTTCCGTGTTGATCAATGTCGAAGTGGTAATATTGATCGATGCCGGTTGGTTGGTCTCGTTCGATTCTGCTTCTGCTGGGATTTTATTGATTTCAACTCTACATCTCATCCCTCTCTGAGAAGCTACTTCATACATATGATCATCAAATACCCCACTATAGGAACCTAGATGTGTACTTCTATCTGGTGGGATATGAAACTCAACTTTAAAGACTGTTCATGGAACCACAATCTTCAGAAGGTCATGTATCCTCTTCACTCTTTTATGAAATCCAGCAGCTTCTTCTGCACATATAGGTTGTCTCAAATGTTCAGGGACAACAAGGTTTGAAGCCCCAGACTTGTCAATCCAGCAGCTTCTACTGTGTATCTTGGAATCTCGTCCATACATAGGTGTCGATCGATACAATCGGGTATGTGTCGATCGATGATGTAGAGTAGATATCGATCGATTTCATCATGTCGGTGTCGATCGATGCTAGCTTTTGGTGAAGTCTCTAGATCTCCTCTTGAATTATGTTGATCGTCATCCAGTTTCTTCTCCAAATTATGATCCATATTCCTAAGCCATTCATCCAGCTCTAAGAAGTCTTCCATAGGGACTTCTCTACTCGGATCCAAATCTCCAAGCTTTCTACATCCTCTTACTCTAAGAATACTTCTAGCTCTAAGAAATCTTCCATGGTGATTTCTTTTTTTTACATTTGGAGAAGGAGAACAACTTGATACATCAGTGCTCTTATGGGTCGAGTCAGCAATTTCTTGAAAATATTGTCCCGGATGAGAAGTATCGGGATGAACAATATCGATCGATGGTGAAGTCATGGTATCGCTCGATGTTGAGGTCATGGTATCGATCGATGTTGAGGTCGTAGGTTGTAGTGTCGATCAATGTTGAGCTCGTGTCACTAATATCAGCTTCTTCTACTCTGCTTAGCTCTCCAGAATCATGGTGCTTATTACACACTACTATATCGTACTCAAGAAGTTGGCTTAGAACCTCGTCTTCTCTATTTATTCCCATCATTTCATAGATCTTATCCCGCTTATCGTTGATCTCTTTTTCTCGAGCCGCAGAAGCTTCACAAGAAATTCATAAAGTAATGCTCTTTCAATATCTTCCCAGCTGGTTAGAGATTCTGGTTGTAGTTGATTGAACCAGCTAAATGCATCCCCAGAGATAGAATAGGAAAAGATATTGCAGAGCATGTGGTATTCAAATATTTCATTCTACTCACTCCTTGACACTAGATCTTCAAGCTATGTGATGTGTTGCTTCAGATTTTTATGAGGCAAACCCTAAAAAGAGTTATGAGCTGCCCAATAATACCATTCAAGGCATAACTAGAACTCATTTATCTCAGCAACAACAATGCCATCAGGGATCACAACATCTTGTGCACTAATCAACTCTCATGAGCTGTTGCGAGGTCGACCTTCTTCGTCTCTTAACATTACATTCTCATCGACCTTAAGTATGAGCACTTCAACCTTCTCTTTCTACGCAAGTGGTGTCTGTCGAGACTTGATAAACAGTGTTGGATGAACAGTGTTACCATGAATAGTATTGATCGACGTCAGATGAACAATGTTGATCGATGTGGGGTGAACAGTGTTGATCGATGTCGGGTGAACAATGTCGATTGATAGTGGGTGAACAATGTCGATCGATGGTCAATGAATAGTACCACGGTGAACAGCACCAAGGTGAACAATGTCGCGATGAACAGTGTCGAGTGATGGTGGGTGAGCAGTGTAGATCGACAGTCGGTTCAAGGTATCGATCGATGTTGATGTCGTGGTGTCGATCGACGTGGAGGTCAAATTACGAGTACCGGTTTCTTCTACTTTACTCGGCTCTCCAGATCCATGTTGTTTATCATCCTCTACCATTGATATACCATGATTTTGACCCATTTTTAGTCATGGTATACTGGTGGTTTTACTACTATTTATTATATTATAAACGTTTTTAAGCATTTACAGGTTCAGAAGTATTTTGGAAGAAAGTGATTTTTTGTAGCATTTAGGGAGAGTTGGAGAAATCACTCGATTTGGAATCGACTACGTCGATCGAGGTCGATACGGAGTGACTCACGTCGATCGATATGCACCTTGCATGATCGATCGATTCCCAAGGCGCACAGACCAATTCGCGAGACATGTCAACTTGAATCTCAAACATCGCCAAATGACAATTTTACCCCTGACGAGTTTTAACCTTAGTTTATATACTCTACCAAAGTGTTAGAGGCAAATGGACTTTTTTGTATTCTTTTCACAGCAAAAGGTGAGAGAAGATCAACATAGAGATTTGTGATTGGAACTTCACTATTTTATATCTATCTATCTATCTATCTATATATACTATGCAGTTTTATTTATCTATTTATGTTATGAATTGCTTAGCTATGTCTTAGTAGTTCACTTGTTAGAATTAAGGTTTAAATAGATTAGAAGGATTAACCCCAACTATGGATTGCTTGTTGTGGTATTCATTAATATGATGTTCTTAACGCTCATGTTCTAGACTTGCTCACTAGAAACCTAAATCTAGGATTATTAGGTTGTTTAGATATCATTAATTAATTCTAATAATCTTGAACACATCCTGATTAAGCTAGGATATGCTAGAAATAAAGCGAGAGTTTGATATAGGGATCCATAGTGAGTCTTTGTTAACTCGCGAGTAACGTTTGAATGGACTCATTGATCGATATACCCATCAGAAATTGATCGATGATGAGTAAAGTGAATCGGTCCATATTCCTATAGAATAATCAATCGACACTGACACTGATCGGACACTATTTTCTAGGTTAACAACCTTCTAGTCAATAGACTTATTTACTTAAATGAGAGTTTAGTAAATTCGTTGTTAAGATAGTTAATGTTCTTTAATACCATGCAAACAACTAGATAACACCTATAGGATTATAATCACAACATCTAAATAAAATCTCTAAGTCTAACATCTTTCCATTTTAGTTTTAAAATCTTCATTCCATTCTTATTAAGTAATTGTCATGTTTAATTGGAGTATTTCATGTTTATTAGTTTACTGCATTTTACTATTTTTATTCACCTAGGTTATTGATTGATTATATTTAATAGGTTCCAGAGCTCCTTGTGTATTTGATCCTTAAGTACTGCAATAGATCTCTTATTTGAGAGAGTAAGTTGCTTCATAGGGTAAACATTTACATCAAATTAGGTGTCGTTGTCGGGGAGCTTTGATAGCCTTTAGATTTAGTCTAATAATTCTAGGTTTCTCTTTTTCTTATTCTTTTATCATCTTCTGATAAAAATTTTCTTGATTTTTCAGGTGCATGCATGGCATAACCTGAAGCAACAAGGAAAAACAGCTCTTATTTTCAGAAGACCCTGCAAGTTTGGAACGTTCGATCCGCATAATCTATGTTCCACATCGATCGACGATAACATCTCTTCGTCGACCGATTCTCATCAAACCCCAACCGACCTCCCTTCATCATCGATCAACGCAGACTACTCTTCGTCGACCGATTCTGGTCACTTGACATCGATCGACACCGCTTATCGTACATCGATCGACACTCAACCGCGAGACATGGTTGCACCTTTGATACTAACCGTGAATGAAAGTGGACACATGTATGACCAAGAAGGTCATCTGCGTAATGCAACATGTCAGAAACTAGACACTCAGGGGAATGTAATCCATGAACCTTATACTGATGAGGCCACTCGACCCAAGACCTTGGCAGACTACAACCGTCCAGACCAGTACTACGCCAACAAGTGAGCTATTTGTCTCCCAAACGTTCAGAGAGAGAATTTCGAGTTAAAGCCCCAGTACTACACACTTGTGGCACATATACCCTACTAGGGGTTGCCGCATGAGCATCCTATGGACCATCTTGAGAGGTCGAGGATCTCATTGCTGATATTAGTGTTAAGGGAGACCCTGTGGACTACTTATTGTGTAATGTCTTCAAGTTTTCTCTTGCTGGATATGCTGCACATTTGCTAAAGCTGCTACCACAATGATCTCTTACATCTTGGGCTGACATAAAAAATGCGTTTCTAAACAATTTCTTTGATGAGGGACGAGGTGAAGAACTAAGGAGCATGATTGCTACCTTCACACAAAAGCCTGGAGAGTCCTTCAAAGACTCTTGGCTCAGATTTAAATTCTTCCAGCGCAATTTCCCACACCATGGATTTAATGAAGTGCAGCTGCTCAGCACTTTCTTTAGAGGAATTTCTTTGAAGTATCAGATGCCTCTTGATACAGCCAGCAATGGAAGTCTTAACACTAGAAATTTTGAAGAAGCTGTGAGACTTATCGAGAACTTGGCAAACATCAGGAGCATCAAAAACACTTATTATGAAAGGAGAAAATATGTAGCATTCCTTGGGAAGGAGCAGCTAGATGAGGTAAAAGCTAAGTTAAACAATGTCAACAAGCTACTTCTGAGACATGTTTACTCAGCAGAAGGTGTAGAAGATATAGATTCAGAGTTAACAGATGTGAACTACATTGTAGGAACTGGATTTCAGAGGCCTGGAAACCAGTTTGGAAACATGAACTTTAGTGGTAATGGTTAGATGAATAACTTCAACCAGAATCCACAGTTTCAGAAACCCTACAACAGCTACATCACAAGAAAGGGTATGGAACTTCATTATACCATAATCTACCATCACAAACTCAGGTAAACAAGATTAAAGTTATGCGTTATCAGGTTCTTGAAGGACAGCAAAGGCTGACAGTATATTTCAATGGGAAGATTGATTCCATCTACAAAGAGTTTGGACACCAAAATTGAAACTTTCGGTACTCTGGTAAGGAAGCTTGAGACTCAGATGGTTCACCACGTCAAGGACATACTGTGAGGAGGCAAGAAGCGGATGAAACTATGAAACACCACGTCAAGGCCATACTGGATGATGATTTATGGCAAGAAATTCAACATATAAAGATGGAGAAGACGATCTCGAGGAGGACGTATATCACGATATCGAGGAATCACCTCCTCATCAATATATGCCATACTATGCGCATCGATCGACATGATTTGACGGATATCAATCGACAGGTTACTATATAGATCGATCGACGCCTACTAAGTTGTCTGAAATGTGCAATGCCATCCGGATAATGACCCTCGTGGAGTTCGCAGGAAGACACCCACATCCACCCATCCTTCATATTCCACCATCAATCGACATCACAAGCCGGACATCGATCGACATAGGGAACATGTCAACGATCTACATGACCCTACTCCAATCGATTGACGCGACACTATTAAGTGCCGAGTGAAGTTGCCCCTAATCGATGTAACACGAATAAATGCACTCAAACCGCCATCAATCAGAACCTATGGACATTGATAGGACAGTTACTGAGAGGCATCTGAGGAAAGGGAAAGAGAAGGTTCCTAAACATCTCAAGAGGGAACCTAATGATAAGGAGATGGATGGTTTCACTACAAGAGTTCTCAGAATCCCACAGGAAAAACCTTTTGAGGAGGTTTCCTATACCCACAGACTGTGGATGTTTTTCAGAGAGACCGGAGAAACTGAGGAGGACATTAGGAAGATGTTTCACCATGTTAGGGAAAGGATGGAAAAAATGATCACATCGAAGAATAAGTGTGATCTTGAGAAGTTCAAAATACCATGTTCAGTCAAAGGTATTGAGTTCCCAAATGCTTTATGTGACACAAGATCATTAGTCAGCATCCTACCAAAGGTCATGGCAGATCATCTGGGTCTGAAGATAGAACTTTCAAAGGAATCATTCACCTTTGTGGATTATTCTAAGAAGAAATCAGGAGGTTTAATCAGAGACCTGGAGGTGCAGGTTGGTAATGCACTAGTTCATGTGGATTTTCATGTCCTAGATATTAAGCTAAACTAGAATTCTTCACTCGTACAGGGAAGAGCTTTTATGGTCACAGTTGGAGCAGTTTATGACATGAATACTAACAAGTTTTGTCTTACTTTAATTGATCCCAATGTTTCTTATGATCATGTTCGTGTTGTTAAGCAACGAGTAAACATATTGGAGACTGGAGAAGCTGGATTCATCGCCGCATGCCATTGTGGAGCAGAGTATGAAATCGAGTATTTTGAATCGATCGACACTCAATCAACAACATCGATCGATTCCCTCAACCAGTCGGCGACCGATGCAACAATTGATGTATCGATCGACAGACAGTCCACACGTGGAATCACACCCGATTTTGCCTTACAGACCACAAGTAACAAGCATGATGACTACTTAATAGGCAGTTAGGCAGACAGTGGTTTCCATGAGAGCTTTGCAATTAACACAGCACTCATATCATATTCTGAGGATCACAAAGAGGATCATGATGAGGATTATGATTAGGATTATGATGAGGAGTATGCTAGAGAAATCCATGCCATTCTTTTAGATGATAGACTCCTACAACCCATCAAAAAAATGAAGCCTATGACATTGATCAACACGGTTGTACCAGAATTGACCGATACTCATCCACATGAGGAAAATCGACATCAACAATCGATCGACACACTCACTTCACCATCGATTGATTACAACGCCACTGACTTCAGGAAATTTGGCAATTTTGCAATTTTTCCTAGGGCACCTGATGAGTATAAAAGAGGTATTGCAACCAAGAGGACGTCTCATACCATAAAATTAGACAAGATGCAAGCACTTAATACCTTTGGGTGACAGAGTAAGAGAGGCACAAAATATAGTGATCACCATGGCAAAGAAACAAGTGCAACATTCAACCAGCAAAGATCACCACCTCTTGTCTGCCATCGATCAATGCTGCAGATAGCACATCGATCGATTCTTACCCTCCAACTTTTACTTTATCTAAAGAATACTATCCTTATGAGTTTCTAAAGCAAGATGAATTTGGTGTTATTAAGGACCTAGAAGTTAATGCACGAACCTTGGATGGGAAGATTCTACAAGTTTAAAACAAAGACATAGAAGAAATCCTTCAGGTGGCCAATGGACCAGAAATCTCTTTCAGCAACAAAAAGGCGTAATGCAGCAACCATCGACCGACACAGTTCAGGCGCCGTCAATCGTCAAGGGTACTTATCCATCGATCGACAAGACGAGACGTGTAACGATCGACCTCAACAAAAATTATGAACTGGTTTTGGAACCAGAGCTTTACACCAAAGATGAAATCAACGAGATGATTGGTTGCATGAGTGATTGGCATAAAGAAGAAATGGGTAAGCTCACCAACAATCAGGATACAGCCTATGTGGTTTTGCAAGAAGGCATCACTGGATTGACCACGCGGATGAAAGAGATGGAAGCAAAACTAGCTAGTTTGAAGACACAGCATATGCCATCGATCGATGCCACTAAGGACGCATCGATCGACGCGAATGACGTACCAGAACAGGATGAGTTTTCGATAGGTCAGATAGCTGCATGGGACAAGACATATCTGGATACCAAGATTGACGCGATACATCACCACCTCACCAACAATATCAACTGTTTAAGCATGAGGATTGAGTTGTTACAACAAGAATTGGATAAAATCGTCGAGGATAAGCATGACAAAAGCAAATCAATCGATACATATACTATGAAATTGATCGATACTAAGCTTTTGGACATCGAGGAACGAATGAAGATCTGCACAGACGAGCACGATCACTACATGTCACCATTCATGCAGTACACTCCTTGAATGGCCGGATGACTACTTTGCAACAAGAGGTCACCACCATTCAGATGCAACTCAATTTCCACCTACCATCCTCATCATAGATCCACACACGCAGAGGCAAATCGTTTGATGTGAAGAAGTTACCAGAGCAGAAATTTTATACCAGAGCAGAAGTTGACCAGATCATTGATAGGATCTACAAAGCTCTGAACACCACCGAGGATAGGCTTGTGATATATCATGGATTTTACCCACTTTTAACCATGATTTATATATGTTTTTGGAAACAAAGGGATACTTTTAGTGTCTTTTTAGAGCTTTTACAGGTTCAGGTACTCACTGGTGTAAAATGACCATTTTGGAGCTAAAATGAAGACTTTATGAAGATATGAGCAAAACGTGTTGAAGATATCGACCGATGCGCATTAAGAGAAATCGACCGATGAAAGATCATCCAAATCGATCGATAGAAGACATTCTACATCGATCGATACAGAAGTCCTCCAAAGCAATTAAATGAAGATTAAAAGCCCTAATTGCTTCACAAGAGTTTTAATAATTTACAACTTAAGTCCTTGGCCGCCTGTTAAGCTATTTTAAGAGGGTTTTGTACTAGATTAAGCAGACTTCTCCAGAGACCTTTTAGACCTAATTTTTAGAGAAGCATCTAACCATACTTTGAAGAAGAGCTTAGGAATAGAGAGAGAGAGATCTGAACTACAATCCAAAGAAGATCTTGAACTCCCTTGCTTTACTTATTGTTTCTCTTACTATTATTATTTTCTTAAAGCATAATTCAAACCATTATGACTTTGTCTCTCATAAATATGTTTGAGTAGTCTCTCTTGTTAGATTTAGGTTTCTCATTAGGGTTGACTCATGCATTGAAGTAACCATCATTAGGGTGTTTAAAATATAGTTCTAAATCTAGTCATCATGAATACTAACGTTAAGGATTGATCACCCTTACCTCTGATTTTAGTATTAATTTGGATAAGTGAGAACTTAGCAATTACCTAGAATCCATGTTGTTTATTGAAGACTAGAGAACCCCTTTCAAACCAATCATTAGAACTCGCTGGTGCAATATCGATCTACGAGATAACCGTCCTATCGACCGATATAGCATAACAACGATCGATCGATATTTCTATCGAAACATCGATTGATATTTACTCAAGGTCATCGAACGATAGTTCTTGACCCGAGATCCAGTAAGAGTTAATACCTTAATTCCTTAAGAGTTTGAATCCAGAACTATGAATAATAAAAACCCTTTATAACTCGCATGCTTGTCATACCTGAGAAAATACGTAAGTTTAACTACCTTATTTTCTCTTAACAAACAAATCAATCAATCAAGCAAATTGCTTGGTTACCTTTTAAGTTATTGTTTAAAAACTTGCTATCTAGCTTTACTTCGAAAACTAACTAATCTGTTGTGTAATCCTAGAGTCTCTGTGGATTCGATCCCTAAGTACTACAAGTGAACCTCTTTTGATGAGAGTAACTCACTCCTAGGGTAATTTGAGTGATATCAAATTTGGCGCCGTTGCCAGGGACTCTTTCTTATTACCATCAGATTTAGTTTAGAATATAGTCTAGATTTTATTTTCGTTTATTTATTTCCTTTTCTCCATTCTCTGCTATCACAGGGAATTCAAGATGGAAAAGACAGATTTGGGCCAAGCATCGACCGATGACGTAATACACACATCGAACGATATATTTTCCAAGGAATCGACCGATGATGTGACGCACGAATCAAACGATATGTTGACAGAAGAATCGACCGACATAAACCAACCGACATCGATCGATGAAACCCAGCCGAAAGCAGGTAAGTTTTCACTTACCAATCTAGTTAATGAGGAAGTAGTCCAACACGAACCATTAGGTCAGTTATGCTATGAAACCAATGAATTTACAGTTAAATAGGGGACTGCAATCCCTGTCAATTGTCACCCATCTCCTATTGAAGATGTAGAAAAACTGCAAGACTACTTAGACCCCATTAAGACCTATTCCAATAGGTCAGCTATTAGGTTACCAGAAGATGAAGCAAATAAGTCTACGCTTCATTTTGATTTCATCCATCTGGTATAAGAAAAATCTTTCTGTGGTTCCATCTCAGAGCATCCCCACGAGCATCTCGATTTTCTAGAAGAATTGGAACTCAGCGATATTAATCGTTTTCGATTGTTTCCTTTTTCTTTAGGTAAGGAAGCCAGAACTTGGCTAAATCAATTACCAGCAGGAACCTTAACCTGCTGGAAAGATATTCGCGCTGCTTTCATTAACCAATTCTTCGATGAGACTAGATATTGGGACGCTAGACATAAACTCTCCACATTCTTTCAAGGCCCACTAGAATCTTTCAGGAACGCTTGGACTAGGTTTAAGGAACATCAGCGAGATTCTACCCACCATGGTTATTCAAAACCACAGCTCCTTAAATTTTTCTACGGAGGCCTCGAGCTCGATTACCAGATCACGCTAGATAATGCGAGTAATGGAAATTTCAGCTCCAGAAATATACTGAAGAAGCAAATCAGTTGATTGAAAATATAGTAATGGGTAAATCTTATGAAAATAAAGATAAGGAAAGAGAAGCTAGATCTAGAAATGACCTTCAACTAAATGAAATTAGGAAGTCTTTGGATCTCCTTCATTCTTTTAAAAAGGAAAAATAGCCTGGTATTTCCCAGAGCAATGAGGATACTCATTCCATAGACAAAACGCTCCTTGGACATGAAAACCCTTAGGAAGACCTTTTTGACATAGATAGTTTTACCCAAAACCATGACACCCTCGCCGTATCACACCGCGGGAGAGCCCAAACCGTTTTAAACCATATCTTCACGGGGAATCAGAGGCTAAGCCAAGACCTAGACGTCAAGTTGGATTATGCCTGCTGCGAAATGTCGGAGGAATTTGACATTTTGCGTAAGCAAATCAGAAGTCTAGAAAGCGATATTGCCAATTGCGCTACCACTATCAAGAGGGAAGCAGGACGTCTACCAGGGAAGACTGACATAAACCCTAGACGTCAGGTAAGTGCTATAATGCTAAGCAATGGAAAACAGCTAACTCCGATCTTTAGAGAAAACCACCCTACGGAAGGAAACACTAATGTTCCAGAATCGGAGAAATCCATTCCCAACCCCGTGCTTCTCCGCGATTTGAAATCTGAGCTCCAACAAAACAAAGTAAAGAATAAAGATCCTAAAGGAACTGAGAAACCAGTAATCATTCTCGATGATGAGGAAGTTTTCGATGTCGATCGACACGAAGAACCCGATGTCGAGCGACACGATGACACCGAGGTCAATCGACATGGAGATATCGGTATCGATCGACAATCACCCACAAATTCGAAAGAAAGTCCAACACCCAACGAACCGGCCATAGAACGGGTGTACAACACTTTACCTCCCTACCCTCCCAAGTCTAATACTAGACACAACAGGGATAAAGAAATTTGCAGACGAGCTTTCAAACGAGTTACAGTAGAAATGTCACTTAGTGACGCCCCCAGTATATCACCAACAATAGGACCAACAAACTCGCAACGAAAGCGACAACGTTGATAACACACTACCAACACAAGATGCGTCCGCGGCCAACGCTACAAACGCTAACGCCGAGACCATCGAAAAGATGCTTTCCGAGTTTAACAAAAAATCGGAAGAGCACGAAAAGCTCATTGGCTCACTCGCAAAACGGGTCGAAACCTTAACTGCGAAAAATAGAGCAATTCGTCCCCGTGGAACTACTAAAATCAGCGGAAAGAGGCTCGATTTCGCGACTCCTATGGATCGTCCCAAAACCGAGCAGGGTAACTTACCAGAGAAGGATTCCGGAAAAGATAACCCTGACACGACGCAAAACGAATCGGAAAAATCTCCTATCCGCGAACATGAGACCGAGGGAGATGGCATCGAAAGGGTTAACCTGGAAACGAGCGACCAAGCCGACTCGCCAGACGAGGACACCGACGTCCATCCTAGGAGGAGAAAAACTCGCAGCCCTCCGCCAGAGTCTTCTCCCGAGCGTTCTCTTACTGGAGACGAGGAGGAGCTCTACTTTGCGCAATACACAAAAACCGCCGAGGAGCGATCTCCGGTTACTTGCAGCAAACGCCGACGAGGTCGTAAAACTGCTGGCGACCTGAACGAGATTCGCGATCTCCGCGAGTACATCACCAAAACGGCCGCAGCAGTAAAAGTGGTGAAATCTCAGAATCATCACTCTACCAGCGCCACACCCGAAATCGATCGGCTGCTATACGTATCTCGGAAAACGCCCTTCACGTCTCGCATCACTGAGGTCAAGCTACCCGATCCTGGGAAACTTAAGGTGCCAACTTACGACGGGACGTTTGATCCCAAAGCGCACCTGCAGGCGTTCCAGATCACCATGGGATGAGCCAAACTCAAGGATCACGAAAAGGACGCAGGCTATTGCCGTCTTTTCGTCGAAAACCTAGAAGGAGCAGCGCTCGAGTGGTTCGCCAAACTTAGGTGGAATTCGATCAGAAGTTTCCGCGGACTCGCTTCCGAATTCCTGAAGCAGTACTCGATGTTCATCAATCCGAAATTCTTTGACGCTGATCTCTGGAGCTTGTCACAAAAGGAGGACGAATCCCTCCGCGATTTCATGAGCAAATTCAAACTCATCATGGCTAGGGTTAGCGGAATCAGCGACAAAGCCGCCATCGACGCGCTCAGGAAATCGCTCTGGTTCAAATCAAAGTTCCGAAAATGGAAAACTCTCGAAAACCCGCGAACGATCCAGGACGCGCTCCACAAGGCAACCGACTATATAACCATCGTGGAGGAGACCAAAATCCTGTCCGAAAAGCATAAGCCGACGAAAACATCCGCAAAGGATAACGCGTCCGAGCAGAAGCACAAAAAGAAAAACTCTCGTAACGACAAGTTCGTCCATCACAAGAGGCAGGATCTCCAAGGGGCGCACAACTACGCCATTAACTCTGGATCAGAGTAAGGGCGAACTACGGGTAACACGTGGACGAGAAATCTGAATTACGATGAGAATTCTTTCTGCGATCTCCACCAAACCCGTGGACAATTCACCGTGAACTGCAAGGTCCTCGGCGCCAGACTTACCGCAAAACTGATCGCGGGAGAACTCTCCGAGATTTCTAGCATCAAGGACCTCATCCGCGATTCGGATCGTCTCCCAAAAAATGACAGGAACTCGTGAGCGGAAACTCTGCCTCGGGGGAACCAGTCGGGCGAAAAACTCTGACGAAGGCAAGACGAGAAGGGTAACGACGCTAACCGCCGAAAGATCAACATGATTATCGGTGAATCGCAGTACTACAATGACACCGTCTCGTTTATCAAATCCTACCAACGCAAAGCCGAAACCGGCTCGAGTTGGAAGGTGCCGTCGGATGACACTCTAAAGGGGGTGATCTCATTCGACGACGCCGAGAACGGCGGAATCGACCAACCACACGCCGATCCCCTTGTCATTGACTTAGTGATGGGCGACCTAGAAATCTCTCGAATCCTGGTCGGCATAGGAAGTACCGTCAACGTGATCTTCCGCAACACTTTAGAAAGCATGGGAATAGAACTCCCGGAAGTCGAACCTATTCCAAAACCGTTGACCAGCTTTTCCGGCGAGACATCCATGACTTTGGGATCAATCCGACTACCGGTGGCAGCCATAGAAGTGACGAAAATCGTCAACTTCGCAGTAGTCGATTTCCCGGCCATCTACAACGTGATCATGGGCACGCCTTGGATAAGTTCCATGAAGGCGGTTCTGTCGACGTATCACTTAGGCATCAAATTCCCAACTCCTACGGGAATCACAGCAATCTGGGGATTCCAAAGACAATCGCGATCCTACTTGCTGGCCGAACACAAGCTGAGGCAATTGGCAGTCGCAATCGTGAAACCAAAATGGGAAAAGGTCACGCCACCGCCCGCGGAAGACAAACCAAAGCAAGCAACGGTCGAGAAACAACAAGTTTCCGCACCCCTCGCTTCTACCCAACCGGAGGAGACAACCCCGGACAAAAACATCGCTCCAGCGACTGAAGTGATCGAGAAATCTGCAACAGTCGAGTAAGCATACTCGCACAAACAATCAGAAATACGAGATGACTTGATTTCCAAAAGGAATACGTAGGCAGCTCGCCTAAAGACGAGTTCAGCTATTCCCCTTTCCAAAACGGGGGGGGGGGGGGAGTGGGTGCGTATACGAGTATTCGCATACTCCAAATGTTTTTAAAACATTCGCTTTGTAATCGAAATTTTTTTGAAACTTTTTTAATAAAGGGAAAGTTAGAACGTTATAAATCGACATGGAATCAGGTTAAAATCGCAACAGACAAAACGAAAGCCGACTAGTCATCGCATAGCCTCAATCTGAAAGTAAACCTAGGTCTTGCCTTAAACCCAGCACACTGGTCTCTAACGTCTCAAGGCATGAATCGAGATCCTAATGGCATGTCTCTTCGCCCACATCTAAACACTCGCGAAAACCAAAACCTTCCGAGTTAACGAAACGGACAATTTACACCAAGAGTTAAATGCGAGACGACAACTCGTATTCTTCCCTCTACATCTAAAAATGAAACGCAAATTTCATACTTAGAAAATACTTTTTATTTGAAAGTCTTCAAATACACACCGCCCAGCGGCAGGGATTCAAAGCCACCAACGGCCAGTCCTGGAAAAACAACAACGAAATCGAAAACGCAATAACATCACACATTAAAATCATCAAACACGGACATCACTGGAATCGATACATGGCTTGTCAACTTCGCCATCCACATCCGGGATCCCAGGTCCGGTTTCAACTGAATCTGGCGACACAACAATAGGGCTCCACTGATCCCACATCTGCTTCCCGAGATTAACAAACTCAGCCTTCTTCTTCTCTCTCTTAGCCAGACGCGCTTCTTGTTTCGCAATTGCAACCTTATACGAGTAATCAGGATCCTGGGTAAGATGCAAACCGCCAAGTATACCCCGGCACTCGCAGAAATCGCCATTCGGCCTTTGCGCATCCTCAAACTCCGCGTAAAGAGGCATGAACCGCTCGCGACGAGCCATCAACTCCGCAGCAACCTCTTTTTTGGCCGCTCTACGAGCACGACGAACCATCATGTCAGAAAGCTCCAAGCTTCGACGAGATTCAGCTTCATACTCCTCCCTCACATGAGCGGCCTCCCTTGCGGTTAAGTCCTGGGCACGAGAGAAACTGGCATCAATCTCTTCTTTGAGACGAGCAGCCTCCGCCTCCGCCGCTGCAGCCCTAGATTCGGCCTTGTGAAGTTCCGCACTACTCGCATTCACCGCTTCGTTCATAAAGCGGAGATCCTGCAAAACGGGAAAAATTCACCCTTATAAAAAAAATATATATGATAATAAAAGAGGCGACCGCATATGATACCGGGATAAAGCAAAATAGACAGACCTTGTTAAAAAGCCTTGATGCCTTCACAAACGGTGTGTCAGCCGGTGCTTGGGATGATGTCTCAGCCGGATCAAATTTGGAGGCCGAAAAGTCAATAAGATCTTCGATATTAATATCATCATCGAACGCTCGATCGTGACCTATCGGAACTTCCCTGTCCTGCGGAGATCTGGATCTTTCCCTCTCCTCCGCACCGTCATGCGCCTCGACCATGGCTCGCCGGTTAGTATTGATCGATGTAAGGTGTGGTGTATCGATCGATGTCAAGTGAAGGGTATCGGTCGACGAACGGTTGTTGATGTCGATCGATGAGGTGATGAAGGTGTTGGTTGACGAACAGTTGTTAATCGTCGGTGGAAAGGGCGTATCGGTCGATACGATGGTATTGGTATCGATCGATGCGGAGCGTATGTCTTTGCGGATACTACGCTCTAGATTGTTGGGATCTTCTGAGTACAAAAGTTTCTTGTCCTTGTTGCTTCTAGTACTGTTGGGCATGTACCTGAAAGAGACAAAAAGAAAAAAAAAAAAATTGTGTCGAAAGATTGAAAAATAAAAAGTAACAAATAACCTAGACTGAATCAGATTAAATCTAATAGTGATCTTAGTTCCCCGGCAACGGCGCCAAATTTGATGTCACTCAAATGTTTAACCTAAGGAGTGATTTACTCTCTCAAATAAGAGGTTCAATCGTAGTACTTAGGGATCGAATCCACAAGAAACTAGAGTCACAAAAGATATAATCCTAAGTGATTAAGCTAGGTTGAAAAATGTTTGAAACAGTAAATAAAATAAGTAGCAATGGTAAGTTGCTAAGGAAAATAGGTTTTGGTTTGAAAACAATGAAAAGAAATAGTTAGATTCAAGGTTACTATTGAGAAAATCAAGATTATAAATCTATGGATGTCTTAACGAATTGCTTGCAAATATATGAGAACTTCAACCCTTAGACAAATCTATAGTTGTCGCTATCAGACTCGTCCATTGATCTGATTTTCGACTGCATCGATCGATGTTGCTATCGCAGTGTCGATCGATATAAGCTGTCGTCGATCGATGACTCTAGAGGAGTATCGATCGATATAAAGTATCAGATCGGATCGAACTGTGTTCACCCGAGAACTTCTATCAGACCGGCTGTCGCATCGTGCCTTAATAGAGTCTGGGTTTAGCCAAATGATTTCAGGAAGATGACTNGATCGATGACTCTAGAGGAGTATCGATCGATATAAAGTATCAGATCGGATCGAACTGTGTTCACCCGAGAACTTCTATCAGACCGGCTGTCGCATCGTGCCTTAATAGAGTCTGGGTTTAGCCAAATGATTTCAGGAAGATGACTATTAGATTAGTCACTCCATAATCAATACTCTAGGTAGCAAGTCTAGAGTAAGCATTAGGGTTCATTTAGATAATGAATATAACAACTCAACAATCCATAGTTGGGGCTAATCCCTCATAACTATTTGAACCCCAAATCTAACATATGAATCTACTCAGATATAGCCAAGAGATTCATAGCAAAAGAATAAGAAGAAAAGAAAATGCTTTTATTGCTAAGTATAGAATAGAATACAAAACTCTAATCTTGTGTGTCTTTCTAGGGCTCATAAGCATAACTATAAATAGGGAGTACAATTAGGTTAAAAACTCGTCAGGGGCAGTCTTGTAATTTGGTGAGAACTTGGGCTTCAAGTCGGCCAAGTAAATCTTGCTCATCACGCTCTGTATCGATCGATGATACATTGCGTACATCGATCGATGGAGTATCTCGACTTCAACTTCTACAGAATCGTCATCGATCGATTACACAAGGTGTGTATCGATCGATATGTGTCTCTCAATGTCGGATCTTCATAGTCAACTTGTAAAACTCTCTTTTAAGCTCCATAAGGCACCTAAACCATCACTTTACGACAAAATGCTCCTGAACCTGAAAACATACCTAATAGACTCCAAAACATAGATAATTATAATAAAAACATATAGAAAATATGACCAAAAACGGGTCAAAATCATGGTATATCAGAGCCTAACTACAAGTTGATAGAGAGAGAAAGAAGCTAGAGAGAGGGAATACCTGTGAGGAGAGAAGAAAACTGAGTAAACAAGAAGGGGAATGTGTGTTTATAAGGAAGGAGGGGACGCGTGTTTCGATGTCTAGCCATTAATAGGTCTACGAGGCCTATTGGGCCTATACGTTACCCAATACGCGTGAATTCGCCCGTGTCTTTTCCGCTTCCCAATGAAAACCGAATTTCCGCGAGCCGACCGACCCGGTCCGAGTGAACCGGTTCCCGCTCCTGAGCCGAGCAATTTATTCTCCCGACCAGTGCAATTTACTTCACTAGGCTCGCGCGCCGACCATACTGAACTGAGGAGGGGGGACTTATTGTAGGAGACGGATTCCATCCTACCCTCAAGGCCCATCGAATAAAAGCCATGGCCGATTACTCGGCCCAAGTAGACAAGGAAGATCTATGCCCACAAGACGACAAGGATGTCGGAGCCGAGTACACGTCATCGTCTATACCGAGCAAGGAGATCTGGCTCATTTGGAGGCCCACGGTACAAAGGACACGGCCCATTAGGGTTGTCCGTACAACGACTTATAAAGGCGAAGAGATACCAAACTTAGAGGGGATCCGAAATGAGACTGACTAGGCGGCAGCTAAACTAGGGTTTTACTCACCTTGTTGCTCTTAGATTGGTCCGTACGACTCCGGTAGCTCCCGAGCACCATAGTCCTCTTTGTAGTCACTTTCTCTTCGATCAATAAAACTCTTCTTCCTTTTGTTTGTTCGTTCATTCCTTCGAAATAACCCACCGACGAGTTTCCGTCGATCATTTACTTGTTATCATCAAACTCGGTTCAAACAGTCAGCACATTGTTGTTGATGCCATGCAACTCTGTATTAATCCGTGTACATAAGAAGCGAAAAGGTTTTCGGCTTTATGCGTAAATATAGAACATTTATGATGCTGAGTTTATTACAAATGGTGGTTAGTCCTGCTTTCAGCAAGGCCATGGATGGTTAAATCCTTAACTCTGAGTAATTAAGCTCTCTCAGTGCATTGTTCATGTATTAATACTTTTCTGCAAATTTACTCTTGCCCAAAACATTTAAGAATTTTTCAGGTATACTAATGTTGTACTTTGATTGTAGGATGTTTCTCTCAGTGCTCTTTTCTTACAACTCCCTTATCTAAACAAATCAATCGCTAAAGGATAGCGTTGCAGGTTGGATCATTATGAGAGTTTCAAGAGGTGAACATGGAAGAACATTCTTAACCACTCACGGAGGTTGCTGGTTTGACGGAGAGCAATGTTGTAGACGTCGAGAAGGTGTATGAAATGATACCTTCTCTGAAAGTAAAAGTCACTTGCAAAAAAAGGCGAAGAAGTTTTCTAGAAAGCGACTTTACGACAGTTCAAGTTTTGACCACTCTGAAATGTGTCAATGGAATATTAGGCGTTATTCTTCACTCGGCTTACTTCCCTTTCCACAAAGAGAAAAGCTTATGGTTTATTCTTGCGGATTCAAAAAATATATGTTCCAGAAGGTTGCTTTCATGGACAAAGTTGAAGCTATAAGCATTGCGTCGAGTGCTATTACTTAGGCAATGAATACTTTAGGAGCAAGCGTCCATACAAAACATAATGCAATTAGAGAAGTTCTGCCTTTGTGAGAATATTAAAAGTGGCTCTAGATTGGTTTTGCAGCCACTTTCCGAGGTAGGTGGAAGGATACCGAGGCAAAACCGTCAATGCTCTTGCGACTACTCTAAATTCAAAAATACTTAGAGCTTTGTCTATTTCCATCTTTATGTTTCATATAGTAACTGTAGTTATTTATAGACTTGAAAAATTATACATTAAATATTTGTCTACGGATGCGTATCATTACCAATATCATTTCCATCTATACTTTCAGGTGCTGGACTGATGGAAACTACCATGTCTAGACACTGCATGAACCAATAGGTGTTGCTAGAGAGATCATTCCTTGTAACTTTCCGCCTCTGATATTTGCTTGGAACTCCTACTCTTGCTTGGGTAACACCATTGTCTTCAAACCTGCTGAAAAAACTCCACTCATGGCTTTTTTACGTCGGCAAGCTTGTGGTAACACCATTTTCAATCAATGTTCCTTTCAACATCTTCTTACCATTGTAGCTACTGAAATAAAAGCCTTAACTAACAATGTTTCTTGAAATATATGATAGGCAGGTCTTCTCCTTGGTGTTTTGAACATAGTTTCTGGATTTGGTCCAGTCCCAAGTGTGTTTTCTTTTGACATTTGTTTCTTTTTAATTAAGAAGAGTAAGGATTTTCCAAAGTAGAGACGATAGAGCTGTTTGGTTGATTTAGAGAAATGATTGGCACATCTTACCCTTTTTTCTCTTTTGCTTGATAACATATTCAATTTTTTCTTGGTTGTTGACAGATTAATATTATTGATACTTGAGTTCATAATTAAAGTTGAGAGAGCTTTATGCTCAATTACAGTTGACAGGTAAATGAGGAGATATGAAGTCTCTAGAGTCTACAAAAGATGGAGACCAACCCTCAATGTCGTTTTAGAAAACCTGTTGTTCATGATACTTCAGGTGAATTTCATTTTCTCCTTTGTATCCTCTGGAAAACTTCTCTTTCAAGATATAGTGTCTCTCTAAGTCTAAGGATTAGTTAGTCAGACTCACTTACCCAAAGCCAAGATCTCAGTCTTAGAGTTCATGGTTCACCAATTTCGTGCATCTGGATCTCCACGTTTCGGGTCAACCCACGAGTCCTGTTTTGATCGTGACTGCTGCAGTTTCTAAGTTTGGAGAGATTAGAAAGCACACAAAATCCATAAAATGGAAGTAAAAGAAAGCTGGTACTTTTTGCAATTTTTGTTGCTGGTGTCCATCCATGGCGTTCAGCCACATGGCTGAGTCCCCTATTGTGACATATGCACAATAGCCCGGACATTATTAAACATTATAGGTGAACTAGAAACTCTACACATCCACCATATGATAATATTTATGATTTTCATGTTGTAATCATTTTATTTTTTTAAGAATAACCGCCTCACACAAAAAACAACTACAATTGTAGATTTTCAAATTAATCAAAAATAGCTACTACCAAATGTTCATAACTAAATTACATAAATATCAAATAATCTAAAAGATAATTATATATTTTACATTCTTTAACACACCCGTCCGTAGGACGGGTTAACCCTTAGTACTATATAAACAAGACATTATCAACATAAAAACAAAGCCATTGAGTTGTCCTTATGCTGTGAATGTTTTTTTGCTTTTGATTAATAAATTTCTATTACTTTTTTGAATATTAAGCTTTTATTTATACGTATATTTTTGTTTTGCTGATTGTGATTTTGTTTATACGCAGATGAACTAATATGAGTTTCTTTTCAGTGAGGAGATTTAAGGCATTGTGAGAAGTGCTCACATTTCAAACCTCCAAGAGTTCACCATGCCGAGTTTTTGCAAAAGATGTGTCCTTAGAAAGGTATTTTCTCTACTAATATTAAAACAATGGATGATTACATTATATTTTTTTGAATATTACACTTTTATATATACATATGTTTTTGGTTTATTGATTTTCATTTGTTTATATGCATATAAAATATCAATTTTTTAATTGTTTTGTTGTGATGTGGTTATGAAGAATCGTTGATACTCGCAAATGTTGTGAAAGTATGGGGAATGGTTGTGTTATTATTCATAAACATAAGGTGCTTTTATATAGGGAGTTACAAGTTCCTAGAAAAGGAAAATCCTAAACCAATTAGAAAAAGAAAATAGTACAAAACCTATTATAACATGGAATAGGAAAAACATCAAATCCTAATCCAATAAGGATTAGGAATACTAGCTGACCTAGAACCTCTAATGGGCCGTTACGGTTCCGGTTTCGGTTCTGGTTCCAGTTCAAGTTCCGGTTATAGCAATCCACAATATAGTTTATAACAGCAAACTCATTTAGTTGGTTATGAATAATTGTCTTGATGTAATGTGTTATATGTATATATTTAAAATTTTCTGATTTCAGTTTTTGTTTATATGCAAATGAACTATATGATATAGGTTTAGAGAATGTTATTGAATACTTTATGAGAAAACTGAGTACATATATATATACAGAAGAAGATGACAACTGAATATTCACACGATACTTGATAATCAAGACTATCCTAATAGAGCGGATATGGGAATATATGAGAATATCTCAATACGCCCCCTTAAGATAAAGTAACGTTTTGAAGACTGGATTTGCAAGGGTGTCAGCCAGTTGGTCCTTAGATGAGAAATGAGCAACTCTAAGAAATCCAAACTGTATGAGTTCACAAATGAAGTGGTTGTTGAGAGTGACATGCTTCATACGGGAGTGGGATATGGGATTTGTGCAGATATACATATCTTCGACATTCTCACTGTAAATGACAGGTTGGGTGATAGACTAAACACCGAGTTCCCGGTGAAAAGAGATGATCCATAACATCTCTAGCAGTGTCTGCAACACCCCTATACTATGCTTATGTGGAAGAGCGCGCCATAATTTTCTATTTCCTCGAAGACCAGACTATCGGATGTGAACGGAAATAGACTATGCTGGCAGTTGTAGAGGTGTATTCATCACAATTTCCAGTCCAGTCAGCATCAGAGAATGCATGAATAGTCAGTGTGTTCTTGCTGCTTAAGAAGATGCCACAATCTCTTATACATGCGAGGTACCTGTAAAACATGTTTTGCAGCTTATAGATGAAGGTATGTTGGTCAGTGCATACACTGAAACAACTTGTTGACAGAAAAAGCAATGTATAGGCATGTGAAATGAAGATATGTACACTTCCTACTAGCATGCGATAAGGAGACCCATTAGAGAGGATTGTGCCTGAAGCTGGGTTTGTAGATGGCATATTGAAACGACATAGCAGGTCATTTATGTATTTCCGCTGAGTGAGAAGAAGACCAGAAGCGGTATGCGTAGCTTCGATGCTCAAGAAAGAGAATAATGCACTTAATGCTTTGAGTGAAAATCATTTGTTGAGAAGCTTAATGAAGATCTCTATAGCAAAAGAGTTGTTAGCCGTAACGATGATATCGTCGACATACAGAGTGATGGTTCCTCTGAAAAGGATGAACAAGGAGGCATCTACTAGCGAGTTACGAAACCAGACTGCAGGAGGAAGGTTCTCAACTCGAAGTACCATTCACATGCATTTGCAAATATAAAAAAAAAATCCTTGTGGCTGCTCCATGTACACATCCTTTGTTAATGCGCCTTGGAGGAAGGCATTAATTACGTCTAGATGTTGGAGATTCCATTTCTGTGACACTGCTAAGCTTAGGATGGTGAGCACCGTCGACTGTTTGATAACATGACTGCATGTGTCCTGAAAATCCAAGTCAAGATGTTGATAATAGCCTTTAGCTACCAACCGTGATTTGCATCTGAGAATTGTGCCATCAGAGTTTTGTTTGATTCAATATATCCATTTGCAACCAACTAGATTGTATTCTACACTATTAGGAACAAAACTCTAGGTGTTGTTGTTTACTTGAGAATTGAATTCTTCACTCATGGAGCCACGCCAACATTTTTCCTTTAGTGCATGTGCTAGACTTATGGGTTCGTTGTCATATGGGAGAAGCTTTGTCTTGTTGACTACAAAGGAGAAATTCTTGCCAGGCTTGAAGATTCAATTTTTGCCTCTTGTCACCACCTTATGATTGTTGACAGGTTCAGCAGGGGTTGAAGTAGGAACATGATTTGAGATGCGATAGTTTTCATGCAGTTCACAGTTTTCACAAGACAAATTAGTTTCAACAGGTTCAGAATTCAAACCTAGAGGCATGGCTGTAAAGGAGGAGACTGTTACAGAGTCACAGATTATGGTGACTGGTGGGCACCAAGGTGCAAAGATTGGTGTTTGTTTAGGAGGTGGAGAGGAAAGAGATTGAAAGGGAAGCTATTCTCGATGAAGTGACCATGTTGAGATACAAAAAAAATTGAGGAAGATGGCTTTAGAACTGGTGATTATAAAGGCATTGAGTATGGGCTCTATGAAGTTTGTAAGAAACATGGATGGAACAAAATGGAATTCTTTCCTTCCATTTAATAGGAGATAAATATCTTTAGGCCTACTGAATATTTGCTCCTAAGAAATGCATGGTTATGCTCAAACAAGGTGAATGTCAGTTGTTTATTTAATCAGTATAAATTAGAGTTTAATAAACGTGATCTAGTTTAATAAAGATGACACTAGTACTGATGCAACAACCATGGTTAAGCCAGATGAATATGCGACAAAGGATAAACCGTGATGGCTGAATGGAAAGCCTGAAGGCGAACAAGACGGCTGGAATGGAGCATAATGAACTTATATTGGCTATGAAGAACAAGACAAACAAGCTGGAAAATTTATGGATCAGACTTATGGACGACTTAGGCTTTTTTTCTCAACCTAAAACAAGATCAATATCCAAGTTGAGGATCCATTTTCTCTTCCTGAATGGACAACCACGAAAATCAAGTCAAGAAGTCAGCCAAAATAATTAGTATTTAGTTTTCAAAAAAAAAATAGTTTTAATTAAGTTTTTCTTATTTTCTATAATTCTAGGATTTTTCATTTTCTTCTTCTCTAGTTAAACTCTTTGTTTCTATTGTGAATAATTATTCACTCTTTTTATAATTCTAGGTCTTAGAAAACTTATTTTCTATAATTCTAGGTCTTAGAAAACTCAGCAGAAGAAGCACAAAAGAGTTCACCACCAAAAGAAGTGTTGGAGCAGGAAAACAACACTGAAGTAGAAACTGATGATAAGTCATTCTCTTTGGACTCTCAAGATCACTGTAAGGAGCTTCTAATGGTTAATTCCGTGCTTAATTTATTTATTATTGTTTCTTCTGGTGATGTGAAACATTTTGGTCTAGAAAATGTGAAAGAATTTTGTGTTTCAAATTCTATTTTTGATAACATGATTCATTCTTTTAAGAAACTTGAGCCAGACAAACTCTTTGATCAAAGAAAATTTCAATGTGTTGATTACAACTATTCTGGCCTTGTTTGAGTTTTGATAAGTTTTTGGAACATAAACAAAGCTTTGATCATCCTGAAAAGTCACTAGAGCTTGTTCTGAAACATCTTGATCTCTGTTTTAGAAAACCTTGTGATTCTTTTGTTAGATTTAAAGATGATGGCTTGGTTATGAATTTTTCTAGGCATGAACATGTATCTTATGGTTTGTTTTCCTTCACACGTGCCTGGAAAGAACCTGTCGTTAAAAATGAACCAAAAACACTTGGAGCTAAAATCAAGTTTGATTTTTCTAAAATAAAACTTGCTGACTCTTGTTCAGGAACTTATAAATCTTGGTTTGTTTTGAGATCATGCCTGCAGAATGATGTTGTGTTGAGCTTTGGTGATATAATAGTGTATAACATATTCTTTGAAAGTCTTGCTAGACATGCGAGCAATGTGCTAACTGATTCTGAATGTGATCTTGAACTAAACCTTTTGTGTTCTGAATCTGATCAAGTTATGCAAGTTTTGGAAATGTTCTATGGTATTTCATGCCTTGAAAACATTCTGATTTACAACACTTTATTTGATAAACGTGTGGAGCCTTTAATAAGTAATTCTCATTTTAAAGTTGATCTTTTGTGTTCGAAATCTGAGAAACTTGTGCCTGTTTTGAAATTGTTCTTTAGGAACTATGCTATCATGTGCCTTAACACCATTCTGGTATACAACACTTACTTTGATAGGCATCATGATGATCTGAACAATAACATGTCTTGCACTGGTAATTCTGGATATCTAGTCTTTGTTTTAAGTGTCCAGGAACAACAGGGTTCAGTCTCAAAGAAGTGTAAGGGACAAGAGCAGAGACCATGCTCATCAGCCTGAGGTTTGGAGCGTGAAGTACTTGAGGAAAATGGCTTCAAAACTTCAAGGAAGCTTCTGTCCAAAACTTTACTTTGATATTGTTTTCTTGATTATTTGTTTCGCTTCTCACTTGTTTCCTTTTGATGTAGGAGATACATATTTGACGACAAATCCTTTCAAAGGAGGAGGGGATGATGCAACCATGGATGAGCCAGATGACTATGAGACAAAGGATAAACCGGGATGGCTGAATGGAAAGCTTGAAGATGAACAAGAGGTTGGAATGGAGCATAATGAACTTATATTGGCTATGAAGAACAAGACAAACAAGCTGGAAAAGTTATGGATCAGACTCATGGATGACTTAGGCTTTTTCTCAACCTAAACCAAGATCAATATCCAAGTTAAGGATTCATTTTCTCTTCCTGAATGGACAGCCACGAAAATCAAGTCAAGAAATCAGCCAAAATAATTAGTATTTAGTTCTAAACTTGTGAATCTTTTGTTTATCTTATGAACATCGATTGCTATGGAGTTCATTCTCCATTAACTTTGTCTTTGATCGGAAAACAGAGTTCATTCTCTTGATCATTGATTTATCTACACAAGTGTTGATCAATCCACAGATCCTCACTGAAGTTCATCAACCATTTCTACCTTCTATCCATCAAAACCATCATCATATATCCTTCAAACCACCAGATCATCTTTCAAAGGATCATGGACAAAAGAATCTCTTCACTAGGAGTTCATCAAGTACTTGCCTTATGCTGAGATCGAGATGTAGCAACAAAGAGATATGAAATACATGATTTTAGTATAAGTGGGAGATTATTGAAAATGTCAATAAATCATTTGTACTTACTCTTGTTAAAATCATAGAGAGTCGAGGTACAACAATCATATAATATTAGGTGGTTATTACGTTTTGTTAGAAACCGCTTATAATCTTTAGATTGAAATTTTATTTATAATATTATATGATCCTATAGAGTCACACACCTAAATAAACTGAATAATAAATATGTTAAAAAATATTATGTATATATATATATGATATGTTAATGTATAAATATATATATATTTATTTGGACATGAATTATCTTAATGCGATTAAGATTAGAATTATAGTGGACCAAGTTGAGATTATTATAATGATCTGGTCCTTTATCAAACCTAAATGAATTAGGTCATGTGTCTTTTGTTTTATATATATAGATTTTTTTTTTACAGTAGGAGACACTTTATGTCTTCTTAATTTCATGGAAAGCCACATTCCACTTGAGAGACACTTTTTTAGTGTTGTTTGTCTATCTTACCCTTTCCCAACTCAAACATCAATTTTTCTCGTTCATCTCTTCTTCAACATCTCTGATTCCATGCATCGTCTTGTGTTTCTTTTCTTAAAGTTCAAAACTTTTATCTCTCTGAACTCTTTGGATCTTTCACATTTCTAATAAATTTTTTTTTTGGAATTTATGTAAATCTTGGGTCCTTGACTCCCGTCGTATTTCCAAACACAAGACCACAACCAACCCACGATGTGAGTCCGCTGAGTCTCTCCGCTCCGCCACAGCCAAGCTCCGGCCGTGTCGTCTGTCAGTCGTGCTCCAACTCCTCTCCAATGCATCTTTAGCTCCTCCAGATCTCTCGTCATGTCCTTCAACTTTTCGTAGATGTGCTTATCGTCGCCGTCACCATCGCCGTGCTCATCGTCGCCGTCAAGCTCACCGTCACGGAACAAAGTGGAGAAGACCATCACTGTCGCCGTGCTCATCGTCGCCGTCAAGCTCACCGTCAGAAGTGGAGAAGAACGACAATGGAGAACTTTAGTATATTTGCAGATTAGGTCCTTAGTTTTTTCTAGCAATTTTGGTTTTACCCCAAACTCTCAAATGATGCAGAGATCCCCATAATTCAACCCCAGAACTTTTGAAAGTGCAATATAGACCCAGTGAATATTTTTGCCATCTTGATCATTGCATTCTCATGGTCTTTGGTTTCTGCCCCATAAGTTTCGGCTTTGCAAATTTATCCTTTCAAATTGACCTCAAACTTTCAATCATGCACTTCAAATCCTGTTAAATGTAATGCAGTATAAAAACTTCAAATGCAACCTAGAATGATGATAATAAACTAAAATATGAATCTAAAACTTATCATAATCGAGAAATGTCAATTGTCTCGAAATCAAGTTAATATATATAAATGTATATGTTTCATAGCCGTCCATAAAATATTTTCTATAATTCAAATGTCCACAATTTTTTTTTTATATAATTTGTTGTCTATAAGTCGTTATCCACAATTGATTTGTATGTAATACATATTTCCATAATTTTTCCCTAAACAACTCATTTGTTCATAACTCTTCCATCTACACTTCTGCAAAACTTGAAGAGGTTATTCATGAACAAATTTAGAGGAGCTTGGACATATGATGGATTCGATGTGGATGGTAAAACGTGTATATATTACAATACATATCCGAAAGCTGCACATGTTATTATCATATAATGTTTCACTTGTCCACGCACCACCTGTCCACGTATCCCTCATCCACGCATCATGCGTCCACACATCACCATCCATGCATTACTCATTTACCCGTCCATGTATCATCTGTCCACGCATCACCCATCCACACGTTATCCATCCACGCATCACCCATAAGGGTAAAATTGTCCACAATTAATCTCTGGCCCACAATAAAGTGTCTTACATGTAAAAAGTGGCTTTGAGTGTAAAGTAAAGTGAAAAAGTGACTTTTAGTGTAATCAACTCATATATATATACATTGTTTAATGAAGGGAAGACACATATATTCTTTGCCGCACAACGTTTATGTGAGACAAGAGAACGTGTGGTGTGCAGTGGGGGATCCAAAAGAAAGTTTAAGGTGTATCATAATGTTTTGTGTAAGTCCATATTATAATAAACTCCCCCAAATTACAAGAAAAACTTTTTTTATTAAAATAAAACAAGGTGCAAGATGGGACTTCCAACCCAGGTTAGGGTGTCAAGGGGAACACATCTTAATCATTCGAGGTATTTCAGAATTGAAAGTCTGCATTACAAATCTTTCTTTTATATTTAAGGGATGTCATCTAACCTTCATTTCCCCTATATGAATCTGTTTCTGGTGGTGTGATGTGATAAAGAAAAAAAAAATTCTTCTTAGAAAAGTAACTAAAGAGATCCAACATAACCAAAATGTTCGTCAAACTTCGAGATACGAACTCAATGATATAACATCCCATTTTAATTCAATTTGTGTAAGTATAGATACTGATAGAAGCACGATAGACATCATGTTACAAATCTTAATTTAGTTTATTCATATTTTCACTGCAAAACAATCGAATATATTCATAATCCTAAAATTTATATTTATTTTATTATTTGCATGAGTTCTAAAAAACTAAATTGATAAATAGATTTATAAATAGTTATAAACCTATATCAATTCTTACAATTGAGTCACATTTGACTCATCGTCATAACCAATACACATTTTAAAACAAATTAGACTTGAACTTTTTTTATTTAAGCGTACTTTTAATTAATAGTATTGGTACTAATTTTTTTTAGTTACAAAAATTAGTTTCTCTAATTTTTTTAAAAAATATCTATTTGTTCACAATCTTGATTTTATAAAGTGACCAAAAAATATTCTAAAAGTTACAAACATGAACACGTAAGCCGTTTCCCCTATCCGGTGTATACACCACGCGCTGGTGCTGAGAATGGGTTTGGATTTAGTCGAAGATTTGCCTCCGTTCATATGCGATGCTTCGCTCATAAATACCCACTGTCACCCACTCTCCTCTATTGTGTTATCGAAGGATTCTCTCTTGAAGAGAAAAATGGCGAACGGAGCTGGCAGAGTAGATCTAGACGGCAGGGCGATAAAGCCGATCACGATATGCATGATCGGAGCCGGAGGTTTCATCGGATCGCATCTCTGTGAAAAGCTCTTGACGGAGACTCCACACAAGGTGCTCGCGCTCGACGTTTACAACGATAAGATCAAGCACTTGCTGGAGCCGGATACTGTTGAATGGAAAGATCGGATCCAGTTTCATCGCATCAACATCAAGCATGATTCCAGGCTTGAAGGACTCGTCAAGATGGCCGATCTGGTATGGATTCGAGTCGAATGCATAGCGATTTCGCGTTATCTGTGTGAGAAATTTGAAATAACGATTTCATGGTTGATGAGTTAGATCTGATCCGTCAATTTAGATATTTTGATACTGTAACGATGAGTGATTCTGATGTGTGTTTGCTGCGCAGACTATAAATCTTGCAGCGATCTGTACTCCAGCTGATTACAATACGCGTCCTCTTGATACTATCTACAGCAACTTCATTGACGCACTCCCTGTTGTATGCATTTCATTACCGTTTTTTTTGGTGTAGCTGTTCAAAGACTAGGTAGCTCATCATTGCTTGAAATGGATTGATCAATGTGTTTGGCTGTGTACTTGTGTAGGTTAAGTACTGCTCTGAGAACAACAAGCGTCTCATTCACTTTTCTACCTGTGAAGTATATGGCAAAACCATTGGAAGCTATCTTCCTAAAGATCATCCTCTGCGCCAGGTCATACCTCTTTCAACATTTTTATTGTCTTTTTACTTCTCATCTCTAGATCAATGAAATGACGTAATCTACATATTATTCAGTGGATCTTGTAACTTTTATTTGTGATTTCTAAGAGTTTAGCTAACTAGTCTATCACTCACCATGTAAGCCTTTTTAATCAACTTTCGTTTAAGGAAATCTCGGGGAACTATGGAGAAAAATATCTTTACATTCAGTTGCCTACGTTTGGCCTCACTTTTTTTTTACAAAAGTTGTTTGTTTGTGCTTTTGTACAGGATCCTTCTTTTTATGTTCTTAAGGAAGATGTTTCCCCTTGCATTTTTGGTTCCATTGAGAAGCAGAGGTGGTCATATGCCTGTGCTAAGCAACTGATTGAGAGACTTGTATACGGTAAGCACTTTTATTTAAGATGACATGTGAATATACTAATGTGGAGGAAGGAAAAGGTTTACACTTCAGTTTTTTTTCGTTCTTGTGACAGCTGAGGGTGCTGAGAATGGACTGGAGTTCACCATTGTAAGACCCTTTAACTGGATTGGACCTAGGATGGATTTCATTCCCGGCATTGATGGTCCTAGCGAAGGTGTCCCTCGTGTCCTGGCCTGCTTTAGTAATGTATGTACAAATCCGAATCTATATCTAATTGTATTCTGTATGAAAGCTTTTGGGCTGATGGCATTGCTATCTTTCAGAATCTTCTGCGCCGTGAGCCTCTGAAGCTTGTGGATGGTGGAGAGTCACAGAGAACTTTTATCTACATCAAAGATGCTATTGAAGCTGTTCTTTTGATGATTGTGAGTTCTATTGCTTAAATCATAATTGATGCTTCTTTTTTTTACAAACTAAAACATGCAGTGATATTGGATGTGTGGTTCAGGAAAACCCCGAGAGAGCCAATGGCCATATCTTCAATGTAGGCAACCCGAATAATGAAGTTACAGTACGACAACTTGCTGAAATGATGACCAAGGTGAGTGAGGAAGATTGGTTTCAAAACCAACAATTAAGAGTTGAATTCTTCTCTCTATTGTTCTCTAATCCTAAAACGAAACATGTTTCAGGTATACGCAAAAGTGAGTGGAGAGGGAGCTATTGAGAGCCCGACGGTTGATGTGAGCTCAAAAGAATTTTATGGGGAAGGTTATGATGACAGTGACAAGAGAATCCCAGACATGACAATCATTAACCGCCAACTTGGTATTTTCCTTAATATTTATTGAACATGATTTATACGTTTAAACATTATAATGGCTATAATCTGATATATGTTGTCTACTGTGAAAATAGGTTGGAACCCGAAGACATCTCTGTGGGACTTGCTGGAATCGACCTTAACCTATCAGCACATGACTTATGCAGAAGCTGTGAAGAAATCAACATCCAAACCAGTGGCTTCCTAAACCACAAACAAATTCGTTAAAATACACTATACACATCATTTTGGCATTTTGAGCTCCATCGATTCTTTCGTTTTGTCTACCCCAGAAAACCTTTCTTTCCAACTTCTTTAATTCTTCCCCTTTTATGAAACAGTATAAATGTTGTCCTCTCCTTTTTGCCTGTTTCTTAGGCTATATACGTTGCATCTGTCAGAAAACCAAATGTTAATCGTTTGTAGCGAATGATACTACACAGTAATGTTTGGTATTAAATGCTTCTTTTTCATTTTAAGGAGATGGTATACACACTTCTGTCCTACTGCGTTATAGCTCAAGATGTTTGGTATTAAATTATGAGAATGTTGTCATTTTGTCGTAGTTCTGAAAGTGGAAATTTAGTATTCGTAATTTTGAGTAGATGTGTTCTATGTATTTTAATCTGCATGAGTAAAACACCGGTATTGTAAATTCTACAAAGAGATGTAGTCCAACGGCTAGGATAATTGCTTTCGAAGCAATTTACCTGGACAAGTCTTAGATTGCTAGAATTAAGAATCTTAGATTGCTAGAATTAGGAATCTCGCCGATGGCTCACGCAGCTAAGGCTTACTCTTTTTCTACCGTTCTTACGCGAATTCAGAATAAGAATCCTTCTTGCTCTCAATCTTGTTTTTATTATCTTTTACTTCTTCTCGTCGTTTACTTGATTGCTTGTCTGCGGTTCTGCAGATAGCCGGGTCCTCTTTGAAATTAGGTTTTTCCCTAAGTTCCTAAATTTACGTAAAATCGACAGGGGTGAATTTCGGTTCCTACAATCCTAACTAGTCTTTTTTAGGTCAGTGGACGAGTGAAGACTTAAGCATCCACTTGATCCCATCCACTGAACGTGTACTCTCAGTACTTGGTTGAGAAGTTAAGCTAGCAGTCCAGTTGATATCACTCAAATTACCCTAAGGAGTGAATAACTCTCTCAATAAGAAGATCAGTTGTAGTACTTAGGGATCGAATCCACAAGGAACTAAGGAACACAAAAGATATAATCCTTAGTGATTATGCTAGGTTGATTAAGTTTAAAAGTAAATTGCAGTTGTGAGCAATGGTGAGTTGCTCAAGAGAATTGGTTTAGGTTTTAAACAATAAAAGAAAGTAGTTAGATTCAAGGTTGTTATTCAGATAATCAGGATTATAATGCTACAGATGTCTTTATAAGTTTCTTGCAAGATATTAAAGAACTTCAAGTCTTAGATAAATCTATTAGCAATCGCTATCAAGACTCGTCTATTGATCTGACTGTCGGCAATATCGACCGATGGTTTGACAGAGATATCGGACGATATAGGTTGCCATCGATCGATTACTCTATAGGAGTATCGATCGATATAGCTTCAGATCGAATTGAATATGTGTTCACCAAGATCATAGACCGGCTCTCGCTCATCCCTAGAGAACATCAGCTTATACTAGATGATTTCAAGATGATGATTAACAAGTTAAATCATTTCATGATCATACTCTAGTTAGCTACTTCTAGAGTAAGCATTAGGGTTCACCAGGATAATGAATATCACAACTCAACAATCCATAGTTGGGGCTAATCCCTCATAACTATTTGAACCCTAAATCTAACAAGTGAATCTACTCAGACATGGCTAAGTGATTCATAGCATCAAGGTAATAATAGAAATTCATAAGATTAGAAGATTGAACACTTGGTTCTTTTGAACAACAAATCTCTTTGTGTGTTCTTCTAAATCTAGAACTCTATAACCTTTTATGAAAATCAGAATAAGATGAAAAGAATACTTTTATAAAATCAAAGAACTATTAGTATTAAGAAGCATAAAAAGCCTCTATACATAAAAAGCATACTCAAAAGCACACATTGCCAAAACACATAAGCATAACTATAAATATGAGTTCAATTAGATTAAAAACTCGTCAGGGTCTATCTTGTAATATGGAGAGAACTTGGGCTTCAAGTCGGCTGAGTCAAACTTGTTCTTCACGCTCAATATCGATCGATGGTACAAGGCGTACATCGATCGATGGTACAAGGCGTACATCGATCGATGGCGTATCTCGATCTGTCATCTTCTACGGAAGCGTCGTCGATCTATCACACAGGATGTGTATCGATCGATATGTATCTCTAGATATCGACCTTGTTGTCTGATCTTCATAGTCATCTCGGGAAAACTCTTCTTTAAGCTCCATAAGGGCACCTAAATCATCACTTTACTCCAAAATGCTCCTGAACCTGAAAAACATACATAATAGACTCCAAAACACACACACACACACACACATATATATATTGTAAAATCATTTCAATACCATGGTTAAAAGTGGGTCAAAACCATGGTTGATAAACTTTCCCAGACTTAACCTTTTGCTTGTTCTTAAGCAAACACAATAGTTAGTCTTTGGAAGAAGTTTTAAAAAGAAAACAGCAGGGACTCAATCAAATCTATAACTTAAGATCATAACCTCTACTTTGTTGCAAGCCACTTCTCATATCTATTAACTACAGAAGTACATTATACCATATCCTAGCTTAGCAACCAAATTCATCTAGCCAATCAACTTAGCAATCCTGTTTGTCTATCCCCTCTACTGATTTCATTTATGCATAAAATAAAGTGTAGGCTTTACCTTGGGAGTATCGATCAAGGAACACTTGGATTCAACTCAAGCAAGTTTCAGGCATTCTCATTCTGGTTTCTTTTCTCCCTATATCTCCCTTCTTTGAATTCCAAATTTTTCTTTTTCTTTTATATCAATCCCAATGAACAACAAATGTTCATCTTATTGATCTTTCTACTTTTTGTAGCCTTTTCTGACAAAGTGTAGGCGAATAATGGGGTCATGGGTAATTTACCTCTCCCTCGCTTCCACAATGTGTGATCATTCCTTTGAATTAGAATAGTGGGGTCATGGATAATGTACCTCTCCCTCAACCTCTCAGGAAATCATCTCAATATTTTATTTTTCTCTTTTTGGGCTGCCAAAGGAAGGAGAGAAGGAAACCAAAATTATTAAGACTTTTACCTTCCAGACTTGCAGGAGGATTTCGATCCCTTGTATACCAAGCCCCAAGACAAGCAATAGATGTCAGGTTAGGTTGGAAATCAGCTTTGTTCTTCCAAACAATCATGAAAAGTGTTGTCATAGGTGACCGGTGATCCACTTTAGCATCTATAGTACTTTCTGAAATCAATAATTCTAACAATGGTGCTAAAGAATGGTTAGATAAAAAGTAAAAATTTTGAAATATTTTTGTCCCCTTCTTGACTCAATAAAACCAATTTTGAAAACATTTAATGAGATCAAAAGATAAAGTAGCATCAGTAATCTCTACTCCCCCAGACTTAAATCATACACTGTCCTCAGTGTATAACCAGTCGGAGTTAGGGCATAAATAAATAATGTATAACTGATATCAAAAATTGTGAACGATATACCTGACCGGAATTCGTATCAATCGATAGAGGTAGTGATCGTATAGCATCTGATCTGAAACTAATAGTGGGTTGCCTCCCACTCAGCGCTTAGTTAAATTTATTCATCTTGACTATTGAGGTATGGTGGCTAGTGAGGTGAGTTGCAGGTACTTGTTGGGAAACAAGTATCCTCCTTGTCTTTTGATTCTTCAAACCATGAAGTTAAGAAGCTTCTTGTGGCTTTCTCGCTTCTGGTCATACTAGATTTCAACCCTTAGACCTCATCTTGGATTCTTTTTAGCCACTCCTCAATGCTCGCAATGCGGAACTCATGATGTCCAATCTTGCTGTAGGTTTGTTCTAGATCAATACACAGCTGCATGGTGTCGAGGTATTGGATGGTTTGCACACGGGAACGGGTAGTATTGCCTGATCTTGGTGTAGTTCTGTCGGTCGATGTGGAAGGATGTCTATCGGTTGATGGGCTGAAAGGCGCGTCGATCGATGCGGATGGTGCAGGTCGGTTCGCGAGCTGTCTCTGAATGTTTTCGATCTCCTTCTGAATTCCTTCTGTTGTGAATTCCAATCCTTGAACGTCACTCTGTACTGGAAACCACATCTTGTCGAGTAATCTGTATGCTTCGTCTCCATAGGCTTCAATAGCTTTGTAGATATCTCTTGTGATGTCCTCAATTTCTTTTCTGGTACAGAAGTCTGGTGCTCTAATATCGGTCGATGTGATGGGTGGGTCATCGATCGATAGCCGTTTTTGAGATGTCAGTTCTTCGCAAAGCGCATTCACTTCTTCTTGCAGGGCTTTCTTCTCTTTGGAAACTAATTCATGGGCTGTCTGAAGCCAATTCAACTCCCCTTGAAGTGATGTTGTGGTTCTTTCATGTTCAGACTTCAGTGATGCCATTTCCTAGTTATGTTCACCAACTCTTCCGTTGATCATGTACGTGACCTCTGCTTGTGTGTAGAGGTTGCAAACTGGAACTCCTTTAGCAAACTGTTCAGCGTGTTCTGGTAAACAGAAACAAGAGCACTCCATCAGTGAGGGTCTATTCAGCAATTTCCCCATATCTTCTTTGGAAACATGTATGATATCTCCATCTACTCCTATTGCAAAACCATTCTCATCTCTGTAAACACCATATTCGTCTTTCTTTTCCCATAAGAATTGACGAATCCCGAATTTGAAAGCTAGTTTCCCAAATTCCCGATGGATATCGTTTGATGTGAATTTCCACTTATCGATCGATGCTTGTTGAAATTATGGATATGCTGAGTTGGTCATCTGAAGAATGTCTGCAACATCTTCTTTGGAGATTGGAATGATTCTTCCATCCATTGCTCGTGCATGGCCATCTGGGTCTCTGAAAATACCAAATTCATCCGAAATTAGTAAGGTAAAATCGAAGTTATGTGTTTGTACCTCGGATGGTGTAGTGGTATGATCGGTCGATAGTTCGGTATGTGCATTGGTCAATTGGTTGAGGGACGTGTCGATCAATTGATATTGTTCCGTGTCGGTCCATACGTCTGCTTCTGGTTCGGTCGCATGTGTCAGTGGTGCTGTATCCACCGCGAAACTTTCGTGGTAGTTGGTTGCCCAACTTCCAGTTGAGTAGTCTCCATCTTGTGTATCATCATCACGTGGAACGGAGAATTGTACACCATAGGGGTTGTCGCTCGGTGGTTCAAAACGTCTTTTGAGCGATCTTGGTTGGTGCATATCGGTCGATGGAGTGTGGTCTTTGTCGATCGATGCTCTGAAGATGAAGGACGGTAGAGGAGGTTTTTCTTCATCTTCCCGAAGAAATTTGTACTCTGTGGCTCACTCCTCTTCATAATCTTCATCATACTCCTCCTGAGTAGTGATGCTAGCCTGCTCTGGATGTAATGATCTTTCTCCCAATCATCTACGTTGAAGTCGCCGTCTGGAAACTCCTCGTCGATCTCTTGGAATAGCATGTCGATCGATGACAAGGTATGCTCGTCAATCGACTACGGTTGACTGGTATCGGTCGATGGAAGAAGGTTGCCGTCGGTCGATACCTCTTGCTCTGTCTCGTACTCGGCCGTTGAATCATACTCGTGGACACATAAGTAAGTTGCTACAAGTGCTGGGCTCTGTGTCCTTGGAATCTTGATGACTTGGACCGGATTGTAGTGGATGGTAGGGTCAATTAGGGTTAGGCAGAGCTTATTGGATTTCAGATCACAAACAGCTCCAACTATTGCTAAGAAGGCCCTTCCAAGAAGTAGAGATGTCTTGAAGTTGAGCTTGTTTTCCAGAACATGGAAGTCTGTAGGAATTAGGGCATCTCCAATCTGTACCTCAAGGTTTCGAACTATGCCTCCAGAGTTCTGCTGAGAACAATTCACAAAGATGAAAGATTCTTCAGTAGGCTCTATCTTCAGACCTAGATGGTCTGCCATGATCTTGGGTAAGATGCTAACTACAGATCCTGTGTCGCAGAGAGCGTGAGGGAACTCAACACTGGTTATTGAACATGGTATTGTGAACTTCCCTGGATCGCTCTTCTTCTCCAAGGTGATCTTCTTCTTAAGACTGTTTCTGACTTGGTGAAACATTCTCTTGATGTCTTCTTCTGTTTCCTTGGTTTCTCTGAAAAACATCCACAATCTGTGTGAAAAGTAAGCTTCTTCAAAGGGTTTCTCTTTAGGTATTCTCAGAACTCTCTTTCTGAAGCTTGACAAATCTTTCTCATTAGCTTCCCTTTTATAAGGTTTGGGAATCTTCTCTTTCCTTTTTCTGAGAACTCTTCCATGTGTTTCCTTTTCTATCTTCATGGGCTCAAAGATGTCCGTGAGTCTCTTCATGATGGCGGTGGGAAGGTTACTAGAAGTTTTAGACTGCTCCCAGAGTGCATCAAGTCGTGCAACATCTATCTTTGGAAATTGCACTCGACGTTGGGGTACTGCATATCGGGCGACAACTGAAGTATGTCGGTCGATATCTCTAGCTTTGTATCGATCGACAGGTGACTCTGTCTGTTGATCGATAAGTGTAGTGTTGATTCTGAAAGGGAAGGGCGGATGTGGGTGTCGTGCTGCGAAAGCTTCATGTGACATTATCTTGACGGCACTGCACTCTTGAGGGGTGTCTTCGAAATCCATCGATCGATACGCGTCAAAGTCTATCGATCTCTTCACGAGGGGTGATATCGATCGATTCTGTTTAGACGGTGTCGATCGATACGTGTCCAATCCGATGTCTGTTTCGCTTTCATCGTCAGAACTTTGCAGCTTCTCATGCTTCACCTCTCCCAAATTTCATCATCCAGGATGGCATGCACATGGTGGTCAGTAGCAAACTCTCCCATTCCTTTTGCTAAAACTTCTTGCTTCTTTAGTGCTTCTCTTGTCTGAACCACCTGAGTCTCTAATTTCTTCACATAGGTGCTTAAGGCATAAAGCCTTGTGTTGAGGTTGGTGAAGACAGAGTCGATCTTTCCATTGAAGTCCATCTGAAGTTTCTGCTGACTCTCAAGAACCTTGTCTAGCATCTCTTCTAGTTTACTGTCTTGGGTGGGTGGGGGTGGATGTGAGTAGAATGAGTTTTCATAACTCCTGTTGTTGTTGAGGTTGCTGCTGCTGTAGTTGGTGGGCTTCTGTGAACGCTGGTTGAAGTTGATTTTCTGTCCTGCGAAGTTTTTGTATCCTCCTTGGTTACCAGACCTCTGAAATCCAACTCCACTGATCCAGTTCACATCTTCTTCTATGTATTCCTCTTCAGCTACAGTTTCTACATCCTCCACTGAGCAAATATGTTTGTTTAGTAACTTCTGAACATGATCCAGCTGTGCTTGCACTTTCTTAATATGTTCCTTCCCAAGGAATGATGTAGCTTTTGTCTTCATAGTGTTCTTTTTGCTGTTGCTGGAAGCTAGGTTATCAATTAACTTCACAGCTTCTTGCGGATTCCTGGTGGTGAAATTGCCTTCACTATCTGTGTTTAGAGCCTTCAAAGTGATGCCTCTGTAGAAAGTGCAGAGAAGTTGCACTTTGTTGAATCCGTTGTGTGGACAATCTCCCTGATAGGATTTGAATCTGTTCCATTTATCTTAAATGATTCTCCAGGATCCTGAGTGAATGTATCAATTTTCCTCCTCTATTCTTCAGCGCATGAGTCATCAAAGAAGTTACGCATGAATGCGTTTTTGATGTCGCTCCAGGTTGTGAGAGAACCTGGTGGTAGTTGTCTCAGGCACTGCAAAGCTTCTCCAGATAGAGAGTACTTGAAAAGCTTGCAGAGAAGATAGTCTTGAGGGACTCAATTGTCTTTTATGACAGTTATGAGATCCTCGAACCTCTCCAGATGGTCCATATGATGCTCATGGGAGACCCACAAAAGGGTATTTGTCCTACAAGTGTGTAGTACTGCGGCTTGAGCTCGAAATCTCCTCTCTAAATAGCAGGAGGGCGGATGGCTGATCGGTTGGTATAGAACTGATCCGGACAGTTGTAGTCAGCCAAAGTTCTAGCTTTGTTAGCCTCTTCTACAGGTTGAATGAGGTCTGTAGGTGCAGTTTCTTGCTCAGGAATGATCCCCTTCTGAGCATTCAGCTTCATTACGCAGGTAACCATCTTGATCACGCAGGTCTCCATTCTCATCGGTAGTGAGAATAATAGTCGCTACCATGTCTCGCCGGTAAGTATCGATCGATTTAAGATGAGGTATATCGATCGATGTCGGATGAAATATTTCGGTCGACGAACGGTTGTTGATGTCGATTGATGGAAGGGTGCGAGTATCGGTCGACGAAGAAGGTGTCTCGGTCAACTGTGGTAAGAGAGTGTCGGTTGACGAACGGTTGTTGATGTCGATCGATGCGGAATGTAAGTCTCTGCGGATGCTACGTTCCAAACTGTGGGGGTCTTCTAAGTACACAAGTTGGTTGTTCTTGTTGCTTCTAGTACTGCTGGGCATGTACTTGAAAGAGACAAGAAAAAAAATTTTGTGTCAGAAGATGATTAAGCAGTACAAGTAACCTAGACCTAATCAGATTTAATATAATGGCGATCAAAGTTCCCCGGCAACGGTGCCAAATTTGATATCACTCAAATTACCCTAAGGACTGAATTACTCTCTCAAATAAGAGGTTCAGTTGTAGTACTTAGGGATCGAATCCAAAAGGAACTAAGGAACACAAAAGATATAATCCTTAGTGATTATGCTAGGTTGATTAAGTTTAAAAGTAAATTGCAGTTGTGAGCAATGGTGAGTTGCTCAAGAGAATTGGTTTAGGTTTTAAACAATAAAAGAAAGTAGTTAGATTCAAGGTTGCTATTCAGATAATCAGGATTATAATGCTACAGATGTCTTTATAAGTTGCTTGCAAGATATTAAATAACTTCAACTCTTAGATAAATCTATTAGCAATCGCTATCTAGACTCGTCTATTGATCTGACTGCCGGTAATGTCGACCGATGGTTTGATTGCGATATCGGACGATATAAGTTGCCGTCGATCGATTACTCTATAGGAATATCAATCGATATAGCTTCAGATCGAATTGAATAGGTGTTCACCAAGATCATAGACCGGCTCTCGCTCATCCCTAGAGGACCTCAGCTTATACTAGATGATTTCAGGATGATGATTAACAAGTTAAATCATTCCATGATCGTACTGTAATTAGCTACTTCTAGAGTAAGCATTAGGGTTCATCAGGATATTGAATATCACAACTCAACAATCCATAGTTGGGGCTAATCCCTCATAACTATTTGAACCCTAAATCTAACAAGTGAATCTACTCAGATATGGCTAAGTGATTCATAACATCAAGGTAATAATAGAAATTCATAAGATTAGAAGATTGAACACTTGGTTCTTTTGAACAACAAATATCTTTATGTGTTCTTCTAAATCTAGAACTCTATAATCTTTTATGAAAATCAGAATAAGATGAAAATGATACTTTTACAAAATCAAAGAACTATTAGTATTAAGAAGCATAAAAAGCCTCAGAACATAAAAAGCATACTCAAAAGCACACTTTGCAAAAAACACATAAGCATAACTATAAATATGAGTTCAATTAGGTTAAAAACTCGTCAGGGGAAATCTTGTAATATTGAGAGGCTTCAAGTCGGCTGAGTCAAACTTGTTATTCACGCTCAATATCGATCGATGGTACAAGGCGTACATCGATCGATGGCGTATCTCGATCTGTCATCTTCTACGGAAGCGTCGTCGATCTATCACACATGATGTGTATCGATAGATATGTATCTCTAGATATCGACCTTGTTGTCTGATCTTCATAGTCATCTCGGGAAAACTCTTTTTTAAGCTCCATAAGGGCACCTAAATCATCACTTTACTCCAAAATGCTCCTGAACGTGAAAACATACCTAATAGACTCCAAAACATATATATATATATATATATATATATATATATATATATATATATATATATATATATATATATATATATATATATATATATATATATATATATATATA
>CAKOAT010374042.1:71642-212009 GCA_932364175.1 Eruca vesicaria subsp. sativa
TCAGCTGGACACATCCTTGTGATCGTTCTGAATCTGAAATGTACCGGAAGTGGAATGTGATTAGCTTGAGATCATGTCTAGTTTCCTAAGCCAATCTCATGGACTCAAAGGTGAGTCTAGATAGATTTTTATGAGTTATGAATGAGTATTACTCGATTGAGTATTTAAATATTTTTGATTGATAAACAAAGTCTTTTAATCTTTAATTAAATGTGATGTGTTTACCTTGTGTAAACACTTAAGAATTTATTATTTGAGGTTTATCCTGAGCCTTAGTACTTGTTCTCAGGTACTGATATATAATTATATAATTAAGTACTTGAGTACAAATCACGTAAAGTCTTATCATATTCACTTTTCCTAAATCCTGCATTACCGTTCCTTGGTCCTGCGAATGGAATTAGGTCATGAAGACACGATGATGGGGTAGCACCCTGGAGGCCGTGTACTGCATGACGATGCAGTCTCGAATGTTCATTAGGACGTTTGAAGATGATGGTAATGCTAACTTACTAAGCTCGGTTGGCCTTAGTGGTTTATCGAGTTTAGTATATATAGTGTATTTATATATAAATTGATTGGCGGGTGACGTGAAAGTGATGTTTAAGATATGATTCATATTTATTGATTGATAGCCCTTACATATATATATATATATATATATATATTAATTATGGAATATATTTCCACTGCATACGAATGGAATTCATTGCTCGGGATATTATTAGTATGTGTTGGGGTATGGAAATAGACTCACTGAGTAAACTAGTTACTCATGACTCATTTGTGATGCAGGTTACCAGTAGACTGGGGATCTTACTCTAAGACGGGAAGGAACAGCATTAGCCAGCGGTAGTTTTGTCATCCTTGCATTGGTATTTTGATGAATCTTATGTATAATGATTATTTTTCGATAACTTAAAGTTCGACCAATAATATTTATGTAAGATGATTTTGAAAGAATAAATATATAATGTATAAATTTTTATTCTAAAGTACGGGTTCCATATGATATTAGCCCTTGTCCGTACGAACCAACAATGGGGTATTGCTCGGTTGGGTTGCAAAGCCTCGGGTCGTACCTAATAGGATATGTGTACTTGGGCGATTGACTTAAGGTACTTGGATTTGTTCCAAGAACATTGGGTTCATCATTTATGTGCACATTGTGGCTTCTTTGGTTTGGTTTAAGCTACTAGTGATTGGTTGTGCATGTTCTTGTTTTATTGTTGCACGGCCGGTCGAGTCAACTTGTACTTAGACCAGATCGGCGGTGTCACAAAGGTGGTATCAGAGCATGGTTATATGATGCTGGAGTGGGACTTGATTCAAACGTTTTTCGAGTAAAAATGAGTCGCAAGGATAAGTAAGATATGCTGGCTGGTTCCTTCATCTTAGGATAGATAGTCATGGGTAGTTACCTTACTGTTATCTTTCATAGAAGATGCAACAAGACAACCCTAGACGAGATGGAGCATACTGACCAATTTTTATATCTTCATGCATGGGTTGTCTACCACCATGCTCGGATATGGTACTGTCATGCTTTCTTGCTCAAGTCCTCAAATCTCTTTCTGACCATGGTTCTTTCAAGTTCTATTATAGATTCAGATATTTTAGGGAGATATGTGAGATAGAGTCGACATATCAAATACATCTCCATGCCCATGTCTTATCGATGTCAAGGTGGCGTTATTGCATAATTTGGCTTAGGGCGATCTGACTGCACATGACCACGAAGATGGACTTATTCTTTCGGCTTCTTATGTCGATTCAATTATTCTGAGCCGCACAAGCACGATTAAGTTTGCAAAAAGACATCTTGAAGCTTATGATGCAAATAAGTGTTGTGACCACAAAATCCGAGGAGTGACTAAACCACTTGAGGTATACTTTCACTTGAGGCAAAGTTAGATGCAACACTTGGAGTAGAACAACAGATGTGGCCCATTGTTCCCAAGATTTCAAGAAGGATAGGGAAGCATACAATATCAAGAAGGATGCAGTGAGTTAATCGTTAAGCGTCACGCATCATTTTTAGAATTTTAGTCCAAGCTAGGCAGATTTATTTCAAGAGTTCAAGATGAACTACTTTCTACCCGAAGCATGGGACAGATTGAAGATTTAGCTTATGGAGTTGGTACAGTGAGATGTGTCCACTAAAAGGTTACAGTTGAGTGATCTGATTCATCCATTATGGTAGAGAATTATCTGAGGACCAGGGAATATTAATGGGGACTTAGCCAATTATTTTGGAGCAAACAAAAGACCATGGAATTCTAGAGCTTTGAGGAGATGGTGGAGTATTACGTGAATGCTAAGGGAGCTGTTACTGTCAAGGAAAATTCTTCGTATTATTCAGACATCTAAAGGCTATCAGGTTGATATCGAAGGTCAATTTCAAGTAGCAAGTCAAGTAAATCAAAGGAGATGAATTTGGTTGGACGTTTAACCAGATCAAGACCGAGGATCCTGAGTTGTTGTGGCTAGCAAGGACAGTATAATCGTGATTTTACAAGTAGGGAAATTCTCGATCGTTTGCATCATTTGCGCTTTGGTGGTTCTAGTGAAGAATAAAGATACTATGTTACCTCTTGCCTATGAGTAACCCAATCCTATTACCTATACCTAGGGTATCAAAACCTAAGCTTGTTAGCGTTTCCTTACCATTAGTCCGATCCAAGTGTTAGGCTATTTAGAGCCTACACTTTAGAATTGCTTGGGCCATCAAAACCAATGAAAGGTCCAATCACAGGTTTGCTTCTTATCCAATTATGTGTTGTGTGCATATAAAAAAATTATAAATAAGTGAAAGTATGATCAAGGTCTCGGAAGAGACCTTGCTTATGGATGGAATTTTTCCGCCCATGTTGTGGTTGATGCGGGAACAATACATAGATGTAGTTCCCAATTAGTGTCATAGTATTAAGGAAGATTCACTTTTGTGAGTTCATGTATACCGTTCTTATTCCTAGAAACACTGGCTTCAAATTAAAGAAAGTTATGGTATGCCTTCCCCTTTCCATAGTATGGCCGTTAGAGCGGTATATTTCTACCTAGAGTGAGATTGGCTATCTAGTTAACGAGCTCAATTCGGACACTGTCGAGGAAAGAAGTCTTTGGAAGAAAACTAGTCACCATTGAAGCATCGCTCATAATAGTCTGGAGAGTTGAAAACCTTTTGGGAAAAGGTAAAGTGTTGTATTCCATTATCCTGATCATTGGAAGCATAGAAGATCAAAAGGAGCATAGTATAGAGGACAGTCTAATAATCAGAAAATTCAAAGTTATGTTTAAGGCACTGAAAGGAGTGTCAACATTCCCAAATGGTTCTGGCTGAGTTAAAGTAGCAGTTGGAAAATTGTTGAAAAAATATTTTATTCAACCAAGCTCTTTGCTGTGTGAAGAACACCCACGTCAATAGTAAACGAGAAGGACGAGAGTTTGCTGTTATGTTCAGCAGTGTTTGAATCTATGGCATGACCATGACGACAAGTCTCAACTATCAAGAATGGATGAATTGTTAAGCTCAGTTGCAAGGTGCAGTTTATTTTCCAAGATCTTTTGATGGATGCTTCAAGTTTTAGTAAATATTGCTGTTGAGAATTAGAAGTTAGATACTGAAGATAGTCAGTGTCAAAACAAAGAACTGTTGCCGATTTAGAAAAGATCGATGCTATTGAGGAATGCTTGATTCCAAATTCTGTTACCAAAGAGTCGAAGTTTCACTGGATTGACCAAAAGTTTGTTAAAGGGCTGGCAACTATATCAACCGGTGAGATGATTGACTGAGAAAGATGTTACCCTGGAATAAACTACGAAGGATTGAAGAAGTGTGCTATCAGTTGGAGAAAGACATGATGTCTACGTACATATTAGCTTTGCATGAGCCTAACCAATCATATACTGTTTCGTGGATACAACGTACGTTGGTTTAGGTAAATGCTGATGCAAGTAGATAAGGTAATCATTTATACATCAAGAGAATTAAAGAAGCATAAGGTAAATTATCCCATGCAAGAGCTGGAGTTGGTGGCAGTTTTGTTGTACATCAAATTTGGTGACCATTTCAATATGGAGAAGGAATAAAATTTTTCACTGATCAAAGAAGCATTAGGAAAATAAAATGATGTTCCCTACGCTATCAAGAGGGAAAATCTGGTGTCGAAATTGAGAAGGATCTCAAGAATCTTGAAGTGGAAATTCGAGTGTTTTGTTAGGCTGCCTTATTAGGAGGGGATGAAGAGTTTTCAAGATTGAAAGTAGTAAATTAAGATGTCTTAGTCATTCGTATTTGAGGAACTCAGTTGGAGGATGAGAACTTAAGGAAAACTTAGGAAGAACAGAATGAAGAGAACCCCGAGGAAGATTGAAGAGCACAAGAAAAAGGTATAGCCATAAGGCTTATGGGAATGCCCAAGTTGTTAAGATATCAGAGTATGTATTATAATAGAAAGTAAAAAAGTCATCATACAAGAGAATTCAGTTGGTAAATAAAGCTTGGTATAAATTAACCTGTTGGATGCTCAGTTGGTAAACAGAAGAAGGAAATTAGAAAGAAATAGAACCAGACATGGACATAGGAAACTCCAGAGAAATTTGAGTCGTTCAGAAGCTTTTGAAGTGTATCTCATATAGACAAGAGTGTCTTGATTATTGTAAGGGAAATCGTTCGTGGAATGGGTGCATGTATGTGTATATTTGAGAGTAGTACCCTTGGTTAAAAATCATGTTAGCGTGATTGATCGTGCATGTTCGTGTTTGATTGTTGCAAGGTAAATCAAGTTGACATTGACCAGACCGAAAATGTTACCTTCACGTATGGCACATCACCAAACGGCCCACATTTCATGTTATTGGTATGGGAGAAAGACATATAGAAATGTTTCAGAAGAGATGGTATTCAGAGATTCAAGGCTGTAAATAGAAGTATGTAGACCACAGTTTAAGAGAGTTGTGTTGGAGTAAAACAATTGGTCTTGTTCAAGGTGTTTGCTCAGAAAATAGAGGATTGTTTGTAAGAGTTGGGAAAAATCGACAATCTGATATATTGATCTATACTGAGTAGTGATTTTTCATAGTTGGAAAGGTTCTCTATAGACCAGAACTTCTTGCAGATATGTTTATGCATCTAGTATGTCAAGTGTTGATGTTGTGTAAGCAAATACAAAACTCCAGTATTATAAAATCACTGAAACCACAGAACTCGCAACCCAATCTCGCCTATCCTTAAGGTTCTTTTCGGATCGATGAGAGCCGTATTACAAGATTGGACAATCGGGAAATTGTGTAAGTTCAAGTATTTGGGGGAAACCGTCCATGAGTTGATCTGATATATGCAGATGAAAATAAGTCCAGCACTGATATGCAGAACCCTTTGCAGAGACTCCAGTGTTCAGTAAAGTGTGTAAATCTTTGTTTTTAGAATCCGGCGACGAATTCCTTTGAGGGTGGGGGAAGAATGTAATAACCCTCAAGAGCAGATATACTTTTGGTCGAGAAAATTCCGCTCAACCAGTTTGGAGTTGGTCGGATCAGATTTAAATAAAAATTGACCCGATGAATTATTGTCTTGACGGGACTGTCGTGTGGTTGAAAGACCTTCCCGTGATAGTTGTGGTCGATTTTTAAATAGTATGTTCAAGTGTTTATTCATGGTGGACGAGTTTAGTCGAGAGCAGGACGGGAATTAATGGACGAAAAATCATTAGTCGAAAACTGTTCTGACATATCGACCAGCTTTCTATTTTCCTTGCTGACCTGTCACATGCCTTGCACCTTCTATACTGCTTGCTTCCTCAGTAATTAAGTCACATGATATCCACCTGTGTGCTTGCATGCCTTCTTAGTAAATTAAAACATAAAAAAATATGGCTGGGAAGATTTCTTCATCAGAAGGAAAGTGTGAGCTGTTTGGTGGCTGGAAAGTGCTGAAGCATCTCACCGGCTGTCAACTCATTTCCTTGCTTTGTCCAGAGTGAAGCCCTGAGGTGAAGCAACCTCTTACGCTATAAAATACCATCATCTCTCCTCTGGACGTCCTGTTTCTGCAAGAAAACCCAGAGAAAAATTAAGAGAGAAAGAAGAAGAGAAAACAATCAGAGAAAAATAAAGAAGTGCCTTAGGCGATTTTCTTCCATCAGTTTTTTCAGTCTGTTGTTGTGTGGAAGATCAAAAGGTGACATATCCAGAATAAACCCTAGAGCTTGTTCTGTTTCTGATCTGAACCCAAGCTTGATGTCTCTTTGAAAACAGTTCAGCGGTGAGCTAATCTTGAAGAAGAGAACTATCTGAGGCCATCTAACCATTTGGATTTTTGGTAAGCGTCATCTCCTTGCAACATCATGCTATCTGATGAAGGATAGAGACGATATCTAGGTGTCAGTGTTACAGCCGTTCACGTACCTGAGCGAGATCACCAACAGCAGCAGCAGCAGCACCGGGCCAGCACGATATGGACTCTCCCGAGGAGGAGGAGTAGCCCTTCGCTTAGCACTCCTCCATCTTATTTTATGTTATCTTTCAGGATTATGCATGTACCTTTTATTTTGCTTTCTTGCTTGTTGGATTTAGTACCTATATCTATTTTATGAACCTTTGGCTATCTAACATATTGAGATGATCGTACTGAGACATGTTTTCACGGATTACTTGTTGCCGGGTTCACACTCTCAGTTGGATATCGATCGATACCCGTTAGGTAACATCGATCGATGGCGCATAAGAACAAAGGTACGAGTTTTACACCTTAACAAATAACTCATTTCCATTCTAACTCTCGCTACCTGACTCAGGCAATTTGAACACTGAGACAGTGTTATTTAAGTTAGGGGGAGGCTCGTTAATGCTTTCTGCTTTTAGTTGATTTTATCTATGATATATATACGAATTTAATAATATTTTATTGAGGCAAGAAGGGGACTATGATCATTTTTAAATTTCTGCTTGTTATAACACTATTGTTGACCCTCATTGTGATTGAGAGCACAAATAATTTTAATGATACTAAAGTGGATCTTCTTGCCATTAGATCACACTTACTCAAAATTTTTGAAGGAACCAAAGATGACTTCCAACCCTAACTGACTTATCTGTTTTGGGGCTTGAAATACATTGGATAGGACTGCTTTTGCAAGGGTGGAAGGTAAAAGTCTGTGTTTTTCTGGTTCCCTTCTCTCAATCTTTCCACTCCAGAAGAGCTGGTGCAAATGGAGCAACGGGCCGTGACGCACAGCTCCCAACTCTTCGACGACATCAACCTTAATATTAGCTTTTTATTTTTTTAGCTTGAATGTATTATTTATGTTTCGAGTATATTAGACTTTTGTTTTCAATTTTTTCATTTTATAAATTATTAGTTTTGTAATTTTTTCATTTTATAAATTTAAAATTTAAAACTTAAAATTTTAAATTTAAGTATTTAGTTGGATGCAAACTAGTTGTAATGAATTAAACCGATTCGATGTAAAGTGGTCGTAATATTTACGTCTAGTTTACGTCGGCTGTTGATGTTAGTTGTCGGAAATATTACGACTAATTTAATTATGTTTAATGTCTAACTATTACGACTACCTTACGGCCAATCTTTATGAACAATGGACGTTGAAAAGAAAGGACGTAACTTTACGTCTTAGTCAACGTCCAATTTACGACTACAAGCTTTATGACCAATTTATGACGAAATTGTTTAGTCGTAAAGTTTACGATGACTTTACATCCAATTTTCCATTATGACGGGCACTTAACGACGAATCGATAATTGTTGTATCCAATTTTCCATTATGACGGGTACCTAACGACGAATCAATCATTTTCGTTAGGTAGTCGTAATTGGTAAATTACGGCGACATATAGACTAAAACTGCAGTCGCTGCTACGCCTATGTTTTCTGGTACTGAACACATATCTCACAAACAGTAGGAAATCCACCACCGAATGTTTTTCAGCCTTCAACTGGGGTCGGGGTCCATAGAAAAAAACCTCACTGGCAATCGCTTGTCCACGGCTTCATCAGACACCGCCTCTGAAAAAAAAACTTTTGTTTTTGTCCTGTTCATTGCGACCCAACCAGATTGATTTTTGATTCTACAGAAATAACAAACCTCCGGCTACTTCATTTCCATGCTGTTTGCGTATTGTCAACATCTTCACCAGAAACCTTCCCTCTTTGAAACACAAAATCGCCGTCGTCTCTCCCAAAGTTTCACTCACTCGCTTTTTCTTTTTAACCTCAGTTTACGATACATGAACTAATATAAAGAAACTCAATTTTCCTAATCTATATATATAAAGGAGCAGCTTCTCTTCACCTAGGCTGCCACGTCATCCTTTTTTGAGGAGCAATGTCAGGCTTCCACGTCAGTTGTTTAACATCACGGTTTTGTCATTACGGTTTTTGTTGTTTGTTCATTTCGTTTTGTTTGGGCTTAAAATGATTTTGGCCCACCAGAATGGTTCTTTCTTTCACGCAGTCTGAAAAAACCCTAAACAGAGTGTCTTCTTCCCCGCCGTAACACCAAAATTGATGAAGTAACGGGTTCTTTATAGTTATGGTGGAGTCATAAATCTCATTTACTTTTTTCTCCACTACTCCTCAACTCGCTAGAATGTTCGATCTGTTCGAGTTCTCCATGATAGATCCTATAACTAGGAGTCCATGGCTGAAGGGTTATCACAGAATCGTTAGATTTCCTTTTCTCTACACATAAATCAAACTCAGACCCCGATAACAATGGCTGTTTCCCAAATCTCTCTTTTCGAGTTGAAGCCAGGACATTGTGCTCGGATCATTGTGACACGCCTGCTCCGCTTCTGGGAAGCAAGGAATGCTAAGAAGGGCGGCGAACTAATGGGTGTGGATATGCTTCTCTTGGATGATCAGGTCTGTTTTTTTTTGTTTTTTTTGTGAAGTTTCTGTTTTCCTGTGTTTTGTCGTTTAAATCTTGGTTTTGATTACAAATCTCATTCTTTTGCAGTCTTACCTTATCCAAGCATCTGTTTATGTCCATCAGCTGAACACTTTCCGTGAGCTTCTTCGTGAAGGAGCTATGTACGAGCTAAGTGGGTTTGACGTTACTAGAAGCAAAGCAACAATAATTTTAAGCTATGTGATTCTGCTGTGTCTATCCGGCTTACTGAGTTTACAAAGATGGTTGAGGTGCCTGCAGTTGCCAATCCGATTCCTACTGAGCGGTTCAGGTTCCGATCTCTTTAGGAACTCATGTCATTAGCTAACACGAACGTCCATCTTCCAGGTAGGGTCTTCATTCTTATTTTATCAAGGGTTTTCATTTTTTTTTTATTTTTTTTTCATTACCTAGGGCGGGTCTTTCAGTTACTATCTTAATATTTTAGTAAATGTTTAGTGACTAATAATACATTTTGTTACAGACGTCATTGGTGAGGTTTCTGATATAAGGACTACATACAATGACCACGCTCAGACAACTCAGCGAGTGATGATTACCATCAAATTAGATAAGTAATTCTCTGCCCATATCCCTCAAATTCGATTTTTTCTACATTTGTAAGGGTGGTTGTTCCTCAACATTTTTTTTTCTTGGCAGCGACGCATCTGTGTGCGTCAGTGTTTTTGACAGTGTAGCTGATCTACTCCACAAGAGGCTGGAGATTGGTGTTGTCCAACCTAAAATGATGGTTGCTATGAGTATCAATCCTAAGTTTGTAGGAGGTCATTTTCTTTTTCTGTTATATTTATCAAGGCTATCACTAATAGGTTTGAACTACTGAGTTTAAAACAACTTTAGTGTCCAAAACTTTATCTGAGAAGTTTATGTGTGTGTTTTATCATTTTTGGTGTTAGTGTCAACTTAAGATGTTATGATTGATGTGTTTCACATTAACGTTGACAAATAAGAGAGATGGAGAAGTCCTAGATGTCATGTTTCCATGTGTTAATCTTTATTTATGGTTTGCAGGACAACTCTATCTTAATGCTACCTATGGGACTCATTTTTATTTTGACAATGATGTATCAGCAAGCCAGACTCTATTTGAGCAGTACTTACCCGAGCTCTCAGTATTTAACAAACGATATTTACACATGGGTTTATCCAACACTGATAGTAAACAATTTATAGGTTGTCTTCCAAGCCCGATAACGACTCAGAAAGTGGGAAGCAGTATGGGGTGTGAAGAAGGTTGAACCAGTTTCACTTGGGGAGTTGAACAACTACGTCCTTGGGTCACCTCCTCAGGTTAGGTTTTAGCTTTCTGCTCAACAAATAGTAGATCTTATTACATACTACTTATGTGGATTGTATATGTTTTCTATGTTCATTGCAGACTATTGAGTTCCTCTGCAAAGCCAGAATTGTGTCATTGGAGACAACAAACGGATGGTGTTATATCTCATGTGCTAAGTGTTCGAAGAAGCTCCAGCAAGGAATATCCTCATTCACTTGCACAACATGTTTTAATGCCAATGCTGTTGGGGTTGTCAGGTTCTCATTGGCTTTTGGTTTTCTATCATCCTCAATTACGTATAAGAATCTGATATTAATACGTAGATACTTTCTGTTATTGAAACCTAAATGGTTTTTAGATACCGGGTTGAGATGCTGGTGGAGTCGGGTGAAGATACAGCTGTGTTTGTTGTATTCGATTCAGCTATGTCTAAGCTGACAGGTGTCAGAGCCGCTGAGGTTGCAAACCCTATGGTATGTTCCATTGAATATTCTAATCATCGTTTGTGGATCCATTTAAGTTCGTACCAACTTATTTTCTTCTATCCTATATAGGGACAAGGAGAACAAGACCCAGCAGGCTATCAAATCCCTCAATTTCTGCAAGACATTGTTGGAAATACATAGGTTTTCCATTTGAAGCTCACTGAATTTAATTTTTCTGGTAACCATAAGTCCTTCACTTTTGCCAGAATCTTTGATCCCAATGACAGGATTCCTGGACCTTCTTTCGCACCATATGTAAGCCAGCAAGACTTATACCTTTAGATAATTATACATTTAGCTAAATACTAATATAATACTATTGCTTCACAGGGTGGTGGTCACAACCCTGATGATGATACGCATGGAAACAAATGTCCTTCTTACAAGCTCGTACTCATCGGTGCCTCCAGTGGTAGTAAACCCAATGGTGGCGGTGGTGAGGATCTCAAGGCATCATCTGGTGATCGGGGGATGATGGGAAGCACTGAGCAGCAGCAATCTATTCCTGAAAGTGTTCATGAGAATGCACCAAGTTCAACTGAGGAGAATCCACCAAAGAAGGCTCGAAATGCATAGAACTTGAGTGCATACGCTTTGTGTTTGGTTCCTAAGTCTTTGTTAGGCCAGTTGGTCCACTATCTAATTTCGATTTCTGTCATTGTCGTTTTCCTTTTTTCGTTGTTGTTTCCGTGTTTGCTAGACATTTGAGGTTTTTAATATTTACTCTTTGGTTTTTAAATAATTAAACCAACTTTTATTAATTCCATTTCTCCAACATAGATGGGCCGTATTATCTATATACAATATATGCAAATGCGTAATTACATATGATAATCAAAAGATAGCTTTGGTTTTGAAAATTTAAAATTTATTTTTCCAAAAATTACAGTGTTTTGATGGATAAATACTTAGTAGTTTCAACTATTTCAGGATTCCCTATTTTTAAAAGAATTACTTGCTTTTTTACTATTCTGAACATATCTATATTCCCTGTTTTTCCATAACTTATAGTCATGTATTAAAGTTGACTATTTAGATAACTTTGGGTCTAATTGGGCATATTGTAGGTCTCAGTGTTCAAAATAACAATTTTTAGAAACCCATTAGGTCCACCATGAGTGTAAGAAGATACTCACAAAATTGACGGATGAAGAAGGCATAGATTTTGTTGAGACTATTATGAAAATCATGTTTACTGATTAGAATGTTTTTAGCTTTATTACCCATAATTAAAACATTATACTAATGTTAAATAATTAAAAAACTATAATAATGTTAATAACAAATAAAAAATTATTTGTCTTCCTCAAATAATGATTAGAGTAAGGTTAACTTACAAAATATCAGACGCCAAATTTGTCTTCCTCATAATTATCAACTCAGGAGTTAGTACATGCTATGAAACCCATAATAATCACTGTTGTTAATTCTATTAATTTAGATAGGAAAGATCCAGTTCCTAGACGATCCATCTTACAGGAGAACCGTTAGCGTAATCACTTTCTTACAATAAAAGCCCTGCAAATAAGTGGGGTGATGATTCATTGCGGGAACCGTTACACTTGAGCTACGTGAGCCATATACTCTCACTCTTACCTTATAATGTCTTCTATATAAGCAAACCAAAGCACAAAGCATCACCACAAACCAAAATAAACAACTCAATTCACAAAAAGCTTACTAAGCATTACGATGGAGCCAACAAAACGTTCTCTCTCTTGCCTTGAGTCAATTCCAGATGACATGTTGCGCCTCACCATCTCTAAAGTTGGGTCTGCCTCATCCACCGACTTTATCAACTCCCTCCTCACCTGCAAGAGTATGAACTTCAGTGTTGATGATCCCTTGATAGCCAAGGATCTCAGCCTTGCACCCTTGGTGAAGAAGCCTCTTCTTGCTAATAGGTATAAAAAGTTGATGGATAGTTGTTTGGGGGCCAAGAACGTAGACGCGCACTACGTAAAGGGTACTCTTGAGTACTTCTATTTCAAGAATCAACTCTTAGGCCTTCATCACTTACGTCTTGCCTCCAAGGGGGGTCAAAAGGAGGGAAGGTACCTTTATGGTCTTATTCTCATGGCCTTGGGCATGATAGAGAAGGGCAAGAAGATACTCACCAAATTGACGGATGAAGAAGGCATTGCTTCTGTTAAGAATATCTGGGAAACCATCCAGAATTCCCTCAGTGAGCTTAACGTCCAGATGAAGGACGTATATGAGAAATCATATGCGAGTATGAAGCCAGAAGTTAATTGTCACCCACAAGAGATCAACAGTGTTTGTGCAAAGTGTTTCCACTTTTACCTCATGTCTGATTTTTTTGAGATGGTGATAGGTCTCAGCCCAGCGTCTGCAACTGGAAAAAAAGATTAGCATAAGACGTTGGAGACGGTTACGAGTGGGATGCCTCTTGAGCCAAGTTTCAAGTTTTTACTTTCAGTTTTTTTCTGCTATTTCCATTAAAGTTAATAAGTGGGTCATTGTCCCCCTTTTGGAAAAGGAATCAATTCCACCAGTTTTTTAATATTTCCCTGTAATGATGAGCACATACTCAAATCTTCCTGGTTTCTGTTTTTAAAAATCATAATGAAAAAACCAAAAAGAGGCAATTTTAATTGCCCACAAAAAAATCTTGCTATTCTTACTCTTAATTTGATAATCACGACAAATGCAGACGTATAGGAAACATGATTAACACATGGAGGCTATCATCATTCCTGCTTAAAACATAGTAACTACATTCAATATCCTAAGTTTGAAAACAGAATAGTCATTGCGTCATCAGCAAGCAAATACCTAATGCCGTGTTTTGCTTAAATTTCTAGATATAAAGAACCCACTACCATACCTTAAAAATGTTGACCATCTGACCCATATTCTCCGGCTGTTAAACACACACTGTCCAAACATGACGTAACTTCTACGTATTATAAACAAAACAAAAAATAATATCAGCACAAACAAGCTACCATGCAATTGTAGAACAACTAGGAACGGATGTTTGAAACCAATCTATCATATATTTCTCCATGGTCACAGTTAGTATTCATTTCCTTAATGGTCTTATGGAATACTAATGTCATATTACTTCTTAAATTATAAAACCGTTACCAACGTTTGAAGATCGAATACGTTATACCATGAATAAAACACTTTGATGATCATCATCAACACAGCAATTCAAGGCTATGTACAGCAACTACAGCGAAAACAAAAAAAAAAAACAAATGAAACATAAACTACCATAGGAGCAGATCATCGGAGTTACACGCTACGTAAATGGGGAAGAAGAAAGATACCTCTACCAGTGACGTCCCAGGATCGAGGTCTGTGAAAGCAAGCAGAAGACGACAGCGCGACAACCTCCAAACCACCCAAACTCTGTTACAGACCCTCACTGATCAACCAGGTTTTATTAAAAAAAACTTTCAACTTAGACAAATCTGTATCCAAATAAGCTACAGCCGTTTGATTAACCTTTTCACCTAATCACAGTGAGTTTTGCAGATTCCTCCAGCAAAGCTGCTAGGGCAAGACGACGGGCGATCTGTCAACTTAAGAGAAAACAACGGATTAATCAAGGTTACCAACAATGTCTATATGTCCATAACAATGATATAACCGCCAAATTCATTACTTAAAGTGGACACTTAATACAGTTTCGACAAGACCAACACTAGATCCTCTTCCACCTACCCTTCCCGAAGAACAACGTAGCGTCCTGGACGCAAACACATCTTCATGCTCAAAAACAAGGATGCCTTTGCAGTTTGGCGATGAATACAACATTGGAAGCTCCAGTGGAACAAAATCCACCACAGAAGCAAGAGAAAACATATGTAAGACAAATGAATTAACAAATTCCACATTCAACACTTCTAGGCTTTAAATATCATACATAACAACTACGTTCATCCTCACAGCAACCACAATGAAACATAGAGCAAAGAGGCCAACACAAAGGGCAACAAAAACAAGAGCACTTGGTCAACCTCCACCTACCTTTCCAGAAGAACGACGTCCACTCCATGCCTTTACTACATCTTCATGCTCAAAAACAGGGACACCTTTGCGGATGGCCGAAGAATAAAGCATCGGGAGCTCCAGCGCAACAAATTCCACAAAAGACACAGTTGAAAACATGTGTAAGCCAATGAAATAACTAATATCAGTTCCTACTATTATAAGGTCTACGACTCTAACATAGCAATTACGTTGATCTATGCAGCCACGTCAAAGAAAGCTAGGGCAATGAGGATGACCTTACGGGCAACTAAGACATTACGTAATGAAAAAAAATCCTAATACACACTCCGAATTAAAACCAAGTTTTAGATGCATCTATGGAGGAATGGAAATACTACTACTACCACTTTGATGTCTTAGCTTTAATATATATTCACATTTACAACAAGCAATACTGATAAGTCTTACTCGATTCTCACTAATCCAGGTATGGTCAAGCGTCTTCCAGGTCATGCAGGTATTTACCTAACATGCAAGGTATATGATTAGTCCGTTGTATGTACCAACATAACCTTAAATTTTCAAACCACTATTGCAGGAGGGAAAAACAAGAAAAAAGTTGGTAAATGGGACCTTATATCCTGTCCTCAGTGTGGTGCTTTGGTCTGGGGGGGTGAGTCTGTGGGCGGTGGAACCTAGATGAAAACCATGCGGTTCAGTATTTGCTGCCAGCAAGGCCGTGTTAAGCTCCCTCCAGTACGACAGCCTCCATCACCGCTAAAAGAGCTTCTTGAAACACCAAAATTCAGGCAACATACAAGAGTTGCTAACGGACTGCTTGCCTTCACATCAATGGGTGCTCAAATAGATCACACAGTAACAGGAACACCAGGACCTTTTACATTCAGAATCCACGGCCAGATCCATCATCGCATAGGGTTACTGTTGCCACAAGAAGGAAAAGCTGTAGCTTACCTTCAGTTGTTCATATTTGACACACAGAATGAGGTCGCCAACAGGAAGAAAGCCTTATTGGGTGAAAGCACATCTGTTACAATTGATGATAAAACTCTTTCAGATCTGATAGCTATGTTAGACGAACACAACCCTCTAGCCAAAACCTTCCGCTACGCTCGCGACCGCAATGAAGCATCTAAAACAGAGGAATTCACCATCACACTTAATAGACAAAAACATCGAGGAAGACAATACGACCTCCCAACATCTGATGAGATAGCAGGACTGATTGTTGGTGACTTTTCTGTTGATTCTGTAGCATGAGACCTGGTTGTGGAGTTCAAATCTTCGGCTCTACAACGGATCAGTGATTTGAATCCCTTGCTAATGAGTCTGCAGTACCCGATACTATTCCCAAATGGTGAACCTGGATACCATGAAAAAATACCTTATCAATCAGTTGCTGGGTCAATAATCAAGCGACAATGTATGACGATGAGGGAGTATTATGCATATCAACTGCATGCCCGTTTAAGAGAGGGAATGACACTTATTAAGTCTGGACGCCTGCTGCACCAGTATATCGTGGACACCTACACTGCAACTGAGCAAGAAAGGCTAAGATTTATTAGTTTGAATCAGAAGAAGCTACGTGCAGATTTGTACTCAAATGTTTGCGATGCAATAGACAGTGGTGACACAGATGCAAGGCAACTGGGGAAGAGAGTGATATTACCTTCTTCTTTTACAGCAGGCCCCAGATAAATGGCAGAAAAGTACCAGGATGCTATGGCAATCTGTAGATGGTATGGGAATCCAAATCTCTCCATAACAGCTACTGCTAATCCGAACTGAGTTGAAATAAGTGATCATCTGAAAGCATATGGTGGAGAATCAGCAAATAGCAGACCAGATCTTGAGTGTCGAGTCTTCAAGCTTAAATTAGATGAGTTGATGAGCGATTTCAAAAAAGGAGTTTTCTTTCCTAAGCCAGCCGCAGGTAATGTATATTTAACAATATGAATACATTTTGGAAAACATAAAATTAAAACCTAATTAAAATCAACGCAGTTGTCTACACCATTGAGTTTCAGAAGCGTGGACTTCCCCATGCCCATATTCTACTGTGGTTTAGCACAACAAGAGTCGAGGCTACCCCAGAGTTAATAGATAAGTACATCTCTGCAGAGCTACCTAACAAACTTACAGACCCTGAGAGATTTGAGTTGGTGAAGCGCCACATGATGCATGGCCCTTGCGGAGTTGCAAACCCAAAGTCAACGTGTATGGAGAACGGAAAATGCACCAAGAGCTACCCGAAACCACTATCAGAGCATACAAAGATAGATAAATCAGGGTTTGTAGTATACAGAAGAAGAGATAATACATCTGGAGTTATAGATAGCACATCTGGACTTATCGTGGAACATGATGAAAAGGGGGGGGGGGGTAATGAATATGTTGTACCTCACAATCTAGAGCTTCTGAAGAAATACAAAGCTCACATCAATGTTGAGTGGTGCTGCAAGACAAGCGCCATCAAATATCTATTCAAATACATAACAAAAGGTGTAGATAGAACAAGGGCCCATGTAGGAAAACCTGGAAAAAAAAAAGAAAAGCAGAGGGTAAAAAGGAAATTCAACCTCAACCAGTGAACGAGATAGAAAACTTCAGCCTGTGAATCCGCCTGGAGGCTCTTCTCATTCCACATCCACCATAACCAGCCTTCTGTCATGAAGCTAATTATACACCTTCCTGGAAAACACAGACTCATGTATGACCAGTCAGCCAAAATAGCTGACATCCTGAGTAGGCCGAATATTGAGAGGACAATGTTCACAGCATGGATGGTCGCAAACGAGACTTATGAGGAGGCCCGAGAGTTAACTTATATTGAATTTCCAAGTATGTTTACCTACCACAGTGATGAAATACTCTGGACACCAAGACAAAGGGGGATTGCAATAGGAAGGATACCTTACATCCACCCAAATGGTGGTGATGTCTATTACTTGAGGATTTTGGCTAATGTTGTGAAAGGTTGCAGATGTTATGAAGACGTCTACACTGTTGGTGATGTCACTTACAAAGATTTCAGGGATGTGTGCTACGCAAGAGGCTTATTAGACGATGACAAAGAGTGGGTTGAAGCTGTAGACGAAGCATCTTATTGGGAAACTGGAAGACAACAACAACGACTCTTCGTTCGTCTCTTGATCTACTGGTAGGTTGGAATCCCTCTGAAGTTGTGGAATTACGTGTGGAGACATTTGGCTGAGGACATTCTCTACCTTAAAAAAAGAGTTTAACTTCGATGGGTTAGTACTTCAAGACGACCAGCTGCAGCAATATACATTGATGGAAATTGAAAGGCTCCTACAAGAAAGTGGTAAATCTCTTACAGATTACACATGAATGCCTATGGCAGATAAAAAAATCCTTGATGACATAGCTAACAGTGTACTAAGAGAAGAGATGACTTACGACTTAGAGCAGGAAAGATGTGAGCATGCCAACCTATATGATGGCATGAATTCAGAGCAGAAAACGATATATGATGCGGTCATGAAGTTTGTTGATAAGAAAACTAGCAAGCTATTCTTTGTTTACGGTCCTGGTGGGACGGGTAAAACATACTTATACAGGACTCTCATATCCAAGCTCCGGTCTGAAAAGAAGATCGTCATACCAATAGCATCTTCAGGCATTTCTGCACTCCTCCTTCCCGGAGGAAGGACTTCTCACTCGAGATTCAAGCTGCCATTAACTCTCAGTGAAAAAACAGTGTGTGAGATCACACCTGGATCGATTCTAGCTGACCTAATAGCAAAATCGGATATAATTATTTGGGATGAGGCTCCAATGGCTCTCCGCCAGACGTTTAAAAATGTTGACCGGTCACTCAGGGACATATTGTCAGTAGATGATGCAGAACTTGCAGATAAACTATTTGGCGGAAAGACAGTTTTGCTAGGTGGGGATTTCAGGCAAATATTGTTGGTGTCAAAATCGGTCACGACGGAATCAATGGCAAAAAGTCTCCGCAAAAATAATAATAAAAATATGTTTTATAAAACTCAAGAGATCGTTTTACAAAGCACGAGAAATCGCTTTATAAAAGAAGATTCCGTTTTATAAAACTCGAGAGATCATATTATAAAACTCGAGAAGTCGTTTTATAAGATTCTAGAAATCGTTCTATAAAACTCGAGAAATCGTTTTATAAAACTCGAGAATCGTTTTATAAAATGCGAAGAATCGTTTTATAAAACTCGAGAAACCGTTTTATAAAACTCGAAGAATCGTTTTATGGAACTCGAGAATAACTCGAGAATCGTTTTATAAAACTTTTAGAATCGTTTCATAAAACTCCAGAATCATTTTATAAAACTCGAGGATCATTTTATAAAATAAAACTCGAAGAATCGTTTTATAAAACTCGAGAATCTTTTTATAAAACTCGAGAATCATTTTATAAAACTCGAGAATCGTTTTATAAAAACTCGAAGAATGGTTTTATAAAACTCGAGAATAATTTTACAAAACCGCGAAAAACCGAAACCGCCGTAAAACGCAAACTAGTCACGACTAGTTCGCCTGCTGGCCAACTAAGCCAAGCTGGCTTAGTTCGCCAGCAGGCGAACTAGGAGCTTCTCGGATAGTTCCGGATAGTTCGCCAACTGGCGAGCTGGACCGAACCGGCTCGGTTCGTCGTACGTCGAACCGACCATCCCGACCCTCAATCTCCCGTATCCCCGATTCGAAACTTATGTCCTTCGACACGGTCGCGTTCTGAACCACGGTTGAAATGTCTCCCGTTTCGTCTCATTCCGACCTATCGTTCGAGTTTACGATAAAAACCGTAAAACTCCGTTTTCTCGAAAAGAACTCGAAGAAATCGTATAAAACGGAAACAGTTAAACAAGACACCGAACATCGCCTAAACTATACGATTTATTCGAGTTTTTCGTTAAAATCGTAAAAAAACGCATTTTTAATAAAAACGTCGAGTAAATCGTAAAAACGCGTTTGTAATAAAAATGTCGAGTAAATCGTAAAAGATGGAAACGATTAACCAAGAAAAAAATGTAGCTAAACTTTACGATTAACTCGAGGAAATTACTAAAAACGGCATCGAATCAGGAAACGATCCCGTGCAAGGTCAAAAAACGGATTTATCGCAAAACGACCCGGAAGGTCCTAAAACGCGATAAAAGCCCATCTCGCGATCTCAACTGAATCTAACCCAAAGATACGATAACGTTTTGACGGTTTATTCGCAGAAGGAAAATAAATGTCAAGCTTGAATATAAAAGGCAAGTTTGAAGATAAATAGAAGATTTCCGCAGAAGAAAAGGAAGGATCGAGAAAAATGGAAGATTCCCGATACACTCAAATCCGGGTAAAATGGAAAGATCAAATCGCCAAGGCGAGGAGTAAATAAGCAAGAGGCATAGGGCAGAAGCAGGGACACGATTTTTAGAGCTCTCACCACCAAAATTAGCATTTAGGAATATTTCCGTTTTCTGTTAGCGAGCTGCGTCTCAACTAGGGTTTTCGTTCTTCGACTTCTAGGGATTTCGCCGACAGCTCATGCAGCCAAGGTTGCTCTCGTTGTAACAGTTCTTACGCAGATTCGGAATAAGAACCTCTTTGCTCTCAATTTCATTTATTCTCTTTTAAATTCTAGGTTCGTCATTTTCTTAATCTTCGTTGTGCGGTTCTGCAGATAGCCGGTTCCTCTGGAAACTTAGGGTTTTCCCGAAGTTTCCTTATTTACGATTTATTGACAGTAGGTGGATTTCGGTTCACACAGTTTGGCGCTAGAAGGAGGGGGGGGGGGGTCGGATCTATCTTACACCGAAGCCGCAACATGTCCAACGAAGAAACGATGACTGGTGACCAACAAACTCGCAACGAACGCGACAACGTTGATAAAACACCACCACCACAAGACGCGCCTGCAGCCAACGCTACAAAAGCTAACGCCGAAACCGTCGAAAAGATGCTTTCCGATATTAACAAAAAATCGGAAGAGCAGGAAAAGCTCATTGGTTCGCTCGCAGAACGGGTCGAAACCCTAACTGCGAGAACCAGAGCGATTCGCCCCCGCGGAACTACTAAATCTGTGGAAGGAGGCTCGATTTCGCGACTCCTATGGATCGCCCCAGAACCGAGCAGGGTAACTTACCGGAGAAGGATTCCGGAAAAGAAAACCCTGACGCGACGCTGAATGAATCGGAAAAATCTCATATTCGCGAACAGGAGACCGAGGGCGACGGCATCAAAAGGGTTAACCTGGAAACGAGCGACCAAGCCGACTCGTCAGACGAGGACGCTGACTTCCATCCTAGGAGAAGAAAAAATCGCAGTTCTCCACCGGAGTCTTCTCCCGAGAGTTCTCTTACTGGAGACAAGGAGGAGTTTGACTTTGTGCGATACGCAAAAACTGCCAAGGAGCGATCTCTGGTTACTCGCAGCAAACGCCGACGAGGTCGGAAAACTGCTGGCGACCTGACCGAGATTCGCGATCTCCGCGAATACATCACTAAAACGGCCGCAGCGGTAAAAGCGGTGAAATCTCAGATTCATCACGCTACAAGCGCCGCACCTGAAATCGATCGGCTACTGTACGAATCTCGGAAAACGCCTTTCACGGCTCGCATCACCGAGGTCAAGCTGCCCGATCCTGGGAAACTTAAGGTGCCAACTTACGACGGGACGTCTGATCCCAAAGCGCATCTGCAGGCTTTCAAGATCACCATGGGGCGAGCCAAACTCAAGGATCACGAAAAAGACGCAGGCTACTGCCGTCTTTTCGTCGAAAACCTAGAAGGAGCAGCGCTCGAGTGGTTTGCCAAACTTAGGCGAAATTCGATCGGAAGTTTCCGTCGACTCGCTTCGGAATTTCTGAAGCAGTACTCGATGTTCATCAATCCGGAAACATATGACGCCGATCTCTGGAGCTTGTCGCAAAAGGAAGACGAATCCCTCCGCGATTTCATGAGCAGATTCAAACTCGTCATGGCTAGGTTAGCGGAAATAGCGACAAAGCCGCCATCGGCGCGCTCAGAAAATCGCTTTGATACAAGTCAAAATTCTGAAAGTGGGTAACTCTCGAAAAACCGCGGACGATCCAGGACGCGCTCCACAAGGCTACCAATTACATAACCATCGAGGAGGAGACTAAAATCTTGTCCGAGAAGCATAAGCCGACAAAAATATCCACAAAGGATAACGCGTCCGAGCAGAAGAAGAAAAAGAAGAATTCTCATAACGACAAGTTCGTCCATCACGAGGGACAGGATATCCAAGGGGCGTACAACTACGCCATCAACTCTGGATCGGATCAAGGGCGAACCACGGGTAACACGTGGATGAGAAATTTGAATTACGATGAGAATTCTTTCTGCGACCTCCACCAAACCCGTGGGCATTCCACCGTGAACTGCAAAGTTCTCGGCACCAGACTTGCCGCAAAATTGGTCGCGGGAGAACTCTCCGAGATATCCAGCGTCAAGGATCTCATTCGCGATTCAGATCGCCTTCCGAAGAACGACAGGAACGCACGAGCGGAAACTCCGCCTCAGGGAAACCAGTCGGGCGAAAAACACGGACGAAAGCAAGACGAGAAGTGTAACGACGCTAACCGCCGAAAAATCAACATGATTATCGGTGAATCGCAATATTACAACGACACCGTCTCGCCTATCAAATCCTAGCAACGCAAAGCCGAAACTGGCTCGAGTTGGAAGGTGTCATCGAACGACACTCCAAAGGGCATAATCTCGTTCGATGATGCTGAAACTGGCGGAATCGACCAACCGCATGCCGATCCCCTTGTCATCAATTTGGTTATAAGCGATCTAGAAGCCGCTCGAATTCTGGTCGATACCGGAAGTACCGTCAACGTCATCTTCCGCAATACGTTAGTACGTATGGGAATAGAACTCTCGGAAGTCAAACCTATTCCAAAACCGTTGACCAGTTTTTCCAAGGAGACATCGATGACCTTGGGATCGATCCGGCTACCGGTGGCAGCCAAAGAAGTGACGAAAATCGTCAACTTCGCAGTAGTCGATTTCCCGGCCATCTACAATGTGATCATGGGCACACCTTGGATAAATTCCATGAAGGCGGTTTTGTCGACGTATCACTTAGGCATCAAATTCCCAACGCCTACGGGAGTCGCAGCAATTTGGGGATGCCAAAGACAATCGCAATCCTGATTCCTGGCCAAACACAAGCTGAGGCAATTGGCGGTCGCAATCGTGAAACCAAAACGGGCAAAGGTCACGCCACCGCCCGCAGAAGACGACTCAAATCAAGCAACGGTCAAGAAACCACAGGTTTCCGCACCCATCGCTTCTACCCAGCCGGAGGAGACAATCCCGGACAAAGAAATCGATCCCACGACTGCAGCGATCGAGAAGTCTGCGACAGCCGAGTAAGCACACTCGCGCAAACAATCAGAACAACGAGATGGCTTGATTTCCGAAAGGAATACGTAGGCACCTCGCCTAAAAGACGAGCTCAGCTATCCCTCCTTCCAAAACGGGGGGGGGGGGAGTGGGTGAGTATACNGACAATCCCGGACAAAGAAATCGATCCCACGACTGCAGCGATCGAGAAGTCTGCGACAGCCGAGTAAGCACACTCGCGCAAACAATCAGAACAACGAGATGGCTTGATTTCCGAAAGGAATACGTAGGCACCTCGCCTAAAAGACGAGCTCAGCTATCCCTCCTTCCAAAACGGGGGGGGGGGGAGTGGGTGAGTATACAAGTATTAGTATACTCCCAAATTTTTAGAAATTTTACTTTGTAATCGAAAAATTTTCGAAACTTTTTTAATAAAGACAAAGTTAGAATAATATAAAATCTCCGCTACTATCTAAAACGCAAAAAAAAACAAATTCCAAACATCCGGAAATTATTTCCGCAGCAACAACTACTTAATCCGCCAAAAGACTACTAAATCCGGTAATTCGTCGAAGACCGGTAAGTTAAAAGACGAAGAACGAAGAATGGACGATCCCAAATCATCGATGAAACTAAGGTATGTCCGATTTGATAATTTTATTAGACTTCTAATTTCTCGTAGGTAAGAAACAAAAACGTCTTGTAAACTGCCTAGAGAACTTAGAATTTAGAGGATAGTGTAGCATGCTAAGTCGTAAGCAATTTTTGTCTATCTCGATTTGTTGTTCTCTAACCATTTAGGCATAACTCGCAAACCGATCCAATCTCTCGTACAAGCGAGAAACGATCGCCACGCATTCGAACGTACTCATTTCTTAAAAGAAAGAAGGAGCTAGAGACGCTGACGTCGTCTTAAAACCGACTCGCTCCTAGAAATTTTCGTAAACCAGACATACTCCAAGTCATCGCCAATCTACCACAGTCTATAAACAACCCGGATTATCGATCATCCGAATCCTTCAAAGGAAACTCATCTTTTTCTTTTCGTCAAATATTTTCCCTCTCATCGAGAAAACGCTTTCTATAAAGAAAACTCTCGGACAATTGGACGCCTTGTCAAAATCATCCCAAAAGCAAACGACAATCTAAGAACCATCTAGGCGCTAAAGACTGATCCAAACCGTCTGAGAAATAATCTCGAGGAATATACAGCATCTCTCGTCGCAATCAGGCGGTTAGAAAATCTCTGCGAAACTTCAGAGTGAAACTCGATGATTTGCCGAAGTCATAAAGATTTTCTCGAACTTGATAAAACAAGTATTGGAATCGAAAAATTATACGAGAAATCTTTAGGCATCGAATCATTGATCTCATTTTCCGTCAAACCAAGTGAGTCACGGAATAATGTCAAGAAAATTTGCGGCGAAAGAAAAATCGAGAACACAAAGCAGCAATAGAGAACACGTCCTCCCTTCTCGCCGACTGATCCTATTGCTGATCATGTGATTCATTCCGTCCGAGAAACCCGCTAAAACATTTTGCGACTAGATCTCGGTGAAATAACTTTTGGTAAAACTCCGCGAGTGACTCCGAAAAAACCATCACCGAAGAATCAAAAACTAAGCGGAAAGGTTTCTCGAAGAATCTGTGGAAACATTGTTAACCCAACGACTTTGGCTGTGCGGCTGAACACAACCTTCACGCCAAGCCAATACATTCAACGGATAATGCAAACTTGTCGAAAATCGACTAAGTGACTAAGTTCTGTATTCTCGCGATTCACTCTATTTCCGAAGCAAGTTGCCTACAAAATCCGACGTATAAGAAAACACTCGTACCAGAGCTCCTAAAGCCGTACGAATCTCGGAAGGTCAACACTTCACAAAGCACCGTAACGAAAAACGCTTCGTTTCGGGGAAACAACTTATGCGACCTCTCGGTCCTAATTGCTCTAGCACAAATCATAAAACTACCTAACATCCAAACAGGAATGTAAGTTTTAATTGCAAATATCCGCAAACGAACCAAAGTGTTCCTGCAAAGCAGGGTTAAGACAAAATCCTCGCAACACCGCGCAACATCTTCGAGCCCGCAAACGTTCCGAACACGAAACGCGGCATATAAAATAAAAACCAACTTTCGGCACTGCGAGACGTCGCAGACGCCCGGAGATTAGTCTTTTGACACAAATACCTTCCTCGATAAAGTCATTTTCTTGAAAGACCTAACAGTCCGTTCGCGACTATAAAATACGCAAAATTTCTTAACATACGTATCCTTCGCGAAGGACAAAACAACGTTAAACATCTATCACCTAAAAAGTTTGTTGCTGATCACAACAAACTCGCAACAGTCCTAAACAAACTCAATTTATCTCGCAGAGATAGCTCTCGAACACCCGACACAAGGGTAATAGCGCTATAAAAGAAATCCAAACTTTTGGTCAGCACTTCCGGGCAACTTAGAAATTGTTCCCGGTGAGATGCTCGGTTCCAACCAGACGAATCGTATAAGCCGAGAACATATCTCGGATTCTAAATCGGTATGGAATCAGGTTAAAATCGCAACAGGCAAAACGAAAGCCGACTAGTCATCGCATAGCCTCAATCCCAAAGTAAACCTAGGTCTTGCCCTAAACCCAACACACTGGTCTCTAACGTCTCAAGGCATGAATCGAGATCCTAAAGGCATGTCCCTTCGTCTATATCTAAACGCTCACTCGATTTACTAAACATCCTAAAACGAGCAAACGAACAAGGCGATCCACAAAGGAAAAGGAATGCGAGACGAAAACTCGCGGACCTCCCTCAATATCAACTCATATTCTTCTCGCTACACTCATACGAATAAAAACACGCTCTTAAAAAAAAAAAATTATAAAAAAAAAAAAAAAAAAAAAAAAAACACAAACTGATGCCATTGACATCAATATGCTCGACAATTTCCGCACGACACATAACTAGACTGTAAAGGTCTCACTGCAAAACAGGTCATACGAACCTTAAATCCAAAACGAACTACGAAAGGCTTGATCCCCTCAAAAGGGTACATAGGCAGCCTTGACAAGGCGCAGCCCTAATCTTAAACGCTTTCCGCTTCCTGGAGAGTGGAAAGATCACTTTCAACGGACCTTTCCAACCATTAATTCCGCCTAACTTAACTAAAACTGGCTAACCACTCGCAAGAACCTTATGCTAAAGGCTCAAGATTCTAGCGAGCTGGGGGGCTAACTATTAGTGTCAAAATCGGTCACGACGGAATCAATGGCAAAAAGTCTCCGCAAAAATAATAATAAAAATACGTTTTATAAAACTCGAGAGATCGTTTTATAAATCTCGAGAAATCGTTTTATAAAAGAAGATTCCGTTTTATAAAACTCGAGAGATCATTTTATAAAACTCGAGAAGTCATTTTATAAGACTCGAGAAATCGTTCTATAAAACTCGAGAAGTTTTTTATAAAACTTGAGAAATCGTTTTATAAAACTCGAGAATCGTTTTATAAAATTCGAAGAATCGTTTTATAAAACTCGAAGAATCGTTTTATGAAACTCGAGAATCGTTTTATAAAACTCGAGAATCATTTTATAAAACTTAAAGAATCGTTTCATAAAATTCGAGAATCGTTTTATAAAACTCGAGAATCGTTTTATAAAACTCGTGAATCATTTTACAAAACTCGAGAATCGTTTTATAAAAACTCGAAGAATGGTTTTATAAAACTCGAGAATCATTTTACAAAACCGCGAAAAACCGAAACCGCCGTAAAACGCGAACTAGGAGCCTCCCGACTAGTTCGCCAGCAGGCGAACAAGAAGCTTCCCGACTAGTTCGCCTGCTGGCGAACTAAGCCGAGCTGGCTTAGTTTGCCAGCAGGCGAACAAGAAGCTTCCCGACTAGTTCGCCAGCAGGCGAACTAAGCAAGCTGGCTTAGTTTTCCGGTAGGCGAACTAGGAGCTTCTCGGATAGTTCCGGATAGTTTGCCAACTGGCGAGCTGGACCGAACAGGCTCGGTTCGCCTTAGGTCGAACTGACCATCCCGAGCCTCGATCTCCCGTATCCCCGATTCAAAACTTGCGTCCTTCGACACGGTCGCGTTCTGAACCACGGCTGAAATGTCTCCCATTTCGTCTTGATCTGACCTATCGTTTGAGTTATACGATAAAAACGGTAAAACTTCGTTTTCTTGAAAAGAACTCGAAGAAATCGTATAAATGGCAACGGTTAAACAGGACACCGGACATCGCCTAAACTATACTAATTATTCGAGATTTTTTATTAAAATCGTAAAAAACGCATTTTTAATAAAAACGTCGAGTAAATCGTAAAAACGCGTTTTTAATAAAAATGTCGAGTAAATCGTAAAAGATGGAAACGGTTAACCAAGAAACGAATGTAGCTAAACTTTATGATTAACTCGAGGAATTTACTAAAAACGCATCGAATCAGGAAACGATCCCGTGCAAGGTCAAAAAACGAATTTATCGCAAAACGGCCCGGAAGATCCTAAAACGCGATAAAAGCCCATCTCGCGATCTCAACAGAATCTAACCCGAAGATACGATAACGTTTTGACGGTTTACTCGCAGAAGGAAAATAAATGTCAAGCTTGAAGATGAAAGGCAAGTTTGAAGATAAATAGAAGATTTCCGCCGAAGAAAAGGAAGGATCGAGAAAAATGGAAGATTCCCGATACACTCAAATCCGGGTAAAATGGAAAGATCGAATCGCCAAGGCGAGGAGTATATAAGCAAGAGGCATAGGGCAAAAGCAGGGACACGATTTTCAGAGCTCTCACCACCAAAATTAGCATTTAGGAATATTTCCTTTTTCTGTTAGCGAGCTGCGTCTCAACTAGGGTTTTCGTTCTTAGACTTCTAGGGAATTCGCCGACGGCTCACGCAGCCAAGGCTTGTCTCGTTGTAACAGTTCTTACGCAGATTCGGAATAAGAACATCTTTGCTCTCAATTTCGTTTATTCTCTTTTAAATTCTAAGTTCGTCGTTTTCTTGATCTTCGTTGTGCGGTTCTGCAGATATCCGGTTCCTCTGGAAACTTAGGGTTTTCCCGAAGTTTCCTTATTTACGATTTATTGCTAGTAGGTGGATTTCGGTTCCCACAAATACTACCTGTTATTACCAACGGCAGCAGAACAGACACGGTCTTAGCATCGATAAGCAGGTCCTATCTATGGCCAAATGTAACGATGTTCACCCTCACGGTTAATATGCGTTTACAAAAGGAAGACAAGGACTTTGCTGACTGGATACTGCAAGTTGGGGATGGCACGGCTGCAGCTCTGGATAACGTATCAGAAAAACACGGAGAAGGAGATCAGATCGCAATACCAGCTCAATTCATGATCCGAAATTCGGGACAGCCAGAAATCTCTTTAACTGATGCCGCCTATCCAGACTTCACGGCCAACTGCCACAACACTGATTACTTAAGAGAGAGGGCTATATTAACTCCAACAAACGACACAGCCAACGAGATCAACTCTTTCATTCTCTCCTTAGTTCCTACAAAAATGAAAGAATTCTTGAGCTCTGATAGTATTTCCCTTGAAGCAACCCCACTTGCGGGTGACTGGACATCAAACTATACACAAGAGTACCTGAACTCACTGGAATTCCAAGGCTTACCAACCCACCGCTTATGTCTAAAAGTGGGAGTCCCTGTAATGATGCTGCGGAACCTAAACCAGAAAAACGGCGAATGTAATGGAACGAGTTTAATCATTACCAGGCTTGGATACAGAATCATAGCCGCAAGGATAATGACAGGTTCAAATATAGGAGAAGAGTTACTTATACCAAGAATCCAGTTGACACCAAACGACTCTGTGCATCCATTTACGTTCCGGCGCCGTCAATATCCAATAAGGCTATGTTATGCCATGACCATAAACAAGAGTCAGGGACAGAGTCTAAAACAAGTAGCTCTGTATTTTCCCCGAAGCGTCTTCAGACATGGACAGGTTTATGTGGCTTTATCCCGTGTGACTTCTCCTACAGGCCTAAAGATACTTGATGAAACTTCAGGAGAATATGGTGAAAAAGGAACCACAAATATAGTCTACAGAGAGATATTCAACAACATCCGTCAAGATAAGGTACAACTTTGATATACTTAAAAAAAAATCTACAAACAATGACAAAAAAAACAAATAAATACAAATAAATACAAATATTAATGACATACTGTGCAGATAAAAGACTTGGAACCGGAGGACTGTTACTCCGCGGGGTGATCTCGGATTGTTGCTCCGCAGGGTTATCTCGCCGTCCGGTGGCCGCTCACTGACGGAGAAGACGATCTTCGTTTATTTTACTTTGTTTACTTTACAGACATATTTGTAAAGATTGGATGACGAGATTCGATCACTTTACGGAGAGGACGAGTTTTGTTAACTTTACTTTACAGACATATTAGTTTACTTTACTTTCAATTTCTCAAGTTACAAACTACGGGCTCATCTATGTTTTCCAGGCCCAATTATGATAGCTAACACAATTATTTTATTCTAGTTTATACGACCGAATAAAATAAAATGTCCCCTAACAAACTGAGTTTTTATGCGGTGCAAATTAAAAACAAAATAAAAAAATTGGATGCAACTGAAATAAAATTTAAGCTGTACTAATATTGTCTCTTTAAGATTTGTATCAAGGTTGTACATACATCACCCAAAAACACTAATTGTCCATATGTTCTTGATTAAATATCATCTAAATGTCTATATCTTTCCTCAATCATCCCTTTTTGGTTTTACAAAAATTATTTACTTAACATACAATATTTAAAAATTTAACAATAAACCAATTCATTATACAAAAGAACATCTAATACCATAAGAATTAAATTAAATAATAACTAATACGAAAAAACACAAATAAATACATAGAACTCTGCCCGTAGGGCGGGTCAAACCCTAGTATTAAATATAGTTTAGCTTCCTTCTCGGATTCACGAATCACTTTCGAAATTCAAACAGCAAGAAGACAAAAAAATAGAAACTAAACGGCCCAATCTAGTTTACATTTGTTCGAGGTAAATCATTTGTCTAAAAACTACTCTTACATAAGAAAGTGTCTCATTGTGTTTTAAAAGTCATAAAATAACCTTATATGTAAATCCCGCTATTTTTGTTATGAAATAAAATATTTATGAATAACCATACTGAATAATAGAATATATTAAAAAAACTAATCTCATAATTTTCCTTCAAGCTTTCTCTCTATAATTTCCCTCTCCATTCTCTATGTGTTTCTTCATATTATTATGTGTTTGGACTGACGTGCAGTGGCTCTCATAGTCACGGCCTCGGTCTGGATAGCTTATTTATAAATATGTCTCTTTGATTAAGCTTGTTTGTGTATTTTTTTCCTCTAAATTTGGGATTTTACTATAGATCTAGATCTTGAAGATCAGATCTTATTGTTGTGGCCTTTCTTTTGATGATAGAGGTTCTTCCATTGGTGATCAGAAGTGGTGAATGAGAGTGGTTCTCTGCCGGTTCTTTAGGCCCTGTTATTATTAGTCTCAATCACTGCTCTTTGAGCGCATTTTTCTCTAGTTTGATCTCTTCCTAAGTGGATTATTGTGGTTTGTTTGTTTCCGTTCCGGTGATTTTTCAGTTGTGTTCCGGTGGATCACTTTTCTTGGCCTTGATGCAACGGCTTGGTTATGATGTTGACTGTCACTAGTCTCTCACTTTTGGCAAAGATTTTCAAGCTCCAATCCAGGTTAAGACTCTGGCTAATGTGTAACCAAAGAGATACGAAGTCACATGATTAAGTCAGTTCTCGCCTTGTCTTTTTGGTTTGTTTATCAAGTGTTTGTGCCCTGTGACGCTTCAGGTTTTGTGGACCAATATAATGGGTCCTTGCTTGTGGTACAACTCGTAATAATTTTGTATTTAATTGGTGATGTTACCATGGATGAGACAGCACATTATCCAACAAAGTACAAACCAGGATAGATGAAAGCAGCTAAGGACACTAAGCACGAGCTGAAAGCAGCTAAGGAGACTGAGGACAAGCTGAAACCAGTTGAAGTTACTAAGGTTGAGCTGAACCAGCTTAGGGACACTACATTGGAGCTGGATAAGCTGAATTAGCTAAGTAACACTAAAGGAAGAACTGGAATAGCTGCTGCACGAAATGAGCCTTTTTCAGTACAAAGAAAAATTCATAAAAAGTTCATAAAGGGTCTGATTCATGGCAAATTCGACCAGCCCTTTTATCAGTCTATTTCTGGTATTTTCCCATAAAGAATACCAAGAGAGAGTCAGCAAGAAAGTCTTGGTCGTGGGCAAGCAAGAGTAATTCAACACAACACTCAATTTTGGTCAAATCTTTCCTAGTTCTTTGTTTTCTAGTTTTTACACAAGTCTTTGTTCCTAGTTTCTAAGTTTTATATTTTCAGCACAATCAGTCTAGTAACCTATAAAAAGGCCTAAGTTTCCAAGAATAAAATCATTCACCTTTTTATCAAAAGTTTCTTTAAATATGTGAATCCCTTGTTCAGCTTCTAAACATTTTATCCCTAGGAGTTAATTCTTTACAAAGCACTTTGCCTTAGATCTTTGTTTGTGGAGGTGAATATCACGATCTCTGGCGCTTCTACACAAGTTATTGGTCTCTTTATCGATCAGAATCAGAGGGAAACACTTGAGAGAAGTGAGGCTTAGGCTCTTATATGTGCTATTTTTTCTTGTTCAGTTTCTTAACAGGAACCCATGTCTGGAGGAAGCAATGGCAGAAGGAGACGTCCTGAAAAGGAATTATACTCTAACCAGTTTGACTCTGCAACGAAACCAGCTTTTGAAAGAAGAGAAAAATCTATGAGAAAAAGAGATTCTTATGCTATTGATGAGTCTGGTTACTGTTGGGGTCAAAATCAGTATGACGGAATCAACGACCAAAACTTTCCGAAAAAATTAAAAATTCGTTTTAGAAAACTCGTAGAGCCGTACTATAAAATACTAAGAAACTTCCGAACTAAGGAAACGCGCGGAAAAAATTGGAAACCGTGTTTCGGAAAAAACAAACGAAACAAACAACGATTACACGATTGTCCGAGTTAAGCGCAAACATACGTTGATAGGCATCATGATGATCTGAAACATGTGCGTCATGTTCTAAAGAAAGAATTTGGTTTATGATCTGAACAAGAACATATCTTGCACTGATAATTCTGGATATCTAGTCTATGTTTTAACTGTCCAGGAACAACAGGTTCAGTAACAAAAGAGTGTAAGGGATGAGAGAAGAGACCAAGCTTATCAGTCTAAGATTTGGAGATGAAGTACTTGAAGAAAATGGCTTCAAAACTCCAAAGAAGTTTCTGTCCAAAACTCTTCTTTGATGTTGCTTATATGTTTATTTGCTTGAACCTTCTCGTGTCTAACCTATTTTCTTTTGATGTAGGAGATATAGATTTGAGGACAAATCTTTTTAAAGGAGGAGGGGGTGATGTAACCATGGGTAATCCAGCTCATTATCCAACATAGGACATACCAGGATGGATGAAACCAGCTAAGGAGACTGAGGACGAGTTGAAACCAGCTAAGGACACTGAGGACGAGCTGAAACCAGCTAAGAAGACTGAAGTTTAGCTGAAACCAGCTGAAGTTACTAAGGTTAAGCTGAACCATCTGAGTGGCACTACCTTGGAGCTGGGTGAACTGAAAGAGCTAAGTAACACTGAAGGAGGAGCTGGATTAGCTGTTGGGCGAAATAAGCCTTTTCCAGCCGAAGAAAAAGTTCATAAAAAGTTTATTAAGGGCCTGATACATGCAAAATTAGACCAGCCCTTTTATCAGTCAATTTCTGGTATTTTCCCATCAAGAATACCAAAAGAGAGTCAGCAAGAAAGTCTTGGTCGTGGGCAAGCAAGAGTCATTCAACAAAACACTCAATTCTGGTCAAGTCTTGCCTAGTTCTTTGTTTTCTAGTTTTTGCACAAGTCTTTGTTCCTAGTTTCTAAGTTTATTATTTTGCAGCACAATCAGTCTTGTTTTCTACAGATTGTAACCTATAAAAAGGCTTAAGTTGCCAAGAATAAAATCATTCACCTTTTTATCAAAATTTTCTTTAAATCTTTGAATCCCATGTTCAGCTTCTGAACATTGTATGCCTAGGATTTAATTCTCTACAAAGTACTCTGCCTTAGATCTTTGTTTGTGGAGGTGAAATTCATGATATCTGGCGCTTCTGCACAAGTTACTGGTCTCCCCGTTGATCAATCTCTGAAGAATCATCCTCATCGCTACCTTCTTCCGCAAACCATCAATCCATCTATCCAAACATCAAGAGTTCGACCCAAAATCAACCCTCAAGATCATCAAAGGGATTAAAACCAGCGATGGTGGTCAAAGTTTAATGGTGATGCTGGTAGATCTATCTTTGGTGGTCCGGAACAGTCATAAACTCGGGTAATAATAATCCTCAGCCGATGTATTGAAACTAGTTTCCGAAATACCCCTTGATCATATCAGGAACTGATACCTACTCAAATTATCCAGAGCTACTGATTACTCTTTCAAATAAAAAAAATTAGCTATGGTACTTCGAGACTGAATCAACACAGATCGAGGATACACAACTGATTTGATAATCAACTTACTTATGCTAGACAATTTATATGGATTTTAAAGATAAATAAATAAGAAAATAGTTGATTTTTAAATAATAAAAGAAAATAGTTAGATCTATGGTTTCAGTTAGTGAATTATAATGAATAGAACGGTAATAGACTTTAATCATAGAGCACAAATTTAATTGGTAAATATATCAAAATTTATATCTATCTAAGCTTCGAGTATACAACTTTCGGATGCAAAATCGAATTGACAGTAGATTGATGATACATAGGTTACATCAATCGATGAATTTCTTAATCAAGCATTAATTCCATATTCGGGTAATCACCTAAAACCACTAAATCAACACTCGTATGTATCTAGTATTCTAAGCTCATCAGAGATTTTTCAGCTCTTGATCAAGTAATCACACAATTTTCAATATCTTTGTTCATAGTTTTAGGTAACTAATCTAGAACACAAGCATTAAGCAGTCTACAAATGATAGATCTAATAATCACCCTAGCAATTTTATTGTTTGGCTAATCCATCAAAACCTTTACTAAATCCTAAATCTAATAAGGTGACTACTCAGACATATTCAAGCAACACATAATTATAATCATAAAATATTGCATAGAATATAAAATAGGGATAAAAACTAGGTTCCAATACAAAGCTCCGAAGATGTCTTGATATTCTTCCAAAAAACCTTAAACTACTAAATTTGTTCTGGGAATATTGAAAGAGTACAAAAAGCTGTCGTTTGCATAAAATACCAGCAAAGAGCATATAAACTAGGTAAAACTCGTCTAGGAGAAATCTTGTAATTTGTTGTGATTTGGGCTTCAGATAAGATGTTTCATGGAATGGGTTTTCTCGTGTCAAGCGTCGATCGATAGCAAGGGAGTGTCATCGATCGATGCTATGCTTTGTCTCGACTTCTTACTATGCTAAAACTCGTCTAGGGGCAATCTTGTAATTTGTTATGATTTGGGTTTCAAGTAAGCTATTTCGTGGAATGGGTTTTCGCGTGTCGATCGTTGATCGATAGCAAGGGTGAGTCATCGATCGATGCTATGCTCTGTCTCGACTTTGTACTATGCTGAATTTGACCAGTTACAGAATTCTCCTCTCTTTAAACTCTAGAAAGCCTAATAATCTCTACAGTGCTCAAAAACACACTTGAATCTGTGAAGACTATAAAACACATCCTAGACACACCTAAAAAACTCTAAATAAGGCCTATAACATGGTCTAAAAGTGGTAAATATAGGGACCTATCAGAAATATTGGATTGCTAGAAAATAGGCTCTAGATGATATTCAGGCAACTGAGAAGCAACATTCATTTCATATTCAAGCAGATATCAATGCTTTCTTCTAAAGTGTGTGGAAGAAGGGAACTTTTCATAATCTTCACTCGCCAACGATTGGAATACATATGTACAGTAGAACCTCTATAAATTAATAATGTCGGGACTTTTAAATTTTATTAATTTATAGAGATATTAAATTACAAAAGTTTTCTTATTTAGATTTCTTATTTTAAGATATATGTGTTCTAAGATAAGAAAAATATTTTTAAAGTTTGATATTTATATTATTTTTTATATTATTTACTATATATAATATATATTTATAGAATTTAAATATTTTTAGATATTATATTACTAAATCTCATCAAATATGTTAAATTTTAAGAATATATAAAGATAATACTATTGTGAATACAAAACAAACAATATAATTATCGGTTTTTACTTAGTTTATTTACTAAGAATACATAAAGATAATATTATTTTAACGTGATCATATATTTATAGAGTTTTTTTAAAATATTATTCTCTTTTGATTTTATCGATTTGTATCAAATTTTAAATTGGTCCAAGCTGAGAACGGTAGAATTTTTTAATTTATAGAAATTGTTAAATTATCGAGTATTAGTATATAGAGATTCTACTGTACTAATCTTTAGAATGATTTAGAAAATGAAAGTGATGAACTTCGTAGGATCTAACTCGCTTATTTATTGGTGAAACTCCGCAACCTTTGAGATATGAAGAGATGTACTGAATGAGACAGCTTAAGATGAATGGGATGGTAATGTTAATGATAACATTAATTGTGTTAAGTGAATCTAATCGACGACAAGAAAACTATTTGCTGCAGTATCTTCATAGTTTTTGGAGAACATAGACAACAAGTTAATCTAACAGGGAAGAAGAAGAAGAAACGTATGGATAACCTAAGTTAAACCATACCCAATAAAACTCAAACAAAAAACTCTTTTATTGTTTTACTGGAAGCCCAAACTAAGAGCAGGTACAGCGCGGTAACACCACGGGTCTTTAGTGGTAATCCTTAGCCGTTTAAGAATTAAATTAATATTAAAAAAATCTCATCGGCTAAGGATGAATCCTTAATGAAGATGTTTAAGGATTTAGTCCTTGATGAGCTGGCAGTCATATTCTATCGACATATCCACCTCTGTTACCGTTTTCTTCTTGTTTTCTCCTATATCCGTCTTCTCCTTCTGTTATTGGTTTCATCGTCGTCGAAGAACCCTCTAGTTTTCTTTGTTTTTCAATTCAATCTTCTTATCATCAATCTACACCATGTTGTAAACCGGCCCAAATTTTTTTCTCCGCTCGAAGAGTAGAAAATCCTTCGTAAATCGTCACAGTAAATCGGTAAATCGTCTCTATTTTTCTCATCATCTCCGTCTTCTATTGTGATCTTTGTCACGACTTTTCATATTCCCGATTAGTTTATTGAGTTGCGAAATTTGATTTCGACAATTTTGAGGTTGCTGGGATTTTGTAGGTGGTTAGATAATGGCGACGTTTGATCTATACAGGAGATCAATGATAGGGATGTGTTTGACGGAGACTTTGGATGAGATGGTTCAGAGTGGTACCTTGAGCCCTGAGCTAGCCATCCAAGTTCTTGTTCAGTTTGATAAGGTTACTGATCTTGAAGTCTTTTTGGTTTTGCTTCTGTGAATTTTATTTATGTCTGATTATCTGTGTCCTTTTGTAGTCCATGACTGAAGCTCTCGAGAGCCAAGTTAAGACCAAGGTGTCTATCAAGGTGATCTTTCTCTCTAGTTGCGCTCTTTTCTTTTTTTTTAATTCTTTGTTTTGTAATACTGAATTATAGTAAACGGTATTGGGTAGAAGTAAACATGTTGTTTCTGTTTGTGGTTGATAGAGTTCTAAACTATCTTGCTCTTGTTCGGTTTGGTCAGTTTGTGAACCTGATGCAGTATTCATGTTTCGTGGAAGAATTGTTTTAGAGTAGAAATTTTAGGGGCCTTTTAGCATTTGAGCGCAATTATTCGTGTCTAGTTTTGAGTTTCTTTTGGTTGCAACTTGATTTAATCTGTATGCATACCGTTATATGCATTATGATTAGAATAAGGGCACAAAGATAGTGCTTTGTGCCCTTATCAGCAGCCTAGTAGAATAAACAATCCACCACCGACGTTGTGTTCTTCTACCCACCGTTCTGCGAAAAACCGTATTGGTCATGCTCTTAGGAGTAGCTGGGGAAGAAGAGAATCTGATCACAAATGCCAAAGAAAAGCAATTCTCTGGTAAACAACCAGTATACTTATACATGGCATACATGTTTTTGTTAATGAATGTTGCTAATGTTAGGTTATTGTGGGTGTCCTTTTATAGGCAGTGATGGTTGAGTTTGTCGGAATGATTAAGGTTAACACCATTGGAGTTTCTCTAATAACTGAAATACAAACAAAAGAACACATGTTTAAGTAGTCTGACGTGTCAAAAGTTCTTCTCTTTTTATTTAGTGACGTGACTAAGATAGGGAAATCAAGATTAGTGGGTCTTTAATATGTAACTGAGTTAAAAAGCAAGAACTTGAAATGTCAATGCGGTTTATGTTTGTGTAAAATTTCGTGAGAATTTCAAGAATATGAAAGACACTGATCGCGTACAAACTAAGAAACAAAAACAAAAATATTTCAAAAGGTGTAGACAAAAAGTGAAACTCACATCATCGGATTCTTTCTTCTCTTCTCTTTTGGCCTCGGCCGCAGGAGCACTACAAGAAAACGCTGTCACAGCGACTACATATTACGACTATAATTTTTCTCTTTTGGCCTCAGCCGCCGGAGCACTACAAGAAAACGCTGTCACAGCGACTACATATTACGACTATAATTTTTCTCTTTTGGCCTCAGCCGCCGGAGCACTACAAGAAAACGCTGTCACAGCAATTACATATTACGACGCTGTCACAGCAACTACATATTACGACGCTGTCACAGCAACTACATATTACGACTACATATATATAGTCGTAATTAACCATCTCTTTTACGACTACCTTATGTCTAAAAAAGAATTAATCGTAAATCAGAGGTTAACTTGCTACCAATTCCATTAGATCAATGTACGACCACGTGCCCGTGTAAACGTAGTGTAGTCGTTAAATTACGACTAGTGTACGATGCTAATTGGTCGTAATGTACGACTCGATTACAACTAAATGATGGACAAAGATGCTAATTAGTCGTAAACATTCAAAGCTAGGTAGTCCTAATGTCTCCTATAAAAGAGCCATCATTTTCTCCAAAAACCAAACAAATATTTTAAAATATTTGAGATAAAGAATTGATAATTTAGTTGAAAGATTTGAAAAAGAGAGAAGAAAAGTACTAGGATCACAACTCCGAAGAGATCAATGCGAGAAGTACGTTGAAACGTTGGTTTCGCATAGAATCCACGGACTTGTGATTCTAGTATCTTTCTTCTCTTCTTTTTCAAATATTTCAAAAGTATCCATTGTTATCTCCAAAATCTAAACTAATATTTTGAAATATATTAAAAAAGAGAGTTGATAATTGAGTCGAAAGATTTTTAAAATCTAAGAAAAAGAAAGAAAAAAGCTACTGGATCACAACTCCAAAAGATTAATGCGGAACTAATATTAAAACGTTGGTTTCGCTTAGAATCTATGGACTTGTAATTCCAGTGTCTTTCTTCTCTTTTTAAAAAAAAATATTACAAATGTAGTCCTTATTTGGTCGTAACTGCCATTTGTCACTCATTGGTTTGTGATTTGTTTACTTCACTTTCACTTTAGTAGCGATGGAGTTTGTTCATGAGGTGAATAATAAATAAGAAATTCACTGTTTCAGCATCTAGAACACTTTTTACACATTTCGAGAAATAAAGCATATGAAATGTTTTGGAATGATAACAAACATGGGTTTGAGATTTGTCTACTTCTCAGTACGTACATAAGGAGAAAGTGATGACACTAATGATAGTGAGAGGTATTTGATGGAATGGCAAATCTATTAACCTTCTTCTCCAAACTCCTGTGTGAATCTCTCATGGACGTCAAGGTCAGATTTGCTCACTGTTGGCCTCTGCCTAGCAAGTACTTTCTCGAAATCTGTTCTTGTGATCGGTGGCGGAATAATCTGTGAAACAAACAAATCAGTCTTTAGTTTAACAGCATACACATGAATATGACATGACAAAAATTTAACTCAGACAAACGAAATTCTCTGAAGAGCAGTGCAGACTCATGCATCCTAAAACACTATGTCTTCCAGAAGATCTATGAGAAGATCGAAAGGATTTAAAAAATCACAAAGTAAACTTTTGATAGGTACCTTTTCAGCAAGGCCTTTAGCTGCTAAATCTTGCATAGTGGTTTGGATAGCTCCAGGTTGCCTAGGTCCACATGGCATCCATGTACCATCAGGTGACTTAAAAAAGAACATTGCATCTTGAGTTTTGCGAACAGGCTCAAAAAGAACATCTTTTACCTGCAAGACTCAGAAAAGTTGTTAAGATAAAGGCTCATCTATATAAAGCTACTTCTGTGGCAACCCGTGGAAAAAATAAAAAATTCACTAGGTTCAAGCTACGTACACAAACGGAAACATCTGAACCAGAAAACCCTTCTGTCTTCAGCCCCAAATATTCAAAATCAGATTCAGTTAAATTATGAGGTGTGTCTCCCAAATGGACCTGCATAAAACACATACCTTTTAGTAAACGGATGATGTTTTCTTGAATCATTTTACTTGAGGAACTCGAAGCTAATAAATTTTTTATACTTTGAACATATGCTGCCTAGCCTTGGCTTCTGGGAGAGGAATATAGATACGCTTATCAAAACGTCTTCTAATAGCCTGAAAATCAACATGGTGTTAACAGATCAGTATTTTCTAGACAGGAAAAACAATTTAAGAACCAATTCTCTATTATGACTTTTCACCTGATCAAGAGCATAAGGTGTATTGGTTGCTGCAAGCACAAGTACTTTATCATCACTGTGTCCAACACCCTAACAGAAAAAGAGACAAGTGACGAAGAAATGTTTCTGCTAATATTGAATGACAGAGTAGATCGGTAAGTTTCTAACCTGCATCTGCACAAGAAGCTCTGTCTTGATACGTCTTGAAGCTTCGCTCTCGTTTCCTTCTCCTCGCTGACCACAAAGGGAATCTATCTCATCAACGAAAATAATCGAAGGAGAACTTTCACGGGCCATCTCGAAAAGGTTTGATACTAACTTCTCACTTTCACCCATCCACTTCGACACCAGGTCTGATGAAGACACGCTGATAGTTGGGAGGTTAAAAGGAAACAACTTTTCTTAAGTTTTAACATGTTTCCAAGTATAAACACTGTAAAGGCAAGATGAAACCAGAAAACAACAAACATAAAAGTAAACAGCCCAGCCATGATTCAAAACCCAATACCCGAGCATAAGGTGTAAGCTTAGAAACTAGAAAGTTTCATCATTGTAATCAAGACGCCCCACTAAACCAAGAATGTGTGCCACCCTTGAAACCAATGATCAGAAAGCTTGCCTTAAACAAAACAACATTATGTTGGTTCTCCTATAGGACATTTAGATTATACCGTAGATTACACAATAGTTATCGAAATCTAGCTGCAGATGCTTGTAGGATAACATGCATAGATAGTCGAGACTACTACGACTATATGGCAGGATACAGCTAAACACGAAGAAACATTTGCAGCAAACGTAATCCTCTCACAGTACGAAAACCCTTTTCAGAAATCAAGAGCAAATATAGCTAAGGAGTAATTCAAGAGCGTAATCAAACCAATCACAAAATACTCAATAGTCCCTACATCTCTTAAGACACTGAACTATCATCATTTCCCAAGCTCAAACTGTTTTAAAATGAGTTACCTAAAAAAAGTGGAGTCAGCTTCAGTAGCAACAGCCTTGGCCAAGTAGGACTTTCCTGTTCCAGGCGGCCCATACAGCAGAAATGCTCGCCACGGCCGCCTCTTTCCTAAGAAACGAAGAAGCAATAATCAATCACCAAAACCAGTCCAAATTAATGACATGATTCCACTAAATCACATACCAGTGAAGAACTGTGGGAACTTTACAGGCAAAATCACAGCTTCCTGCAAAGCTTGCTTAGCGCTTTCGAGCCCAGCAACATCTGTCCACTTAATGTTAGGTTTCTCTCTCACAATCGCAGAGTTCAATCCAGCTCGGAGCTTCGATTGCTCTGTGTCCTCTCCACCTTCTCCTCCTCCATCTTTCGGCTTACTCTTCGGCCTCGTCGCCACCGCTGCGTCTCCGTTAGATCCCGGACCCGATCCACCTTCATCGAGAACGGCGCGGATCTCCTCCGCACGGCGAAGGTACTCCGTGAACTTCTGGGTAATAGCTTCTCTGATCTTGGGATTCTTCTCGTACTTGAGATGCGTTTTGAAGTACTCAAGCGCGTTCATGTACAGAGGAAAAGCCTTATTGTAATTCCCAGCATTGTCTTCTTGCACGGCTTGCTTCACGTACTCGATCGCTTGTTCCTTGAAATTGCTGTACATATCTATTAGGATTTACCGATTTCCTCTGCTCGAACCTATTGTACTTCGAGGATCGGTGTGATCAAGGATCGTAGATGAATTTTAGCTGAAGATCGGAGAGGATTGTGAACGATGGAAGAACTAAGGGATATACTGGAAATGATGAAAGCCCGATTTGACGTTGAAGACGAAATGGTCTATAAAACAACGGAGCGTAGACATGTAAAATGATGAAACGTTGAAGCTGTTTTTGTAGGATTGATGAGTTGGCTCAACGTTTTGATGAATGGCAATGAAACCACTTGCCGTCTTTTTCCTTGCATACTGTTTTTCTCCCCTCCCTTTTGTATAAAAAAGGTTAAGTTATGTAATAGCCAAACTTGAAAATAAAATTAAGTATTTATCATTGATTTTGACATAATTAATTTTCACAGCAGTTGTTCATTTTTCTTCTCTTTATATTCTTTCTTTGTAAAGGTTTCCGGTAAATAAATTATGATAAGGTGTATAAAAAATAGTGATCATAAAGACACAAATATGATAAATACAGAGAAAACTTTAACAACGATAACGCAAACCGGAGAAAAGACTCATATGATTACGGAAGAACCGGGCGTTTGTGGATATATATAAGTAGTGGTGGGTTTTTTGTAGCCTAAGTAATTGTCGTCATAATGATATTGACTAAGTCATGGTAGATGATGAGAAGCAGGTACAAAAGCAGGTACAAAGAAAAAGATAATGTTTAGAGAAGAAGAAGTTTAAATGGAATGGCTCCGGAGAAATAAAATGAAGAATTATTAAAATAGAAAAGTAACAAACAAAATATTATAGTATGTTGTAAATTAATGAGAGAATTATGTAAAAGTGTTGTATATTTAATACTTATAACATAAGATCCCTTATATACGGAATTACATGGGAGATAAATAAAAAGTACAAAGCCAATACAAATATAGAAAATACTAAGTCTAAACCATCATATAAACTACACGGATTGAGCGTAGATAATATGGTTATGCTCCATTCACTAATTGGTTCATAACACTCCCTCTTGGATGTTATAACTATACATAGCTTGTAATACGTTTTGGATGTTGCCTCATTAAAACCTTTACAGGAAAAATCTAAAAACCCAACGGGACAAAAATCCGGTTAAAACCATGGATAAGGAAAAAGAGTACAACACGTATTACTCCCCCTGATTTGATCATCACTGAAGGCTTTCAATCTTGAGTCTTTCAGGATGAACGAATTTGAACTACTTGTACTTCTCTCTCTAACTCGTGGGCGATGAATACTTGGATGGGATGTGCTTCTTTGTTGTCGTCCACTCCATAATCTAGTCAGACATGTTGATTATGGTCCTCGACCAAATCATACTCACGGATACGGATAGTATCCACACGGATGTGTCTCTTTTGTCGTCGACCACCTTACTTGGATGGACCTTGTCCACAAACGCTTACGGATTATCTCATGGTCCATGCAGATGTGATTGATCATCCTACCGACCATCAGACAATCTCGACCAAACACACACACGATGATATTTCTGTGAATGCGTGTACTACCATGTATAAAACATAATCTGTCTGAAAACAAATAAACAATAAAACCAAATAACCCCTCTTTGGGCTCGTTAGTATAAAATACACACAATGAAATCAAATTTATTTTATAAGGATACCTGGACTGATTTGAATTGTTGTTATAACTTTGTTTCACTAAATATCTATCATACTATATGCAACTGCTTTGTTTCAGTCCACAAACAGTTCAACTTTATACAATGCTGTTTCTTGAAAAATTTTATTTTCTCATCTTTGCGCTCAATACCTTCTGCTACCTTTATCATTATTATCTAGTAGACCATATACAACTTACTACATCCTTTATATGTTAATCTAATTTCTTTCTTATGAACAGACCTTATCAATTCGAAATATGTAGTAGCATCCACCACATAGGAGTATATCTCCTCATAGTCTATTCCTGGTCTCTGTGGGAATCCTTGTGTAACAAGTCATGCTTAAATGCTGTAAGTAGAAACATGAACAACTTTAGACCACGTGATCATGTTCTACATCTCACGATTTTCTTTCCCTCACAAGACCCATTTACATCCACTGGTTTATATTATGTGGCGTCTTTATATATATATATATATATATATGGCCAATACGCCTCTCTTTCTCTAGATACTCCAACCCCACGTTTCCATTTAATCTGATCTTACGAGTACTCTATTACGTGGGTTCCTGATCTTCGCTTTAATTCTATAAGTTCAAGTGCTACCTTATGTGCTACCTTATGTGCTTCCTTAAATGAATCTATCATCTATGTGTCGACACTCTTATGTGGTTCCATGGTGTTCCAGACTTGATCTAATCGATTTGAGATTATTATCTAGGACCTTTATTACCTAGCAGCTTGGCGTTCCAAGCTACATGGTTTGGTACCTTAGATGTTCAGCTGGCCTGCCTTATCTCCATGTCTGGTCTGGTTTTCTTTGACCTTAGATTTGTTATCATTCTATGTACCTTTCTCTTTTATTTCTGAGGATTCTTATCTCATGGAAATTATTGGTTTAACTTGTCTAGACTCTGTAGCAACTTGACTATGTCTCTTTAGGACATCAAATTCGTTGGTACAAGCTGGCGTTTTTAAACTCATATTGGGGTTTTTAATAATGAAAATCATTCATATTATTAAGCAAAAATCAGACAAGATAATAGCAATAAAATAAACTCAAATAAATCATATTATTATAAAGAAAGCGTAAACAACAAACAAAGAAAACACCAAATCAAAACAAAACACAAAAAATAAAAAATAAAATGTCGAAATTCATTCTCTTAGGCAATCTGAACTCTAATAATCCATAAGGTCATTCTGCTCATGTCAAAGTCGTTTTCCCCATCATGGTGGACCAAATGTGCTTATGGATTCTTGCCTTTCTGGCTCTCTTTGTAGAGGTCACAAAGATGTCTAGGAGTCCTACAATTCTTAGCCCAATGGTTGTCCATTCCACATCTATGGCACACTGATTTGGACGAGTGTGGTGGCTTAGAGATACCACCACGTCCTCTGCCTCGACCATGACCAAAATTGGGTTCACGACCACGGTTATAGTGGTTCCCATGGCCATGGGAGCTATAGTATCCACGCCCACCACGTCCTCTCCATCCACCACGGCTATGACCGTGTGGTTTATCACTCTGGACGTGGTTACTTTCTTTAGGATCTTTCTTTTGTTCTATAGCCTTATTGGCTTCGGGTAATGGGGTTGAGCCAGGAGGTCTCATCTCACTGTTCATCATGAGCAACTCATTATTAGTCTCAGCCAGTATTAGGCATGAGATCAGATCAGTATAGGTGGTGAAACCCTTTTGCCTGTATTGTTGTTGTAGCAACACATTGCTAGAATGTAATGTGGAGAAGGTCTTTTCCAACATATCCTTTTCTGTTACAGTTTCACCACAAAGTCTCATCTTGGAAACAATTTTGAACAGTGCTGAGTTATATTCATCCACAGTTTTGAAATCCTGGATCCTCAGGTGTTTCCAGTCATATGTGGCCTTTGGTAATAACACCGTTTTCTGGTGATTATATCTCCGATGTAAAGCGGTCCAAAGGTCTAGAGGATTTTCAATAGTGAGATACTGATCTTGTAGACCTTCAGTGAGATGATGGCAAATAATACTTATTGCCTTGTATCTATTTATATCATTCTCATGTTATCCGCGATGATAGTGTCACCGAGTCCTTTTGACCTTAGGTTGATTTTAGTATCTAGTGCCCATTGTAAATAATTATCTCCAGAGAGATTTAGGGCACCATAATCCAGATTGTAAATTTTCGACATCTGAAATCATATATCAATCAATTTAGGGTTTTATAGTACATGTGGCCATATCAAGACACTCAATCAGATTCAAGACATGAGTATAGTAATTAGACCACACGCTCATGGTGAGATTATACAATCAAGGCCATTCGGCCATCAAATCATAACGCAAGAATCATAGCAATCAAAATCTATATGTGGTCAAGGTGATAATCTACTGAGACCACACGGCCATACTTATATGATGCAAAAAAGTATCAATGATAGATTACTATCATGCAGATTTAGGGTTTACCAATTTTAAGGTTAGTAATCGGATTCAATATGTGGCTAGGGTTTACTAGTTTAGGGTTTCAGAATATGTGAATCAAGTAATCTAGTAACCTCACTCTCATGCAATAAGATCAATCAATCAGATATGCAAACAACTTCTAAATCTCAAAACAAGGTCAATTCTCAGATTTAGGGTTTTAACCTTTAGGGGATTCAATTTCGAGATTAGGGTTTTAGGATTCAAGATATATCATATTGATCAATCAATCTATCAAACTTACTCTCAAGGAAATCAATCATTAATCAAGACAATATGCGAATTTGGGATTTTAGGGTTTCGGCCCAGATTTAGGGTTTCAACCCAGATATAGGGTTTCAGGTTCAGAAATAATAATCTAGCAATCCTAGCTTTCAAGACATCAATTAGATCAATCAAAATAACAAGAATCAACCCTAAACTCAAGTCGGATCAATCACATGCGTTTTAGGGTTTAGCGATTCAAAACAAAATTTAGGGTTTCAGATTTCAGATACAGATCAGAAACTCAAATAATCTATTAACCTAAATCTCAGAACATTAATAAGATCAAACAAACAATCTTCAAGGGTCAAACAGATCTTAATTAAGGTTTTGGGTTTTCTGATTCCATAATTAGGGTTTCAAAATCTCAGATCAACCAAACAATAAATAGATCAATATAAGTTTTAGGGAATCGAATTTCTTTGCATAGTATGCGGATTGCATACTTGCGGTTTGGTGATTAAATTTTTTAGGGGATTGATTTTAGGGTTTAACAAGATGATCGGATGCCATAAGAATGGCTTAAGGGTTTTAAGGTTTGATCATTAGGTTTTAAGGTTTCATCGATTAGACCTTAAAGTTTTTAGGGTTGAACCGGACCACCGAGAGAGAAAACCGCAAGCTTGGATCGAGCTTTGAGATCGTCGGGTCGCGGTAGTGCTATCGGATCGCGAACGGATGAGATCGTCTAGGAGCTTCTCGTGGTCGGTATTTGTTGATCGGATCGCATGAACTGAGGTCTTCGAACAAGCTGCTGGTTGGGAAAAGGATCGTGAATTAGGTTCCCGCGGTTCTAGGGTTTTTCCGGAAAAAGGAAAGAACCGTGAACTAGGGTTTCTTGGGTCTAGGGTTCGCCGAGAAAAGGAAAGAGCCGATGGCGGCTAAGTGATCACCGGCGACAGCTAGGGTTTTTTGTGTTGGTCGGGTTTTAGGGTTAGGGTTTAGATTACAATCGTGCTGATAACGTGTTGTAAGCTAAAGAGAGAATTGTGTAAAAGTGTTGTATATTTATTACTCATAACATAGGATCCATTATATAGGGAATTACATGGGAGATAAATGGAAAGTACAAAACCAATACAAATATGGAAAAAGGCTAAGTCTAAACCGTCATATAAATTACACGGATTGGGCCTAGATAATATGGTTATGGCCCATCCACTAATTGGTTCATAACGTAGTACATATTATTCAAATTTGAAATGTCTATGATTGCATTGAATTAGGTAATGCTTACCCTAACAGCTCAAACATTTCATAAACTAAACCCAAAACACTAATCACTAAACCATAGAAGAAAATACAAACACTAACCCAAATATCAAAATAAACACATATTACATAATATGAAACATTATTAATATAGATTAGTAACAAACGAGATAGCATAATACATATTGTTTAAATAACATATTACAACCGAAAATTTATAGTACAAATGAGTGATGGTGGTTAGGCGGAAGAGGTGGTGACTGATATCAAGGAGATGGTGGTGATCATTTCTAGATCCTAAAATCCACACTAAGTATTTTATAGTGATAAAGAGTTTAATCTAGGAAAGACAAATAATGTGGGCAACGATGCTCTTAGAACACAACAATACAATCAGAATCCGGTTGACAACAAATGGACTTTATTGAGTATGAGGTTTGATACGAAATGATAATCAAGATCGAGAACAACAAAGAGAGTTTGAAACTATAAACCAACTAAAAGCTAAGAAGTGAGGTCGATGAGAATATTGAATTGCTTTAGGGTTTTCCGTGTCCGTTATGCTTTGCTCTAGCTCCTCTTTTATAGTCTCCTTCTCCTCTAACTGCTTCCGCGATCTTCGGGATATTACTTCGACCTCGTTGTGCTCGACGGGTGTCGAGTTGATGATGATGATGCATGGGCCTACTTAATTAAGTACTGAAATTTGGTTCAACATTTGTCCCCGAATCCTTTTCCTTTATTGAATGGGTAAAGATGACCATTCGGTCTCAATATGAAGAGAGACGGTTTGGTTTCAACATTGGAAGGGATCCGACACATGTCATTTCCCCGTTTACGGACTGCTGGCGTGTGCGTCTTCTGTTTCTAACGGCTACTTGCGCCGCATTTGAGATTAAACCTAATATATAAACCTAATATATATCATTTTTAATGATAGAGCCGTTTCTGGAGTCGGCGGATGCCTTTAAATACTCGGTGTTCTTCTTTTTCTTCTAAATCTTTTTCTCTTCTCAATTCTTTGCTTGTATGATTTTGATTTCCTGTCAAGCAAAGATGGCTACATTGTTTTCTTTTCGTCTTTCGACAACCACTGCCGATCGTCTCGAGGGTTTATACACCATGCACGGCGTTGATCGCAATGTCAAGTTTGAGCTAGCCTCCACGTTTGAGACTTTCGAGACCGTGCACGAAGGGGTTTGCGGGGCATACCTCTTGATTTTTCAATCTTGCAGTCTTTTCTTTCCGATTGCGGGACATATCCTCGAGATCATAGCTGAATTGAGCATATCTCTTTCTCAGATGTTCCCCAATATCTTTGACTTACTATACTTGCAATTTAAACTCAAATTGGCGTTTTTAATAATGAAAATCATTCATATTATTAAGCAAAAATCAGACAAGATAATAGCAATAAAATAAACTCAAAGAAATCATATTATTATAAAGAAAGCGTAAACAACAAACAAAGCAAACAGAAAATAAAAAAAAAAAAAAAAAAAACACCAAAATGTCGAAATTCATTCTCTTAGGCAATCTGAACTCTCATAATCCATAAGGTCATTATGCTCATGTCAAAGTCGTTTTCCCCATCATGCTGGACCAAATGTGCTTCTGGATTCTTCCCTTTCTGGCTCTCTTTGTAGAGGTCACAAAGATGTCTAGGAGTCCTACAATTCTTAGCCCAATGGTTGTCCATTCCACACCTGTGGCACACTGATTTTGACGAGTGTGGTGGTTTAGAGATACCATCACGTCCTCTGCCTCGACCATGGCCAAAATTGGGTTCACGACCACGGTTATAGTGGTTCCCATGGCCATGGGAGCTATAGTATCCACACCCACCACGTCCTCTCCATCCACCACGGCTATGACCGTGTGGTTTATCACTCTGGACGTGGTTACTTTCTTTAGGATATTTCTTTTGTTCTATAGCCTTATTGGCTTCAGGTAATGGGGTTGAGCCAGGAGGTCTCATCTCACTGTTCATCATGAGCAACTCATTATTAGTCTGAGCCAGTAATAGGCATGAGATCCGGCCAGTATAGGTGGTGAAACCCATTTGTCTGTATTGTTGCTGTAGCAACACATTGCTAGAATGGAATGTGGAGAAGGTCTTTTCCAACATATCCTTTTCTGTTACAGTTTCACCACAAAGTCTCATCTTGGAAACAATTTTGAACAGTGCTGAGTTATATTCATCCACGGTTTTGATGTCCAATAAAGGATGATCTCAAGGAAATCGTTTAAAACAACAACGGTTAAAAGAAACACCGAACATTGCCTAAACTATACGGTTTGCTCGTGATTTTTCGTGAGAAATCGTAAAAAACGCGTTTTTAATAAAACTTTCAGTGAATCGTAGAAAATGACAACGATTAACCGAAACATCAAACATTGCCAAACTTTACGATTAACTCGAGAAACTTATTTAAAAACGGCATCACATCAGGAAACGATCTCGTATAAAGTCGTAAAACGGTTTTGTCGCGAAACGATTCGGAAAATCCTAAAACACGATAAAAGCCTATCTCGCGACTCTAACGAAGTCTAACCCGAAGATACGACGAAGTTTTGATGATTCACTCGCAAACAGAAGATAAATGTCAAGCAGCCGAGGCAGTGGAAGGTTAACGCGAGCCAACCTGCGAACCTGTCATGTCAGTATGCATCGATGAAGCCATCCCAGAACGCTGCGTCGAAATTGGTGTGAACCTGAGAGAGACCTTAAAAGCCGAACTCCTGATGTGTCAGAAACAAAACTCGAACACGTTCGCATGGGCTGCGGAAGATATGCCAGGAATCGACATTAACATCACATGTCACGAACTAAATGTTGACCCAACGTCCAAACCCGTAAAAAAAAAAGACAGAAACTGGGGCCAGAACGCGCCGAGGCGGTCAACAACGAAGTCGACAGGCTATTCAAAGTCGGATCGATCACATAAGTTTGATATCCTGACTGGCTCGCTAATCCTGTCGTCGTTAAGAAAAAGAACGGAAAGTGGTGAGTTTGCGTCGACTTCGCCGATCTCAATAAAGCATGTCCTAAAGATAGTTATCCGCTGCCACACATCGATCCCCTGGTCGAGGTAACCGCAGGGAACAAACTCTTATCTTTCATGGACGCTTTTTCAGGGTACAATCAGATCATGATGAACCCTGACGATCGGGAGAAAACCGCGTTCATAGCTGATCGCGGAACCTACTGCTATAAGGTAATGCCCTTCGGTCTTAAGAATGCCGGTGCGACTTATCAACGACTCGTCAATCGCATGTTCGCCGAACAACTCGGAAAAATGATGGAAGTGTACATCGACGATATGCTCGTAAAATCAGTCAAAGAGCGAGATCATGTCGTGCACCTCCAAGAATGTTTCGAGAGGCTCAACCTTTATAACATGAAGTTGAATCCTGCGAAGTGTCGGTTTGCCGTCGCATCCAGAGAATTTGTAGGATATCTCGTCACTTATCGAGGGATTGAGGCCAACCCGAAAAAAATCACGGCATTGATAGAAATGGTATCCCCTAGGACAAAACGCGAAGTACAAAGACTGACCGGCAGGGTCGCAGCACTTAACCGCTTTATCTCGCGGTCAAGGGAAAAATGTCTTCCTTTTTACGAAACATTAAAAGGAAACAAAAAGTTCGAGTGGTCAGAGGAATGCGAAAAAGCTTTCCAACAGCTAAAGCATTACCTGGCTATCCCGCCAGTACTCCCAAAACCCGTAAAAGGAGAACCATTATTTCTCTACATCGCGGTATCGAAGACCGCCGTAAGCGGTGTCCTCATACGAGAAGAACGCGGCAAGCAAAAACTGATCTTTTACGTAAGTAAGACGTTGCTGGACGCGGAAACACGATATCCGATGATGGAAAAATTGGCGTTAGCCGTAGTCATGTCCGCAAGGAAATTGAGACCGTACTTCCAGTCCCACACTATCGTCGTGCCCACTTCATTCCCTCCCCGCACAATTCTGCATAGCCCCAGCCAGTCCGGAAGATTAGCAAAATGGGCAATCGAACTAAGCGAGTACGACATTGAATATCGTGCAAAGACTTGTGAGTAATCGCAAGTGCTTGCAGATTTTCTAGTAGAACTCCAGGCGGGGGGCACGCCAGACCAGGAGCCAAATTCAACCTGGATCCTATACGTCCACGGGTCCTCGTCCAAACAAGGCTCCGGGATCGGTATCCGACTTGCATCCCCGACGGGAGAAATATTAGAACAATCATTTCGATTGATTTTCCTCGCTTCAAACAACGAAGCAGAATATGAAGCTTTGATCGCAGAATTGCGACTAGCTCATGGTCTAAATATTCGCAATCTCCACGCTTACTGTGATTCCCAGTTGGTAGCTAGCCTGTTCAGCGGAGAATACGAGGCAAGGGATGAAAGGATTGAAGCGTATCTAACCTTAGTCAAGGATCTAACCCAAAAGTTTGATCAATTTGCCCTTACTAGGATCCCTCGAGCCGAAAACGCCCAAGCAGACCCCCTGGCCGCCTTGGCATCAAGCTCGGATCCTGGTTTGAGCAGGGTAATTCCCGTCGAATTCATCGAACACCCTAGCATCGGACCGCCTGTAGTCATAAACTTGATCGACGAACCGGAAGATGATATCAACGAAAAAGATGATCGTCTAGCTGCAGATCAGTTTGACTACGGGTTCGACCGGCCGTGGATGGAAACGATCCTCGCATACATCACCAACGGAAAACTCCCATCGGAAAAATGGGCAGCCCGAAAAATATAGACTCAGGCCACACGGTACGTTCTAGTCGACAAGGAACTCTGTAAGTGGAGATTCTTTGGACTACTTATGGCCTGCGTGCAAGGAGAAACGGCGCTGCGGAAAATGCAAGAAGTGCATTCCGGTTCTTGCGGAAACCATTACAGCAGAAGGTCTCTCGCAATAAAAGCCAAACACCACCGATGTTTTTGGCCGACGATGATCAAAGATTGCGAGAATTTTGCACGAAAATGCGAGAAGTGCCAAAGGCACGCTCCAACTATCCATCAGCCAGCCGAAGTTCTCTCGTCCATCTCGGCACCGTATCCATTCATGCGATGGTTGATGGATATAGTCGGGCCGATGCACGTGTCAAAACAAAAACGTTTCCTACTGGTCCTAACCAACTTCTTCTCCAAGTGGGTCGAAGTGGAATTTTATGCAAGCATCAAAGACACCCAAGTCGAGAGCTTCGTATGGAAAAATATAGTTTGCAGACATGGGGTCCCATACGAAATCGTAACGGACAACGAGTCTCAATTCATCTCGACTAGATTCGAGGCTTTCTGCGAGAAATCGAAAATACGATTGACAAAATAAAATCCAAGGTATCCTCAAGGCAACGGACAAGCCGAGACCATTAATAGAACTGTCCTCGACGGCCTCAAAAAACGCCTCGACGCCAAAAAAAGAAAATGGGCTGAGGAACTCGAGGGAGTTTTATGGTCGCATTGCACGACCCCAAGACAAGCAACGGGCGAAACTCCTTTTGCCCTCGTATACGGAAAACAATGCATGATCCCAGCAGAAGTCGAATTTCCAGGAGTACGCAGAAGATTGCTTCTAGAAAGGGAAGAATCAAACAACTTAATGATTCTCGACGAACTCGATTTGGTTAACGAACGACATGATCAGGCCCTCATCCAAATTCAAAACTATTAGAAAGCGGCCGAAAAGTACTATAACGCAAACGTATGAGGCCGCAGATTTCATGAAGGCAAACTAGTCTTACGAAAAGTCTTCCAGAACACCGCAGAATGAAACGCCGGAAATTGGGAGCCAACTGGGAAGGACCATACATGGTCACAAAGGTAGTCCGGCTGGGAGCGTATGAAATCGCAAACATGCAGGGCACCAAAATTCCCCGATCGTGGAACCCATTGCATCTCAAAAAATGCTATCACTAGGAAACACGCCCGCAAAACACTAGACTACGAGACGGCTTGATCCTCCCTAAAGGGTACGTAGGCATCTTGTCGCAAGACGAGACCAGCTGTCCCCCCTCACTAAAAAGGGGGTGGGGTAGGTGAGTATACGTATACTTGTATACTCCCGGAATTTCAAACTCGAAATTTCTGAAACTTTTTTCAGCAACGCAGTGAAAGAAAAAACAAAATTCTGAATAAAGCGAGACGTCGCCAATATTTGGAAAAATGTTCCTTTCCAAAATAACAACAATAAACAGTCCGTCCACGACTATAAAAACATACACAGCTTCTTAAGATATAATTCCTTCGCGAAGACCCAAACGACGTAAACATCTATCACCAAAAAATAGTTTGTTGCTGATCACAACAAACTCGCAACAGTCCTAAACAAACTTAAGTTATCTCGCAGAGATAGCTTTCGAACACCCGACACAAGGTTAATAGCGCTATAAAAGAAATCCAAACTTTTGGCCAGCATTTCCGGGCAACTTAGAAATTGTTCCCGGTGAGATGCTCGATTCCAACCAGACGAATCGTATAAGCCGAGAACCTATCGCGGATTCTAAATCAACATGGAATCAGGTTAAAATCGAACCAGGCAATACAAAAGCCGACTAGTCATCGCATAGCCTCAATCTCAAAGTAAACCTAGGTCTTGCCTTAAACCCAGCACACTGGTTGGTCTCTAACGTCTCAAGGCATGAATTGAGATCCTAAAGGAATGTCTCTTCGTCTATATCTAAACGCTCACTCGATTTACTAAACATCCTAAAACGAGCAAACAAAGAAGGCGATCCACAAAGGAAGAGGAATGCGAGACGACAACTCGCGGACCTCCCTCAATATCAACTCGAAGCAAAAGATTTAAACGAAAAACTGATTGTTCATTATAAAAAGTTGCCGAAGCAACAAGGGATTCAAAGCCATAAAAGGCCAGTCCCAAACAAATACAAAAGCCATTTTCGGCCAAACACATAAGTCTAATTCTTAAGTCTCATACGTGACTACAGCTACAGATACCCTCCACACACAGAGCCTCATCCTCATCTATCGCATCACCGGTACCCGCAACAACACCTTCACCTTTGTCAGCGATCTCTGGATCATTGCTCTCATCTGCATCAGGCTGAGGGGCGCTTTCGGCAGCAAGAGTCAGGTCGGAGTCACTTCCCTCGACGGGAACATCCTCTTTGTTCGCACGCACCGTTGATCCCTTTAAACTCTTCATCTTGCGCTGATGTCTGCGCAGCTCCGAAGCCTTAGACTTCTTCGCATCCTTTGCCTTGAGCAGAGAAATCGCGGTCTTTCCCAGATCGCGTTCCAAGTCGCTGATCCTAGCCACGAACTGAGACACCTCCGCGGAATGCACATCTTCTATCACCTTCAGCTTCCCTTCAAGCTGAGTGGAAATCTTCTGCGACTCAGCCAACTCTTTAGCCAAACGCTCAACTTCAGACCCGCACTCTTTGATCACTCCATCGATCAACAAACAAACTGGAAAAGTCAAGATAAATGATCAGGCACCAGTTAAAAATAAAAAGGTGTACTCGCAAACCTATACCTTGGCACGGTGCTGCGACATCAAACCCGAGCCTGGCGCCTTGCTCGACGAAGCACCAGCGTCCGGGTCCTTCGCGCATGTTTTTCTCTTGGGAGCATCGGAGTTCGCGCTAGGTCTCTTACGACCTTTGGCTGAAGCAGCTAGCGTTGCACTAAGTTCCGGGAGTCCCAGGACGATCACCCTCTTGGCCGGAGGAGGAGGCTTCAAGGTCGTAACCGGCTCGACCTCAGTGGGAGCCACAACCGTTTCGCTCTCGGCAGGAACCACTGCAGTTTTGACCTCAGCAACGGGCGGAACAGCGGATGAACTCGACGGCTTGATGGTAACACTTGCCGAAGTTTTTGTTACGACACTCGCCGCTTCTTCCGGAATAGCCTCGGATCCTTCCGCAGGAGTGGACAGGTCCACCGGGGCTGCACAAGTCGGCACCGTAGTTTCCTCAACATCGCTGGGATCCATCTCCTCCTGGAACAAGAGGAACTCGGAGATGCGAGCATCCTGCGAATGTGCCATAGGGTCTTCAGTAGCTGAGACCTCATTGTTTTGTTCACCTTGGGAAGAAGACATCTTGACAGTTTTCTAGAGAGAAGTTGGAGAGAAATTTGAGAGATGGAAGATATGTAAAGTAATGATCCAATACTTATAGAAAAGAAGAGCTCATCCTCGTAATGAGACGAATCGCAGCCGTGGATTCCGATTAAAACAACTCTAGTCTCCCGCAAACACCTTCTCCGAAACTTGTGAGCTGGGGGGCTAACTGTTGGTTTCAAAAACCGTAATCTCGAAATCGACGTCTACGATAATTTCTGTTAAAGATAAAATCATTGCTTTCTGAGAAAAATAAAATTACGTTTTATAAACTTGAGAAGTCGTTTTATAAAACTCGAGAAGTCGTTTTATAAAACTCGAGAAGTCATTTTATAAAACTCGAGAAATCGTTTTATAAAACTAATGGAAATTTACAAACAAAGGAAATCCACAGAAAACTTGGAATCGTTATCTCGGAAGAACGAAACAAACGCCGATTACACAATCGCCCGATTAAGCACAAAACCGTGAAAAACCGCATCCGCCGTAAACCGCGAGCTGGTTTGGCCCACTTAGCTCGCCGTACGACGAGCTAAGTGGCCTCGATATAGCTCGCCGTACGGCGAGCTAGGCGCTTCCCGGATAGCTCGCCGTACGGCGAGCTGAACCGGTCCGGTTTGGCTTGTCGTATGTCAGGCTGATTATCCCGTGTATCGATCTCCCACGTCCCCGACTCAAGGCATACATCCTTCGGCACGATCATGTTCCTAACCACAGTCGAAATGTCTCTCATTTCGTCTCAATTCGTCATATCGTTTTAGTTTTACGATAGAAATCATAAAGTCTTTTTCTTCTCGAAAGAAGTCAAGGAAATCTTACAAAATGGCCTAAACTATACGATTTTCTCGTGATTATTTGTGAGAAATCCTAAAAAACGCGTTTTTAATAAAACTTTGAGTGAATCGTAGAAAACGGCAACGATTAACTGAAACATCGAACATTGCCAAACATTACGATTAACTTGAGAAACTTATTTTAAAACGGCATCGCATCAGGAAACGATCTCGTATAAAGTCTTAAAACGGTTTTGTCGCGAAACGGTTCGAAAATCTTAAAACACGATAAAAGCCTATCTCGCGACTTTAACGAAGTGTAACCCGAAGATACGACGATGTTTTGACGATTTACTTGCAAAAAGAAGATAAATGTAAGGTTTGAAGATAGAAGATTTCTGCGGAAAAAAAGGAAAGATAAAGATAAATGGAAGATTCTAGATAAACTCGAATCTGGACGAAATGGAAGGAATAAACCGCCTAGGAAGGGAGTATATAAGCAAGAGGCAGAGGACAAAAGCATAGGACGAAAAATTAGACCTAGAGAGGCGGCTGTTAGTTTAGGCGAATTTAGGACTTAGGTGTTTAGACTAGCAAGTCGGATCCTTAGAACGTTTTGACGTCTAAGTTCCGCGATTCTCTTTGTAACAGCAGTCAATCTCTTTTTCAGTAAAAGCTCTTACGCAAATTATTTATCTATACTCTGTTCGTCGTTATTCTTATTCATCCATATTCTGTTAACTTTGTTCGGTTTAGTGATTTCCGAGAGATCCAGGACCTCGGGAGAATTAGGTTTTTCCCTAAGTTTCCATATTTGACGGAAAATTGACAGTGCGAATTTCTGTTCCCACAACTCAGCGTTTTTTTTTGTTCGGATCCCCATAGGATCATGTCGACCCTTTTCTTTGGGGCTGGAGGTGGAGATTCTGGCAACTCAGGCTCAATTTCCCTGCTTCGTTGGCCTTTCCTTTAGTTTTCGTGGTCTTTGGAACCTCTTCTTCTTCCGCTTTCTCGCCTTTCTCTTTGTTTTCCTCTTTGGTGCGAAGTCCTGAACTTTGGTAGTTTGTTCCTTTGGGGTGTTCGGATTTTTGGTCATTCCGTTTTTGTTCGCGTTGTATTGTTATTTTAGGGCGGAGATTTCTTCTTCGAGGGTTGCGAAGTAGGAGCGCGGTACAATGCGTCGTCTAGTGAGGTGGGAACTCTGACCGTTTTTTCTTCTCTAAATTTGGAAGAGAACCAGACAGCGTTTTCAGAGCTGCTAATGCAACCACTTCGTTTAGGCTTAATATTTTGGATTTGAGTTCCTTGAACTTGTTTATGTAGGCTCTCAGTAGCTCGAAATGTGCTTGCTTGAGGTTCCAAAGATCGGCTTCGGTGGCTCGTATTTCTATGAATACTGAGTATGGTTTTAAGAACGCCAACACAAGTTAGGTGAAATCGTCGATTGAGTTTCTTTCTAGTCCGACAAACCATTCCAAGGCGGGCCCAATGAGATTTTCGGCAAAGAAGCGGCAGTACCCTGCTTCCCTTTCGTCATCATTGAGATGTGCCGTTGATACAGCTAATCGGAAGGCTCACACATGCGCTTTCGGTTGGAGTTGCCTGAATACTCAGGGAATTTAATCTTACCGATGTCGTATAGCCTTACACTGGTTATTCCATTTGTGAATGGGGTTTTATGAGTCTCTTCAATAACTTGATCGATATCGAAGGCCGAACTCGTTGCCATATGTGACATGTATCCTTTTTAGTTCGGTGTCGTTCCTTTTGAAGTAGCTTCTGAATGCTCTTTCTTGACTCGGAGATATTTGATCTTCTCCTTGTGGATTTTCGTGCAACGACCTAAAAGGGTCATATCCTCGGATGGGGTCCGGCGGTGCTGTCGGCCTCAAAGGAGAATCGATGTTCCCAAGCTCGATGTAGCGGTGGAGATATTTGGATTCTGGGTTCTTCGCGTCCTTTGGTGGGCCTGCTTTGAGTTTGAATCGGTATTGTTTTGAGGCCTTGCATCTCATTTTCGACCTCATCTTGTCCATTGTAATTCAGACTCCGATAGGGCGTTCCCCCTGGAAGATCTGTCGCGAATTTTCTCATGCGTAGTGTCCCCATCGGGCGCTTGTAAGCTCGGGATAGGCGAAGGCTCCACAGTTAGTAGGGAGTGGTGTTCGCAGAGATGGATCCAAGTGTTGTCGAACTTTTTCCTTGGGGTTCGTTCGGTACTCAGCAAGTCTCTAGGTTTGTTCCAAACGATTGGAAATGGTTCAATGATATCACTCAAATTACCCTAAGGAGTGAATTACTCTCTCAAATAAGAGGTTCAATTGTAGTACTTAGGGATCGAATCCACAAGGAACTTTGGAACACAAAAGATATAATCCTATGTGACTATGCTAGGTTGATTAAGGTTTAAAGTAAATTGCAGTTGTGAGCAATGATGAGTTGCTCAAGAGAGTTTGGTTTAGGTTTTGAACAATAAAAGAAAGTAGCTAGATTCAAGGTTACTATTCATATAATCAGGATTATAATGCTATAGATGTCTTTAAAAGTTGCTTGCAAGATATTAAAGAACTTCAATTCTTAGATAAATCTATATGTATCGCTATTAGACTCGTCCATTGATCTGACTGCCGGCAATATCGAGCGATGGTATGATCGCCATATCGGACCATACAGGTAGCCGTCGATCGATTACTCTATAGGGGTATCGATCGATATAGCTTCAGATCGAATTGAATATGTGTTCATCAAGATCATAGACTGGCTCTCGCATCGTCCCTAGAGGATCTCATTTATACCAGATGATTTCAGGATGATGATTAACAAGTTAAATCATTCCATGATCATACTCTAGTTAGCTACTCTAGAGTAAGCATTAGAGTTCATCAGGATAATGAATATCACAACTCAACAATCCATAGTTGGGGCTAATCCCTCATATCTATTTGAACCATAAATCTAACAAGTGAATCTACTCACACATGGCTAAGTGATTCATAGCAGCACGGTAATAATAGAAATTCATTAGATTAGAAGATTGAACTCTTGGTTCTTTGAAAAACAAAACTCTTTGTGTGTTTCTTCTAAATCTAGAATTCTATAACCTTTATGAAAATGAGAATAAGATTAAAAGAATACTTTTATAAATCAAAGAACATAAAAAGCATGTAAAGCTTTTGAAGTACAAAAAGCACTAAGGTATGAAAAACATGTAAAAGCACACCTAGCCAAAATACATAGGCATAACAATAAATATGAGTTCCATTAGGTTAAAAAACTCGTCAGGGGAAATATTGTAATATTGAGAGAACTTAGGCTTCAAGGCCGAGTCAACTTGTTCTTCACGCTTCATATCGATCGATGGTACATGGTGTACATCGATTGATGGAGTATCTTAATTCGTCATCCTCTTCGGAAGCGTCGTCGATCGATTACACAGGATGTGTATCGATCGATATGTATCTCTAGATATCGACTTTGTTGTCTGATTTTCATAGTCATCTCGGGAAAACTCTCCTTTAGCTCCATAAGGGCACCTAAATCATCACATAACTCCAAAATGCTCTTGAACCTGAAAACATGCCTAATAAACTCCAAAACATATAAATATATTATAAAATCATATAAATACCATGGTCAAAAGTGGGTCAAAACCATGGTATATCAACTCTCCCAGACTTAACCCTTTGCTTGTCCTCAAGCAAACACAACAGTTAGTCTTTGAAAGAAGTTTTAAAACAGCAGGGACTCAAACAAATTTTAACTTAAGATCATAACCTCTACTTTGTTGCAAGCCACATCTCATATTGCTAACTACATAAGTACATTATACCATATCCTAGCTTAGCAACCAAATTCATCTAGCCAATCAACTTAGCAATCATGTCTGTCTATCCCCTCTACTGATTTCATTTATGCATAAAATAAAAGTGAAGGCTTTACCTTGGGAGTATGGATCAAGGAACACTTGTATTAAACTCAAACAAGTTTCAGGCATTCTCATTATGGTTTCTTTTCTCCCTATATCCCCCTTCTCTGAATCCCAAACTTCTTTTTCTTTTATATCAATCCCAATGAACAACAGATGTTCATATTATTGATCTTTTTACTACTTTTTTTTGTAGTCTTTTCTGACAAAGTGTAGGCGAATAGTGGGGTCATAGGTAATGTACCTCTCCCTCGCTTCCAAAATTATCAAGACTTTTACATTCCAGACTTGTAGGAGGACTCCGATCTCTTGTATACCATGCCCCAAGACAAGCAATAGATGTCATGTTAGGTTGGAAATCAGCTTTGGTTCTTCCAAACAATCATGAAATGTGTTGTCATAGGTGACTGGTGATCCACTTTAGCATCTATAGTACTTTCTGCAATCAACAATTCTAAGAACAGTGCTAAAGAGTTGTTAGATAGAAAGCAAAATTTTTGAAATCTTTTGTCCATTTCTTGACTCAATAAAACAAACTTTTGAAAACATTTAATGAGATCAAAAAGGTAAAGTAGCATCAGTAATCTCCACTCCCCCAGACTTAAATCATACACTGTCCTTAGTGCATAACTAGTCGGAGTTAGTGCATAAATAAATAAAGTATAACTGATATCAAAAATTGTGAATGATATACCTGACCGATGTTTGTATCAATCGATGGTGAGTGACATCCATCGATCGTCATGGATTGGTTTGTATCGATCGATGTCGATAGTGTCTTCTCGGTCGATAGAGGTAGTGATCGTGTATCATCTGAAATAAAATAAAACGAAAGTAATAGGTAAAAATAAAATAAAACTAAGGAAGAAAATACCTAATAGTGGGTTGCCTCCCACTCAGTGCTTAGTTAAAGTCATTTAGCTTGACTATGGAGGTATTGCGGCTAGTGAGTTGAATTGCAGGCACTTGTTGGGAAACAAGTATCCTCCTTGTCTTGTGATTCTTCAAACCATGAAGTTAAGAAGCTTCTTGTGGTTTTCTCGCTTCTGGTCATACTAGCTTTCAATCCTTGGACCTCGTAGTGGATTCTCTGTAACCACTCCTCAATGCTTGCTATGCTGAACTCATATTGTCCAATCTCGCTGTAGGCGTGTTCAAGATCAATACTCATCTGAAATGTGTCGAGGTTTTGGATGTTTTGCACATGGGAAGGGATAGTATCGACCGATCGCGGTTTAGGTCTGTCTATCGATGTGGATGGATGTTCATTGGTCGATGGGTGCATAGGTACGTCGATCGATGCGGATCGTGCAGGTCGGATGGCGAGCTGTCTCTGAATGTTTTCTATCTCCTTATGGATTCCTTCTGTTGTGCATTCCAATCGTTGAACGTCACTCTGTACTGGGAACCACATCTTGTTGAGTAATCTATATGCTTCGTCTCCACAGGCTTCAATAGATTTGTAGATATCTCTTTTGATGTCCTCAATTTCTTCCCTGGTAAAGAAATCTGGTGTTGTAGTATCGGTCGATGGCAATGGAGGGTCATCGATCAATAGCTCTTGTAGGTGACTCTTGATAGACTTGTCTTTGGTCGTGTCTATCGATGCTGCTGAGGTAGTATCAGTCGATTTGCACTTCTGAGCTTCTAGTTCTTCGCGAAGTGCATTCACTTCTTCTTGCAGGGCTTTCTTCTCGTTGCGAGCTAAGTCATTGCTGGTCTTATTCCAATGTAATTCTCGTTGAAGTGATGCTATGGCTTTTTCATGTTCAGACCTCAGTGATGCGATCTCCCAATTATGTTCACCTACTCTTCCATTGATCATGTATGTGACCTCTGCTTGTGTGTAGAGCTTGCAAACTTAAACTCTTGTAGCAAACTGTTCGGCGTGCTCTAGTAAACAGAAACAAGAGCGCCCAAACAGTGAAGCTCTATTCAGCAGCTTCCCAATATCTTCTTTGGAAACATGGATGATGTCTCCTGCTATGCTTCTTGCAAAACCATTCTCATCTCTGTAGACACCATATTCTTCTTTCTTTTCCCATGAGAACTGACGAATCCCGGATCTGAAGGCTCGTTTCCCAAGTTCTCGATGTATATCGGTCGATGTGATTCTCCACCTATCGATCGAGGGGTGTTGAAATTCTGGATAGGCGGAACTGGTCATCTGAAGAATGTCTGAAACGTCTTCTTTGGAGATTTGGATGATTCTTCCATCCATTGCTGGTGCATGGCCGTCTGGATCCCTGAAAATACCAAGTTCATCCGGAATTAGTAATGTAAAATCGAAATTATGTGTTTGTACCTCGGATGGTGTAGTGGCAGGATCGGTCGATGGAGTGGCATGTGAATCGGTCGATAGTCGGAGAGATGTGTCGATCGATGGATGTTGCTCCGTGTCGGTCGATACGTTTGCTTCTGGTTCGGTCGCATGAATCAGTGGTGCTGTATCCACTGCGAAACTTTCATTGTAATTGCTTGCCCAACTCCCGATTGAGTAATCTCCGTCTTGTGGCTCATGGGACGTAGACTGGTGCACAGTAGGGGCTGTCGCTCGTTGATTCAAAACGTCGTTTGAGCGATCTGGGTTGGAGAAAATCGGTCGATGGATGGTGGTCTCTGTCGATCGATGCTCTGAAGATGAAGGATGGGAGAGGAGGTCTTTCTATATCTCCGTGAAGAAATCTATACTCTGTGGCTCGTTCCTCTTCATAATCTTCATCATACTCCTCCTGAGTAGTGATACTAGCTAGTTCCGGGATGTAATGATCGTTCTCCCAATCATCTGCGCTAAAATCGCTTTTGGAAACTCTTCTTCGATCTTTTGGAATAGCCTGTCGATCGATGACCAAGTGTGTCTATCGGTCGACTCTGGTTGACTGGTATCGGTCGATACTACTGGATCGGTTTCGTACTCGGCCATTGAATCATACTCGTGGGCACAGAAACAAATTGCTACGAGTGGTGGGCTCTCTGTCCTTGGAAACTTGATGACTGGAATGGGATTGTAGTGGGTGGTAGGGTTAATGAGGGTTAGGCAGAGCTTGTTGGATTGTAGGTCACAAACAGCTCCAAAAGTTGCTAAGAAAGCCCTACCAAGCAGTAGAGATGTCTTGAGTGTGAAATTGTTCTTTAGGACGTGGAAGTCTGTAGGAATTAGGGCATCTCCAATCTGTACCTCAAAGTTTCGAACTATGCCTCCAGAGTGCTGCTGAGAACAATCCACGAAGGTGAAAGATTCTTCAGTGGGTTCTATCTTCAGACCTAGATGGTCTACCATGATCTTGGGTAGGATGCTAACTCCAGATCTTGTTTCGCAGAGAGCACGAGGGAACTCAAAACCTCTTACGGAACATGGTAATGTGAACTTCCTTGGATCACTCTTCTTCTCCAGTGTAATCTTCTTCTTTAGACTGTCTCTGACTTGGTGTAACATTCTTTTGATGTCTTCTTCTGTCTCTCTGGTCTCTCTGAAGAACATCCACAATCTGTGTGAAAGGTAGGCTTCTTCAAAGGGTTTCTCTTTAGGTATTCTCAGAACTCTCTTTCTAAAACTTGACAATTCCTTCTCATTAGCTTCCCTTTTATAAGGCTTGGGGATCTTCTCTTTCCTTTTTCTGAGAACTCTTCCATGATTTTCCTTTTATGTTTCCGTGGGCTCAAAGATGTCCGTTGGTCTCTTCATGATGATGGTGGGAACGTCGATCTTTGGAAGTTGTAGTCGACGTTGGGGTACTGTGTATCGATCGACAATGAAAATGGAGTGGATCGGTCGATATCGTGGTCTTTATGTCGATCGATGGGGTAGTCATCATGTTGATCGATGTCATGAGAATCGATTCGGAGAGCGACGGGCGGATGTGGATGTCGTTCTGCGAAGGCTACGTGTGACATGATCTTGACGGCACTGCACTCGTGAGAGGCCTCGGCTAAGTCCATTGATCGACACTCGGAAATGTCTATCGATCGCTGTGCTTTAGAAGGCATCGATCGATACTCAGGATATCCTATCGATCGATAGTACTCGAGTTCGAGGTATGTCTCATCGTCATCTTCAGAATCTGTCATTTTCTGCCAAAAATCATCATCCAAGATGGCATGCACATCATGGAGAGTAGCAAACTCTCCCATTCCCTTTGCTAAAATTTCTTGCTTCTTGAGTGCTTCTCCTGCCTGAACCACTTGAGTCTCCAACTTCTTCACATAGGTGCTCAAGCCATCAAGCTTGGTGTTGAGGTTGGTGTAAACAGAATCGATCTTTCCATTGAAGTCCATCTGAAGTTTCTGCTGACTCTCTAGAACTTTGTCTAGCATCTCTTCTAGCTTACTGTCTTGGGTGGGTGGGGGTGGATTTGTGTAGAATGAGTTACCATAACTCCTGTTGTTGTTGGGGTTGCTGCTGCTGTAGTTGGTAGGCTTATGTGAACTCTGGTTGAAGTTGATTTTCTGTCCTGCGAAGTTTCGGTATCCACGGTTTCCAGACCTCTAAAAACTAGCTCCACTGATCCAGTTCATATCTTCTTCTGCGTATTCTTCTTCAGCTGCAGTTTCTGCATCCTCCACTAAGCAAATATGCTTGTTTAGTAACTTCTGAACATGATCCAGCTGTGCTTGCACTTCATTAATATGTTCCTTCCCAAGGAATGATGTAGTCTTTGTCTTCACAATGTTGTTTGTGCTGTTGTTTGAAGCTAAGTTATCAATCAACTTCACAGCTTCTTGAGGATTCCTGGTGGTAAAATTGCCTTCACTAGCTGTGTCAAGAGCCATCTGGTACTTCAAAGTGATGCCTTTGTAGAAAGTGCAGAGCAGTTGCACGTTGTTGAAACCGTTGTGTGGACAATCTCGCTAGTAGGATTTGAATCTGTTCCATGTGTCCTTAAACGATTCTCCAGGATCCTGAAGCGTCATTGATCGATTACACATGATGTGTATCGATCGATATGTATCTCTAGATATCGATCTTATTGTTTGATCATTATAGTCATCTCGGGAAATCTCTCCTTTAAGTCCATAAGGGCACAAAAATCATCACTTTACTCCAAAATGCTCTTGAACCTGAAAACATACCTAATAAACTCCAAAACATACCTAAGCACCGGCTCTAACTTGATAGAATGCCCCACCCCAGCAATGGCCATTGGAGGGACTGTGGGAACCGAAATCCACCTACTGTCAAATAATCGTAAATAAGAAAACTTCGGGAAAACCCTAAGTTTCCAGAGGAACCGGCGATCTGCAGAACCGCACAACGAAGATTAAGATAACAAAAACTTAGAAACTTTAAATGAATAAACAAAAATCGAGAGCAAAGAGGTTCTTATTCCGAATCTGCGTAGAACTGGTACAAAGAGAGTACCCGAAAACTTAAGAACGAAAAACCCTAATTGAGACGCAGCTCGCTAACAGAAAACGGAAATATTCCTAAATGCTAATTTTGGTGGTGAGAGCTCTGAAAATCGTGTCTTGCTTCTTCCCTAGACCTCTTATTTATATACTCCTCGCCTTGGCCATCCGGTCTTTCCATTTCGCCCAGATTTGACTATATCAGGAATTTTCCATTTTTCTCGATCCTTCCTTTTCTTCCGCGGAAATCTTCTATTTTTCTTCCAACCTTCCTTTTATCTTCAAACTTGACATTTATTTTCCTCCTGCGAGCAAACCATCAAAACGTTATCAAATCTGCGGGTTAGATTCCGTTAAGATCGCGAGATGAGTTTTTATCGCGTTTTAGGACCTTCCGGGCCGTTTTGCGATAAATCCGTTTTCCGACTTTTTACGGGATCGTTTCCTGATCTGATGTTGTTTTTAATAAATTCCTCGAGCTAATCATAAGGTTTTACGATTTATTCGACTTTTTTATTAAAAACACGTTTTTTACGATTTACTCGACGTTTTTATTAAAAACGCGTTTTTTTATGATTTCAACGAGAAATTTCGAATAAATCGTATAGTTTAGGCAATGTCCGGTGTTTTGTTTAACGGTAGCCGTTTTATACGATTTCCTCAAGTTCTTTGTCGAGAAGACGAAGTTTTACGGTTTTTATCGTAAAACTCGAACGATAGGTCGGATCGAGATGGAACGGGAGATGTTTCGGCCGTGGTTCAGAATGTGACCGTGTCGAAAGACGTACGTTTTGAATCGGGAATGCGGGAGACCGAGGCTCGGGACGTCCAGGAAGTCTCTAGTTCGTCCAACGACGAACTAAGCTGGCTGGCTTAGTTCGCCCGTGGGCGAACTAGTCGGTACGAGACTAGTTCGCCCACCGGTGAACTAGTCTTGTGGGACTCGTTCGCCCACCGGCGAACTAAGCCAGCTTGGCTTAGTTCGCCGGTGGGCGAACTAGTTGCGACTAGTTCGCGTTTTACGGCGGTTTCGGTTTTTGCGGTTTCGTAAAACGATTCTCGAGTTTTATAAAACGATCTTCGAGTTTTATAAAATGATCTTCGAGTTTTATAAAACGATTCTCGAGTTTTATAAAACGATCTTCGAGTTTTATAAAACGGCTTCTCGAGTTTTATAAAACGATCTTTGAGTTTTATAAAACGGCTTCTCGAGTTTTTTAAAACGATCTTCGAGTTTTATAAAACGATCTTCGAGTTTTATAAAATGATCTTCGAGTTTTATAAAACGGCTTCTCGAGTTTTATAAATGATCTTCGAGTTTTATAAAACGATCTTCGAGTTTTATAAAACGGCTTCTCGAGTTTTATAAAACGATCATCGAGTTTTATAAAACGATCTTCGAGTTTTATAAAACGGCTTCTCGAGTTTTATAAAACGATCTTCGAGTTTTATAAAACGGCCTCTCGAGTTTTATAAAAAGGTTTCTCGAGTTTTATAAAACGATCTTTGAGTTTTATAAAACGGCTTCTCGAGTTTTATAAAACGACTTCGATAGTTTTATAAAACGGCTTCTCGAGTTTTATAAAATGATCTTCGAGTTTTATAAAACGGTCTGCGAGTTTCATAAAACGTCTTCTTGTTTTATAAAATGATTTTTTGGGTTTTATAAAACTATTCTTTTTATGTTTTTGCGGGGAATTTTGGCTATTGATTCTGTCGTACCGATTTTGACCCCAACAGTTAGCCCCCCAGCTCATAAGAATCGTGTGGTTCTTGCGAGTGGATTGAGCTTGTTTGGCGAGTTTGGTAGAATTAGGCGGAACTTTAATGGCCAAAAGTCCAAAGGTGAACAGTAAAATTCTTCCCTATAAGTAAATGGAGTAAAATTTTGAATTCTTTACTCCACCTTCTACAACTTATTCAAGAAATTTTTCTCTCCACTTTCTTTGAAGATCTTCAAACATGTTTTCAGGAAGAAAGCCTCGTTCCTCAACTAGTTCCAATTTTCACAATTCTGAGGGAACGAGTTCGCAGCCTCCAGCTTCGGCTCCGAAAGAAGAGTATTCGTCCCTGTTAGTCGATCCGACGGACCTTGAGGCTTTTTCGGCGTTGGGTGACGAGTCGGGGTCCGCTAGGCCTGGGATTTGGGTTCCAGCCTTGTCGGACGTCGATCAAATTTCCGGAAATCCGAGCTCGACGCTTTTTAACAGTATCGATTACATGCGCGAATTTTGCCGAGTTCCAGAGGCTGTTGAGTTTCGTTCCACACTTGCCGGGGAGGGCGACAGGGATGCGCCCGAGGGTTTTTTCACATGTTACAACATTTTCTTGCAAGAATGCCACTTATGGTTTCCGATCCCGGAAATTATTGTTCATTACCTTCACAGGCTGGGGCTATCGATCAGTCAGTTGACGCCCCCTGGTTTAAAGCAACTCGTTGGTCTTTTGATGCTGAGTTACGAGCAGGGAATTACCCTTAACGTTGATCATCTCGAGGGTCTGTTAAAGCCCACGGGGCAATCGCGGAGGATCACTCTATGCCCTCGTGACGAAATTGTTACGGGCTGTCCAACGCTTTCTACTTCTTGGAAGAAAAATTTCTTCTACGTTCGTATCGACAGCGCGTCGGTCGAGGAGGGTAGCATTCCGTTTTTACGACCATGTGGGGAGGTATGTGAATCGAGTTCATACGAATCCTCTTCTTCTTCTTATTATTATTTTTTTATTCGTTTCTGTTTTTCCGCAGTGACCAACCCTTTGCCTCCGTATCCCGCGGATCTCCAGAGCATCACCACTTCTCTCAAACGTGGTGAAGTTGGTTGGTGTAGTTTTTCTCCGCAACGCGTCCGCCAAGCGGTTGCGCTCTTCCGATCTCGACTCTTTGCGAATTCTCCAATTTGTGAAGAGGATCCGTTTATCGGGGAGTTTATTCCGTATGTTCCCTCGACAAGGAGTGGCAGATCAAGCTTCTGAAGGGATAAGAATCCGGTTGTCGAAGATGATGATTCTGAACGCGCGGCTTCTCCTGACAATATTCTCGAGGATTTTCTTGATAGTCAGACAGAAGAAGGCGTCTGGACGAAGGCGGGCGGATCATCGACCTGCCATTTTCCGGACATCGACCATGATCAAGTCCCGGAGTTTATTAGGGGGTCTGAGAAAGCTAAGGAGGTACGTGTGTTTATTGTTTTCTTTTTCGAGCAGTTTTTATGATATTGCTTAATTCTTTTCTTTGGTAGGGTTTTATTTATCATGAGCCGATCCCTAGACAACCGTACCGCTGAGGCTGGCCTTGCCGAGTTTCGAGCGAACATGGCTGAAAAGGAAGTTGCTCGTCTTCGGGCAGAGGTCGAGGCCAACCAAGCTGAAGAAGTGGTTGCGAGGGAGGTTTCTCGCGTGAGGGATGAGTGTGCGGCTAGGTCTAGTCATGCCAAGGAGCTTTCTGACCAAAATATTCGTCGTGCTCGTCGTGCTCGTCGTGCGGGCAAACGAGAGGTTGCCGAGGAGATGAAGGCTCGTCGCGAGCGATTTGCAACCGGTTGTTCGGATGCGGAAGCTGTTCAACGAGCGCATGGTGATTATCGCGAATGTCGCGGGATCATTCATGGGTTATCCCTAACTCAGAATGAAGGGTATTCGTTTGCTAAGGAATTCTCCGTGGGGCGGGAAAACCTGAATCGGGAAAGAGATATGCAGTCCGAATTTTTTGACATTAAGGCACGCATGTGGGATCAATGGAATCCCGTAGTGGTGTCGCCGGATTCGGTCGAAGTCGGTCCTGGGATTTCGGACGTGGATGGTAAAGTCGATCAGCCTGCGTTTGATGACTTCAATGTGTGATGTTATTAGTTTTTCGATTTTGTCGTTGTTTTTCCGGGACTGGCTGTTGGTGGCTTTGAATCCCTACCGCTGGGCGGTATGTACTTGGATGCTTTTAATAAGAAAATATTTTCTAAGTATGAAATTAGTGTTTTGTGTTAGATGTAGAGGGAAGAATATGAGTTGTCATCTCGTATCTAACTCTTTGGTGTAAATCGTCCGATTCGTTAACTTGGGAGATTTCGGTTTCCGCGAGTGTTTAGATGTGGGCGAAGAGACATGCCTTTAGGATCTCGATTCATGCCTTGAGACGTTAGCGACCAGTGTGCTGGGTTTAGGGCAAGACCTAGGTTTACTTTCGGATTGGGGCTGTGCGATGACTAGTCGGCTTTCGTTTTGCCCGTTGCGATTTTAACCTGACTCCATACTGATTTAGAATCCGCGATAGGTTCTCGGCTTATACGATTCGTATGGTTGGAATCAAGCATCTCACCGGAAACAATTTCTAAGTTGCCCGGAAGTGCTGACCAAAAATTTGGGTTTCTTTTATAGCGCGCTATTTTATCCTTGTCGGATGTATGCGGACCGATAGGTCGGTGCGTTTGTTTAGGACGGCTAGCGTGCTCGACGGGGCCAATCGCCGAGCGTTCGTGTTTTTATAGTCGCAGACGGACTTTGGGGAAATATTTTTCTTTGAGAGTTTAGGCGACGTCTCGCTACTTCTTTCCGAAAATATTTTGATATGCGAGTTTTATAAAAACGATAAAATAGTTGTTACTGCGGAAGCGATTTTCCGGATTTGCGTTCGACAGTAGCGGAGATATTCTAACTTTGTCTTTATTAAAAATTTCGAAAATTTTCGATTACAAAGCTAAAAGAAATTTTGTAAAAAAAATTTTGGGAGCATACGAATACTCGTATACTCACTCACTCCCCCCCCCCGGTTTTGGAAGGGGGGATAGCTGAACTCATCTTTAGGCGAGCTGCCTACGTATTCCTTTCGAAAATCAAGCCATCTCGTAGTTCTGATTGTTTGCGCGAGTGTGCTTACTCGGCTGTCGCAGACTTCTCGATCGCTTCAATTGCGGGATCGATGTCTTTGTCCGGGATTGTCTCCTCCAGTCGGGTGGAAGCGATGGGTGCCGAAACTTCTGGTTTCTCGGTCGTTGCTTGCTTTGGATCGTCGTCTTCTGTGGGCGGTGGCGTGACCTTTGCCCGTTTTTGTTTTACGATTGCTACCGCCAATTGTCTCAGCTTATGTTCGGCCAGGAAGCAGGATCGTGATTGTCTTTGGCATCCCCAAATTACCGCGACTTCCGTAGGTGTCGAGAATTTGATGCCTAAGTGATACGTGGACAGAACCGACTTCATGGAATTTATCCAAGGCGTGCCCATAATCACGTTGTAGATAGCCGGGAAATTGACTACCGCGAAGTTAACGATTTTCGTCACTTCTTTTGCGGCAACCGGTAGTCGGATTGATCCCAGGGTCATTGACGTTTCGCCGGAGAAACTAGTCAGCGGTTTTGGAATCGGCTCGACTTCCGAGAGATCGATTCCCATGCGTGCTAGCGTGTTGCGGAAGATCACGTTGACAGTACTCCCGGTATCGACCAAGATCCGAGCGACTTCTAAATCGCCGATTACTAGGTCGATGACAAGAGGATCAGCGTGAGGTTGGTCGATTCCCCCGGTTTCAGCGTCGTCGAATGAGATCACTCCTTTCGGAGAGTCATCCGTTGGCACCTTCCAACTCGAGCCGGTTTCGGCTTTACGTTGGTAGGATTTTATAGACGAGACGGTGTCGTTGTAGTATGGCGATTCGCCGATAATCATGTTGATTTTTCGGCGGTTAGCGTCGTTACCCTTCTCGTCTTGTCTTCGTCCGCGCTTTTCGCCTGACTGGTTTCCCTGAGGCGGAGTTTCCGCTCTCGCGTTCCTGTCGTTCTTCGGAAGGCGATCTGAATCGCGGGTGAGATCCTTGACACTAGATATCTCGGAAAGTTTTCCCGCGACCAATTTTGCGGCAAGTCTGGCACCGAGAACTTTGCAGTTCACGGTGGAATGCCCGCGGGTTTGGTGGAGGTCGCAGAAAGAATTCTCGTCGTAATTCGAATTTCTCGTCCATGTGTTTCCCGTATTTCGTCCTTGCTCCGAACCGGAGCTGATGGCGTAGTTATGCGCCCCTTGGAGATCGTGTCCCTCCTGATGGACGAATTTGTAGTTATGAGAGTTCCTCTTTTTCTGCTTCTGCTTAGACACGTTATCCTTTGCGGATGTTTTCGTCGGCTTATGCTTTTCGGATAGGATTTTGGTCTCCTCTTCGATGGTTATGAAGTCAGTGGCCTTATGGAGCGCATGCTGGATCGTCCGTGGTTTCTCGAGAGTTATCCACTTGCGGAACTTCGATTTATACCAGAGCGATTTCCTTAACGCGTCTATGGCGGCTTTGTCGCTGATTCCGCTAACCCTAGCCATGACGAGTTTGAATCTGCTCATAAAATCGCGGAGAGATTCGTCCTCCTTCTGCACCAAACTCCAGAGGCCGGCGTCGGAGGTTTCCGGGTTAATGAACAACGAGTACTGCTTCAGGAATTCTGAAGCCAGTCGACGGAAACTTTCGATCGAATTTCGCCTAAGTTTGGCGAACAATTTGAGCGCGTCTCCTTCTAGGTTTTCGACGAAGAGATGGCAGTAGCCTGCGTCTTTTTCGTGGTCCTTGAGCTTGGCTCGTCCCATGGTGATCTGGAACGCTTGTAGGTGCGCTTTGGGATCGGACGTCCCGTCGTAAGTTGGCACCTTAAATTTTCCGGGATCAGGCAGTTTGATCTCGGTTATACGGGCAGTGAAGGGCGTTTTCCGAGACTCGTACAATAGCCGATAAATCTCGGGTGCGGCGCTAGTGGCGTGGTGAATCTGAGATTTCACCGCTTTTACCGCTGCGGCCGTTTTGGTGATATACTCGCGGAGATCGCGAATCTCGGTCAGACCGCCAGCAGTTTTCCGACCTTGTCGGCGTTTGCTGCGAGTGACCGGAGATCGCTCCTCGGCGGTTTTTTCGTATCGCGCGAAGTCGAGTTCCCCTTTGTCTCCAGTAAACGAACGTTCGGGAGAAGACTCCGGCAGAGGACTTCAAGTCTTTCTTCTCCTAGGATGGACGTCAGCGTCTTCGTCTGTCGAATCGGCCTGGTCGCTTGTCTCCAGGTTAACCCTTTCGATGCCGTCACCCTCGGTCTCCTGTTCGTGAGTAGGAGGTTTCTCCGATTCGTTCAGCGTCGCGTCAGGATTGTCTTTTCCGGAATCTTTTTCTGGTAAGTTACCCTGCTCGGTTCTGGGACGATCCGTAGGAGTGCCAAAGTCCAGCATTCTTCCGCGGATCTTAGTAGTTCCGCGGGGGCGAATTTCTAGGGGTTTTCGCAGTTAGGGTTTCCACCCATTTCGCGAGCGAACCGATGAGATTTTCCTGCTCTTCTGATTTTTTGTTAAACTCGGAAAGCATCTTCTCGAGGGTCTCGGCGTTAGCGTTTGTAGCGTTGGACGCATACGCTCCTTGTGGTGGTGTCGTTTCAACGTTATCGCGTTTGTCGCGAGTTTGGTTGTCACCAGCCATCGTTTCTTCGTTGGACATGTTGCGGCTTCGGTGTAAGATAGATCCGACCCCCCCTCCTTCTAGCGCCAAACTGTGGGAACCGAAATCCACCTACTGTCAAATAATCGTAAATAAGGAAACTTCGGGAAAACCCTAAGTTTCCAGAGGAACCGGCTATCTGCAGAACCGCACAACAAAGATTAAGATAACAAAAAACTTAGAAACTTTAAATTAATAAACGAAAATCGAGAGTAAAGAGGTTCTTCTTCCGAATCTGCGTAGAACTGGTACAAAGAGAGTAGACGAAAACTTAAGAACGAAAAACCCTAATTGAGACGCACCTCACTAACAGAAAAAGGAAATATTCCTAAAAGCTAATTTTGGTGGTGAGAGCTCTGAAAATCGTGTCTTGCTTCTGCCCTAGACCTCTTATTTATATACTCCTCGCCTTGGCCATCCGGTCTTTCCATTTCGCCCAGATTTGACTATATCGGGAATTTTCCATTTTTCTCGATCCTTCCTTTTCTTCCGCGGAAATCTTCTATTTTTCTTCCAACCTTCCTTTTATCTTCAAACTTGACATTTATTTTCCTCCTGCGAGCAAACCGTCAAAACGTTATCAAATCTGCGGGTTAGATTCCGTTAAGATCGCGAGAAGGGTTTTTATCGCGTTTTAGGACCTTCTGGGCCGTTTTGCGATAAATCTGTTTTCCGACTTTTTACGGGATCGTTTCCTGATCTGATGTTGTTTTTAATAAATCCTCGAGCTAATCGTAAGGTTTTACGATTTATTCGACTTTTTTATTAAAAACGTGTTTTTTACGATTTACTCGACGTTTTTATTAAAAACGCGTTTTTTATGATTTCAACGAGAAATCTCGAATAAATCGTATAGTTTAGGCAATGTCCGGTGTTTCGTTTAACCGTATCTGTTTTATACGATTTCCTCGAGTTCTTTGTCGAGAAGACGAAGTTTTACGGTTTTTATCGTAAAACTCGAACGATAGGTCGGATCAAGATGGAACGGGAGATGTTTCGGCCGTGGTTCAGAATGTGACCGTGTCGAAAGACGTACGTTTCGAATCGAGAATGCGGGAGACCGTGGATCGGGACGTCCAGGAAGTCTCTAGTTCGTCCAACGACGAACTAAGCCGGCTGGCTTAGTTTTCCCGTGGGCGAATTTGTCGGGACGGGACTAGTTCGCCCACGGGCAAACTAAGCCAGCTCGGTTTAGTTCGCCGGTGGGCGAACTAGTCGGTGCGGGACTAGTTTGCCCACGGGCGAACTAAGCCAGCTCGGCTTAGTTCGCCGGTGGGCGAACTAGTCTAGTGGGACTAGTTCGCCCACCGGCGAACTAAGCCAGCTTGGCTTAGTTCGCCGGTGGGCGAACTAGTTGCGACTAGTTCGCGTTTTACGGCTGTTTCGGTTTTTGCGGTTTCGTAAAACGATCTTCGAGTTTTATAAAACGATTCTCGAGTTTTATAAAACGATCTTCGAGTCTTATAAAACGGCTTCTCGAGTTTTATAAAACGATCTTCGAGTTTTATAAAACGGCTTCTCGAGTTTTATAAAACGATCTTTGAGTTTTATAAAACGATCTTCGAGTTTTATAAAACGATCTTCGAGTTTTATAAAACGGCTTCTCGAGTTTTATAAAACGATCTTCGAGTTTTATAAAACGATCTTCGAGTTTTATAAAACGATCTTCGAGTTTTATAAAACGATCTTCGAGTTTTATAAACGGCTTCTCGAGTTTTATAAAACGATCTTCGAGTTTTATAAGACGGCCTCTCGAGTTTTATAAAACGGCTTCTCGAGTTTTATAAAACAATCTTTGAGTTTTATAAAACGGCTTCTCGAGTTTTATAAAACGACCTTGATAGTTTTATAAAACGGCTTCTCGAGTTTTATAAAACGATCTTCGAGTTTTATAAAACGGTCTGCGAGTTTCATAAAACGTCTTCTTGTTTTATAAAACATTTTTTTTGGGTTTTATAAAACTATTCCTTTTATGTTTTTGCTGGGAATTTTGGCTTTTGATTCCGTCGTACCGATTTTGACCCCAACAGGGACCGTTATAGTTATAGTTACGGCCGTCATCTGTCAGAGAAAAAAGAACGAATGGCTCTTGTAGGATTCCAAAATTATTCTTTGCTTTCTTCCGGAAGCAGATGATTATTCATTCGCTTTTCACGTTCCTCGAATAGCCGGGGCAAGACTGGATAGGCCCCCGGTCGAGATGTAGTAAGTAGGTCTCCAATACTGGGAGACTGAGGAGAATGGGAGTTTGTGGGTTGAGGGTGGCATGCTCCCCATGGCCGTTTTTTGGTAGGTAGGGTTCTTCAATATGTGATCTAGCAGTGTAAACCTGAAATTTGTCAGAGTTGGCTGGGCCGGCGCTCCGCGTTCTAACTAGGTTCCGCTCTGACCTTCCTCTCATTCCAGTTAGAAAGCAATCGATAAACCACCGCCGAAAGTTGCTTAGCCAAGAGTAGTCGAACTACTCGCCCCGGGGACTGGTGAAATAGAATCTTATGTTGCAGCTACTTATGCTTTCCCAACTAGAAATCAAACGGAACAAAACCGAGTCTTCCTATTTAGAGCAAGGGTTCCTCCGGGGGTCACAACCAGAGACCTACCAGCCCCATGTAAACCACTTTCGGAAGGGACAAGCAGTTAAACACTAGTTCTTGTTGGTTGACAACAGCTCCCTTTTCCTTTAGCTTACCAGTTATACCTAATGTGGCGCGGTCGACATATTACTATAGGGCGAGCTATGTTAGCCAACCCTTTCCTCAGCTGCAAGGTCTCTGCCATAAGTTTCAACCCAAACTCAGGCAACTTAAGCCCCGGCTCTAACTTGATAGAATGCCCCACCCCAGCAATGGCCATTGGAGGGACCGTTATAGTTACGGCCGCCGTTCACCGGGGCTTTGGTCGCCATCTGAAAACACGAATACCTTTTGATATATTATAAAATCAGATAAATACCATGGTCAAAAGTGGGTCAAAACCATGGTATATCATTCGATAAGTGATCTCTTGATCGTGAGACTTATCAAAGAGCGTCGAAACCATTCCCCTGAGTTCGTCAATTCCTTCCCTAGTTTAAGTTAAAAGAGTCGGAGATCTCGGTCTCACTGGTCGGGTCGGATCCTCGGTCATTGTTCTCTCCATCATACGGTTCCAAACTCGAGATCCGATTCGGTCTGTAGGAGGGTTTTTCGATCAGAGATCGTACTCCTATCGGCGATCAAAGTTCCTGTCGACGGAGTTTGTTGACTTTGGATCATGTCGGTGGCTTTGCTGATGTTTGTTTGTTCGAGGGGGGGGGGGTCGGTTTTCCCCTAGGGTGATTCCAGCAAGGTTGGCATCAGTCGGTCTCGATCGAGGGTTCTCTACGGTGGTTGCTTTGAGATCCATAATCCTGCTTAGAAATCCTAGACCGGGTTCTTTGCAAGGGCGTTTTTCATTTATCTTCCCCACAGTCGGCGCCAAAATGTAGATCCTAAAATCCACACTAAGTATTTTGTAGTGTTCAAGAGTTTAATCTAGGAAAGACAAATGATGTGGGCAACGATTCTCTTAGAACACAACGATACAATCGGAATTAGTTGACAAAAATGGACTTTATTGAGTATGAGGTTTGATACAAAATGATAATCAAGATCGAGAACAACAAAGAGAGTTCGAAACTATAAACCAACTAAAAGCTAAGAAGTGAGGTCGATGAAAATAGTGAATTTCTCTAGGGTTTTCCGTATCTGTTATGCTCTGCTCTAGCTCCTGTTTTATAGTCTCCTTCTTTTTAACTGCTTCAGCGATCTTCAGGATATTACTTCGACCTCGTCGTGCTCAATGGGTGTCGAGTTGATGATGATGATGCATGTGCCCGGGTCTACTTAATTAAGTACTGAAATTTGGTCCATCAATCATGATATCATTAATTATTAGCATGCTCACATGATTCAACTCAGTCTTTGTCTCTACCGGTTTGATCATCATCTTTTAAGAAGGCAACTCAAGATCTTCTAACAATCAAATTTCTCTTTTCCGATCTATTAATTGACTTTTCGTAATGGTAATAGACACAGTGATGTGGGTCGGGTGATGAATATGATTATGGATGTGAAGATGGTGATTACAATGAAATGGTGGTGGTTATGTAAGAAAAAGTGCTGATGAAGAAGTGGTGGTTTGTGAAACAGTGGTGACCAATATGAAGAAGAAAATTGTATTTATGGAAAAAACAATGGCCGTGACTGATAAAAAAGGGAACATGTTTGCTCTTTTACAGCCGCAAGCATGTGCTTCTCTCGCTTGGTCCAAGGGCTGTCTCGCTTGGTCCAAGGGCTGGCACTGTAGTATATATTGTAGGTTAGAGAGTTTTTATTTTTTAATTAGATTCTTAATTACACTTTCTTTTTTAGTCATAGGGTACAATTTCCTTATAAAGTCACAAAAAAATATCATAACCAGAAATATTGGGGGCTTTCTATTACACTAATTAGGTTTTGGTTGCACGTACTTTGAAATAGTTTTATTTAATTTTTTACATAAAAAAATCATTTTCTTATTATGGTGATCTAGGAAGTCTTAACTAAAGTTTCATCAAAAGAAACATCAATATTTGTTTTGTGTTTCAGTGATGTAAGGAGTTCTGAAGTTAGGAAATTTTCATTGTAAGATCATCATAATTATAACTTTATATTTTTCATCTTTGTTAAGAAGGTTGGCTACGCTTTAGGCATTTTAATCATGGTAATTAATTCTTTGCAGACAATTCCAAAGTTCTGGCAGATATAGTGGCAAAGCATATTTTTCCTTATCTAAGAAAGTGTTTCGAGCTCTGAGTGCAAAGAGAACTTTCTTCTTCTAGTTTTTTTTAGGATTTGGCCCGACGTGTCTCTTCTAACCCATTCACATTCACTAATAGTAATTTTGGGATAATTATTGGAACTCTTGGAATGGTTGGCCTCACATGTGTAGTAGAGATCCGCAACTCCTTCCATGCTTTACCCTTATAGCCTGAATAGATATTTTGGGTAATTCCCAGCACCAGTAAACGTACTTCAGCTGAATTATTTGTCCATACATATGAAAGCGTATCAATAGAACTTATTTGCAAAGATAAGCTAAGGCTATAATACTTTCCACACATCATGACTGGACATTCCGAACAACCCGTCTGCTCCTGATCCTTGGTTAGACATCTGCACAGTTACAAGGGTTAATCCTAAATTTCCCTACAGAACTAATCCTAGTTTCTACTCCTAATACCCCTAAGTGGAACGTACCGGTTTCTAAATGTGGCATAAGCGACTCATTTTGACTCGATAAAACATTAAAATGTTGCAGGTTATGAGCATGATCAGAAACCATGCTCTGCTACCACCATTTGTAATACCCCCGGACCGTCCTAGGACAGACTAACCCGGAACGATCCGAAAGCGCCACAAGTATAGCTCACTGGATCAGATCGACCAAGAACCGAGCACAAATCAAGACCCTCGACCAACCCGTTCCACTTTGCTATGTCCTCGATGCCATGGCGTAAGGCTTTGCATCCTGTACCACGGTTATTGAGTTGTTTCAACACGGACAAGGTCTATATCATTCAGCACACAACCACGAATATAAACATACTTTTATTAACTGTAGATGGATGATATCACTCAAATTACCCTAAGGCTCTCAAATAAGAGGTTCAATTGTAGTACTTAGGGATCGAATCCACAAGAAGCTAAGGAACTAATTAGATCTAAACAGTTATGAATAACCTAAGCAAGTAAATAATAAAACAGTCAATGATTCTAAAGCAGTAAATAAAACAGAAAACAAGATGAACAAGACTATTGTTCAGCTTGGCCAGAAGTTTTTTGATGGAAGGATGGTTACTAGACTTAGGGTTTCATTCAGGTTATTAAGAACTCTAATCTATAGATGCTAAAGATTGATTCCAGAACTTGATATCTAATGTAAAAGATAACCAGCTTTCACTGTGAGTCTAATCTAGTGACTAAGTTCAGTGTTTTAGCATTTGCAAGCCAACACTAATCAAGCGTCGATAGATGCTATGGTGTAAGCATCGATCGATACGATGATACGAGCGTCGATCGATACCATGATATGAGCATCGATCGATGCTGCCTTAGGCAAGCATTATCGATCTGATCGATTATGTTCAACTAGATTCCTTGACCAACACTAGTATGCGCCTAGGTATCTAATCCAGCAGGGCTCGGGTTCCGTTAATTAATTGCACTCTTGTGCCTCTCAAATGTCCTATAATTTTAGGAACAAACAATTAGTCACACTATCGTGATTTTCTAACTATTCAAGATCCTAGTATTACAACCTACCCTCGTGTAGAGATCTATAGTATCCTAGCAATCATAGAAGTCAGAATTTCATTCAAAACCCTAGAAATTCCTAAACCTAGTAGTGGATCTACTCATGCTTGATAGTTATCATAGAGATCATAGATGAATAGATGAAGAACATAAAATAAATTATTAAACCTAAATCAATAGAGTTCCAAGAGGACTCTGAAGGAGTTCCCCTCTTCTCTCCTAACTAAGAACAATGAAACAAAATATCAAAAAGAAAGCGTAGCCGTCAACAATGGCTTAGATATAACATAAATAGGGTTTCAAGTCGTCAAGGGTATTTTGGTAACTTTGTTGTATCTTCTGGGATTCAGTCGGTCTTGAAATATAGTCAGCCCACGTTCTGGCATTCATATCGATCGATGTGAAGTGTCTCCCATCGATCGATATGCACATATCTTCTCGGCAACTTAGCAGACCGACCACTCTTTAGTAAAACGGGAATAACGTCTGATCTAACCGTTGGATTTACCCCAAACAGGTGGCATTGGAAAGCTAACTCAAAGCTCTATCTTTTATCCAACGATTAGCTAAATTGCACAATGGGAAGGTCTCCATCCAAATATAAACATATGACGCGTCTACGCAATTCTGCACTTAAAGGCTCCAAAAGACACCAAAATCACGACTTTACTTCATATCTACCTGAGACTATAAATAATATATATAGACTCTATATTGTAGTAATTATATATGAAAACACCTATAAACCATGGCTAAAAATGGGTAAAATCCATGGTCGATCAACTCCCCCAGACTTACCCTTTTGCTTGTCCTCAAGCAAAACAGACAGACAGTCTCTCTTAAAGAGGTTTGAAAACAGCACGGACTCAACAGATTTTAAAAAATCAGTCACCATCTCTCTAGTAGTGCAAACCAAATCTTAAACATCCTAACCTTAGAAGGACATTATACAATATCCTAGTATAGCAACCAAATTTACCTAGTCAACAACTCAACAGATCCTGTCTGACAATCCCCTCAACTAACCTCATTTCTTGCATAAAATAAAAGTGCAGGCTTTACCTTGGGAGTATCGATCAAGGAATAGATGGATTAAACTCAAACAAGTTTCTGAGTAAATAGGCAGTCTTATTCTAGTTTCTTTTCTCTCTATATCTCCCTTCTCTGAATCCCAAATTTTTCTTTTTCTTTTATATCAACCCAAATGAACAACAAATGTTCATCTTATTGATCTTTTTACTCTTTGTAGCCTTTTCTGACAAAGTGTAGGCGAATAGTGGGGTCATGGGTAATTTACCTATCCCTCGCTTCCACAATGTGTGATCATTCCTTTGAATTAGAATAGTGGGGTCATGGGTAATGTACCTCTCCCTTTGCCTCTCAGGAAATCATTTCAATCTTTTATTTTTCTTTTTGGGATGCCAAAGGAATGAGAGAAGGAAACAAAAATTATCAACACTTTTACCTTCCAGACTTGCAAGAGGATTCCGATCCCTTGTATACCAAGCCCCAAGATAAGCAAATCAAGTCAATATTAGGGTTGAGGTCAGCTTTGGTTCCTTCAAACATTCTCAGCAAGTGCAAACATAGTTAACAGGTTGATCCACTTTCGTATCTCTAGTACTTGTGCAATCAGTAAATCTAAGACCGGTCTAAAGAGTGGTTAGATGACAAGTAATAAATCGAAATAGATCATCATCCCCTTCTTGACTCAATAAAAATTTTTTTGAAAACATTTTAAATAAGATTCATAAAGTAAATAAACGTTAGTAATCCCCCCAGACTTAAATTACACTGTCCCCAGTGTAACACAGTCAGTGGTAAGGTGAAAATCATAAAGCATAAGTACGAATTTTAACAACTAAGAACGATAAACCTGACCGCATTAAGTATCGATCGATGAAAAAGAGTTACCATTGGTCGCTGCAAGTGGTGTACTGTCGATCGATATCGACTGTTTCTTGTCGGTCGATTATCATGGTAATCATCTACTCCGGTAATGGCAATGAACTGGTTATATCGATCAATGGTATCAGACCGGTGTTGATCGAGGATATTGTATCGCTGTCGATTGATGCTGCTTCTGTTGAACCTTTGTCGACTTCACCTTCGCATCTCAATCGTTTCTTAGAAGCTTCTAAGTGCTGATTATCATCCAATATCCTAATGTAGGAATCTGGTTGTGCACCTCTATCTGATGGAATAAGAAAATCACCTTCTAATATTGTGCAAGGAACCACAATTTTTCTAGGATCATGTATCCTTTTCATTCTTTTGTGAAACCCAAAAGCTTCTTCTGTAAAGATATGTCGTCTCAGATGTTGAAAGATAACAAGGTGTGATGCTTCAGACTTGTAGTCTACGTTCAGTTGGTTTTATCTCAACTGTGTATCCTAGTAGCTCATCCGACCATGGGTATTGATCGATGGGATCACGAGTCTGTCGATCGATGACATTGGGTTGGCATCGATCGATGCAGTCCTTTGACGAAGCCTCCAGATCTTTCCTCACAGTGTTCCCTTCATTATCAAGCTTCTGCTCAAGCCATTCTTTCAACTCCAAACAGCCTACTAGAGTGACTTCCCTATCATAATCCAGATTTTTCAAGCTTGTCTTCCTCCTCTAACTCCAACAATTCCTTGTCTACATCCGAGGTAAGATCACAGCTTGATTTATCTGCGCTCTCCTCAGTTGAATCGGCAATGTCTGGACGACAAATCGAATTTACAGGAATATGTTTCAAGTGGTAATAGGGGTTTCGGTCGATCGATCCTGAGATTGTTGTCTTGATCGACATTGCGAGCCTGTTTTCGATCATTGTTGTAGACTTGATGTCGATCGATGTTGAAGATGCTGTGTCAATTGATTCTGATGACTCGACATCGATCGATGCAAATGCTGTTTGTGTAGGCTTGCGATATGGATCGAGTGGAAATGCTAGATCTTCAAACACACTTATATAGGAAATAAACTCCTCACTTTTCTTCTTCTCCCTCCGGATCATAGAAAACAGTTTCGTCAATATTAGTCAGGCACATCTTATTCTTCTTGAGATCACATACTGCTCCCACTGTAACCATGAAGGCTCTTCCAAAAAGAAGTGGAGGTGTCGGGCCTGATTTGATAACTACAGCATGAAAGTCCACAAGGATAGTGCAATCCTCGATGTCCACCTTTACATTCTTGATTATGCCTGCTAAGTTAGCCTTGGAGTTATCCACGAAGTTGAAAATCTCTTGAGAAGGCTCCATCTTCAGCCCTAATAGATCAGCAGTGTCTATGGCCATGATTCTTACTGGACATCCGGTATCGCAGAGGGCGTTTGGTAATTTGTGATCATGTCTACAACATGGAATCAAGAACTTCCCAGGATCTTGTTCCTTCTTCAGAGTCGTCTTAGGTTTACGTTTGACCTTGTTGAATAGCATCTCAATGTCCTTATTTGTCTCTTTGTTTTCTCTAAAGAAATTATCAAGTCTAAGCTTATAATATGCATCCTCGAAAGACATATTCTTGGGAACCCTCTTCACCCTTTTGTGAAATCCGTCAAGTTCTAGTTTGTTAACTTCTCTCCTGAGGTGTTTGGGAATAAAGGTTTTCATAGATATGACCAACTTCTCACGTGGAAATCCTCCTTTCGTTTCCTGTCGTTCCATGACAAGTTCGTATCTGTCCACTCGGTGTCGATCGACATTTGAGTTATGTCGTCGATCGATACTTTCTACGGAAAAGGTTTCAGCTAGTGTTGATTGCACTTGCTCTAATGCTTCTTAAGATTGCTGACTTATATTCTCTGTTGTCTTGAAGCAAACTGATGTCTGAGATGGATTTCGAGTGGCATTCGAGCAGTGTGCATCGAGATCCGGCAATAATACTCTGTATGGTGTGGGCGGTTGTAGATCATGACTCGGATGCTCTTGTCGATCAATGTTACCATGTGGTTGTCGATCGATTCTCTCATGTGGTTGTCGATCGATTCTCTTCTCTGTTGGGCGATCGACGTCATTTGATTTAACTCGAGCTAGGGTGGGAGGAAGTGGGTGTCGAGTGTCAGAGTCAGAGTGGCTTTGTATTCGAACAGTCTTGTCTGATCCCAGAAGTGGTGTCGATCGATGCTCGGTTGATGATGAGGGTCGACACTCAGGTGATAAGGTCGAGCGATTCTGAGCTGTTGGTATCGGTCGACACCAATACGAGCTGCCTTCAGGGATAGAACTTTCGACTAGAAAGGAATATTTCCAGCTTCTCCTGCTTTAAGTGTTTCACCACATCTATTATCTAAAATGTCATCAACCTGGGGTCACTTTCCACAACGTTCCCTACGATCAGAGCTTCTTGCTTCGTCACAGCTTCTGCACTCTGAGAAGCTTGGGTGTATAGCGTCTTGACATGGGTATCTAAGCTCTCTACTTTTCTATTGACCTCTTTGTAGAGAAGATCCAACCTCGTTTGATGTACCATTGGAGGGAAGGACCGGTCAGGGTTGAGCCGAAGCCCCTGCACATGGCAGGTTCTCTCAGTCCTAGGGGGACTGTTTCTGTCATCCGTTGCTTGTAAAGATCCACGTGGTTGCTTGGTCACTGGTCCCATCGTAGGTCTTTATGGTGCGTAAAGAGAATTTCCTCGTCATCTTGACTGAAGCGATTTCCTCCACGAAGGGTGTATCAGAGTAGGATCCGGGGTCGCTTCTCCTGATGGGGGGAACACCGCCTGGAAGCCTCTCTACCATCGACTGGATAGTGTTGAATCTTTCGGAGAACATCTTTGCGAGGCAAGCCACGGCTGCTGGATCTTAGATCGAGGGGTCGTCGGGTGAGTATTCCTTGTCCTCCATATCAGAGTCACTGCTTATGGTTACTCGTGTTTTCGTCGTCGTAGTTGCCTTACCCTCGGGTTCCTTATCGTCGAGGGCTGGATGCCAAGTCACACCGTCTTCGTCGATAGGAGTGTCAAAGGAAGGCATGGTTCGAATTCGGGTTCAAAACCTCCAGCGCTTGTTTCCGTTTTTCCCGAGATATTGGTTCTCTTCTTGGAGAAGATGGTTTTCGGCTTCGAGTGCCCCTACCTTTTCCGCACTTCGCTGCAGCTGTTGGGTGTGCTCATCGAGTTTAGCTTTTAGGTTTTGAACTTCTTGGAGAAGTTCTGAGATACCGCCGGCTATGTCTCGAGTCTTGCAGAACTCGGTGATTTCTCCTTGAAGGGTATCGAGCTGGTTGAGGAGCTAGGCTTCTATCGAAGTAGCTCCGGTTTGTTCGGTTGACTCTTCTAGGGTCATCGTAACGTAGTTGGATTACTCCCCTCCTTCTAGCACGAAGCTGTTATGGTATTTTTGTGTAGGGTCATTTTAGTACTACGGAACACAAAAAGATTTATAAGAGGCAAGTTGAAATCGAAGAGAAGCAATAAGAAACAAGTAGAGAAGTAGACGTATTATTGATTAATCGAAGGGGGACTACAATGTTTGGTGTATAAACCCTAATTCAAGCCGCCTAGGTCTAGTCTCTCTATCTCTAAAGTGTCGATCTCTTATTCTAGGGTTTGGGTTCTCCTTTTATAGGTGTAGATGTCGGCTCATATTAAGTTAAACCCTTGCATAATGGAGAATATGGAAGAATTCCCTTAAGTGGAGAACTTCCATTTTATCCAAGGGTCGGTTTTGGAGCAAGGGTCAGGCCCGGGGAACCTGGATGCAGGGTCCGGGCCATGGGTCCCTTCGGAGCAGTTGTTTAGAGGCCGGTGCCCAGCCCGGGGCTAGAGGCTGGAGGAATCTGGTGCCTGGATATTTTTTCCCAACATTACCCTCCGCTTTGCTCAAACAAAAGGCATACGTCCCTCGACCCGATCGTACTCTGAACCATGATCGGAACATCTCTTGTTTTGTATCGATCCGTCTTATCATTGGAGTTTTACGATAAAAACCGTAAGGACATTTTTTCTCGTAAAAACTCGAGTAAATCGTATAAAATGGCAAAAAAACAAAACACCAGAGATTGCCAACCTATACGATTAACTAAAGATGTTGTATTAAAACGCCATCGTATCACGGAACGATCTCGTGTCAAGTCGTAAAACGGCTAAGTCACAAAATGGCCCAAAAGGTCCAAAAACGCGATAAAGGCCCATACGTGACTTTCGAGAAAGTCCGGCCCAGAGATGCAATGACGGTTTATCCTATTTATGTGCAGGAAGAAGATAAATGTCAAGTTCGGAGAAAAATAAAAGTTTTCCAAGATAAAAATGGAGAATCGAAAGAAATGGAAGATTTCCAAAAAAAAAACGAATCAAGGCGGAAAAGGAAAGGCTAAACTGCCTAGGAGAGGAGTATATAAGCACAAGGTTGAAGACAAGAAAAAGGGGACGAATTTCCAAGAGTTCTCATCACACAGAAAAACTTAGCATTTAGGCAACTTTCCGTTTTTGTTATCGAGCTGCGTCTCAACTAGGGTTTTAGTCTTAGGTTGCTAGAACTAGGAAACTCGTCGTCAGCTCTTGTAGCCAAGGCTTTACCTCATTGTACTGTTCTTACGCAAAATCGGAATAAGAAACCTCTTTGCTCTCTTTTCGATTCTCAAATTATTTTTCCTGTAATTCTCGTTTTCTGGTTGCTTGGGGTGTGGTTTAGCAGATATCCGGGACCTCTGGGAAATTAGGTTTTTCCCTAAGTTCCTTAATTTACAGTAATCAACGGTGTGGATTCCAGTTCCCACAAACTACAATGTTTAGTGTATAAACCCTAGTTCTAGCCGCCTAACTCTAATTTCTTAGTTTCTGAATGCCGATCCCTTATTCTAGGGAATGGCTCCCCTTATATAGTCGTGGAGACGTCGGTTAGGTAGGTTAAACTCTTCCATATTCGGAAAAATTTCTTTTTACCCGGAGGCGAAGACATAAGCAGGGGTAGGAACCAGGACTTTCTCCTAGCAGGAACCTTGAGGCCGGTTCCTGCCCGAGTCCTAGGAGGTTGTTATACAAGAATATCTTTCCCAATACGCAGAAATGCGTTTTTCTTGCCAGTCCAGAATGTAAGAGATCCAGGTGGTAGCAGCTTAAGCCAGTATGAAGCTTCTCCAGAAAGTGAGTACTTAAAGAGCTTGCATAAAACATATTCCATGAGGACTCCGGTAGCCTTGATGGCAGACACAAGATCCTCAAATCGTTCCAAGTGATCAATAGGATGCTGATGTGAGAGACCATGATATCATGTTTGAGCCACCAATGTGAAATAGGTTGGCTTTCGCTCATAATCCTTCCTCTTGAAAGATGGAGGACGAATGGCAGATCGGTTTGCATAGAACTAATCTGAACGGTTGTAGTCAGCTAACGTTCTACATTGAGAAGCCTGGGCCTCAGCTCCAGCTGGAGCTACAGTAGCTTCTGCTTCAGATACTTATGGTTCAGAGATTACAGCCCCATAATCATCAACTTTCTGACCTGCGGCATTATGCATATGACCCTTGAGGTTATACAAGTCTCCTCTTCATTCCTAGTTATGATAAGCATAGCAACGATGTATGCTCGGGAATTAATGTCGATCGATGTCACTGTACTGGCATCGATCGATTCTTGAAGACTAATGTCAGTCGATGGACTAGTGTTGGCTTTGATCGATGCTTGTTGTTTCCCTTTGAGGAGGTTACGTTCGATGGTTACTGGGTCTCAGAAGATTAGGTCGTTTTCTTTGTTGCTTCTGGTTAAGTTGGGCATACGCTTAACATATAAAAAAGAAGATTTGTAAGTAAATAAAAATAAAACAAAAACCTAGACAAAACTTGCAAAAACAAATCTATTGTTGAATCCTTGCTCCTCGGCAACGGCGCCAAATTTAATAAGAGCTCAATTACCCTAGAGCTAGTGATTACACTCTCAAATAAGAAATTTAGATGTAGTACTTAGTGATCAAATCCGCAAAGAGCGAGGGGACACAATAGATTTGATATTCAATTTAGTTGTGGTAGGAAATTTATAGTAGTTTTAAAACAAGTAAATATGAAAATTCTTGGGTGGTGAACAAATAAGGAATATAGTATATTTAGGGTTTTGAGGTACTGGGTTATAATGGATAGAATGCTAAGGGGGTTTCAATTTATAGAACACGAAGTTAATTATTAAAGATATAATAAGGTATATCTATCTATTAATAAGCTTAGAGTATACTGTTACGAAATTTTTGTGTAGGATCTTTTATAGTACTGCGGAACGATAGATGAGTTGGTAGTTTGTATAGAATAAAAGGTATTTCGTATGGGTTTAGAGGTATTGATGAGAAATATACTCTTGAAGAGATCTTTATTTAATAGAAAAGCAAGGATTACAAGTATTTTAGTAAGAACCCTAACCTTAGCCACCTAAGTTTAGTCTCCAAGTCTCAAAGTGTTGATTCCCAGCTCTAGGGTTTTAGAAACCCTTATATAGCCGTCTTAGCAGGTTCTTGTCAGTTTGAGTAGATGGAAGTCTTCCATATTTGGAAATATGGAAGGTTCTCCCAATCGGAAGTTTTCCATTTTCTTGATCGGGGGATGGTCCCTAAGACTGATCTCGGAGTTCTTTTTATCGAGCCCCTGGAGCTTTCTCTTATTGGGGACCCAGGGGTCTGGACCCTGCATGGAGGCTGGAGGAAAATGATACCTGAGTATTTTTCCCCAACAGCTTGCCCCTTATTTGTCGATTTCGTTATCAGATTCGAGGAATAACCCATGCACTCAAGTCAACCGGAGTTGCTTATTCTCAGCAGGCTTCACTTAGGCAGGATCTCGCTCCAATGATCTTGGTATCTCGGGTTTCACTCAAGACGGAACTCATTCTGGACCCAGGTGAGGATGAATTATTCCTTGTTTGGTCGGAGATTGATTTGAACAATGCTCGCTTGGATTCTTGATTTTGTCGTTGCGGTAGGACCTGAGGTCTTGATGATCTTTTCTTGGGGAAGCTAGAATATGTACTCTCCTCTAGAGTTTCCAAACTTGGTACGGGATTCCGAATAAAAGATCAATCCTCTAGGACTCTTGAAGAAGACCTGAGAACCACTCCCACGCGTGGGATTATGGTTAGGGTTTTTAACCCTCTTTCGTTCTCCTCGTGTTGCAGCCACTTTCACTTTTTTTCTTTCTCAAAAGATCTTTGGTGATTACGCCGATTCGGCTCTTTATTCCTCAGGTAACTGCATTTCTTAACCTATCTCGTTTTAATTTTCGGTTCTACCCTCGAATCTTCCCACTTTTAGAATGGCTCCTAAGCCGAATCTGGCTCCAGACTTTTCTTCCATCGATGGTAGGGTTCGGGTAAAGAAGCAGATAACTGAGATCACCCCATCAGAATCTATGGCTTCCTCGGGTTCTTCTTTAAATCTGACCGCGGAAGTCGAGGGTTTTGGTCAAGCCATAATGGAGGAAGTTTCGCTCGCTATGGGGGAACTAGATTTTCCTCGTTAGGTCCTCTTTCGTCGTAGGAGGGGAGAAAGTTGTGGTTTGGAGGGAGAAGTATAGCCTCTCCGAGGACGTTGCCATTAGGATCCCTGGCCCTATCGATAGGGTTTCGTACTTTGAGATCGATAAGATCCCTGTTTACAAGGGGTTCTTCGAGTCCAGTTTCAGAAACAGAGTTCCCTCGCTGGTGGCAAAAGATCTGGTCATCGGGGTTGCTGAGGTCTTGTGTCACTACTCTGTGTCTCCTTTGAATAGTGGAGAAGGGAGGTACTATCTTCATCCTTGTAGCAAAATACCCCTCGTTCAGGAAATTCCTATAGAGGAACGGAAGCGTGATCCAGTCTTTGAGGGTTGTTGGAACGAGAAATTTGTATTTATGCATCTTCCAGGATTTTATCCTGTTTGGCAAGCAGCTGGTGGGTCGTAGGAATCATGTTGATTGCTTCTCCAACTGTCGGATTTTTGATAGTTCTTGTTTCTTCTTATAGATACGCTTCGTTTGGATCCTTCCCCTTGGCAGAAGACATTCGAGCGGATACTAAAACTCTCACTTGAGCGACGCCAAGGTCCTTATCTTGTGTGCTGGTATACCATGGATTTTACCCATTATAAGCCATGGTATATAAGTCTTTTATGATATATTTACTACAATATAGTCTTTTTAGAGTAGTTATAGTATAGGTACAATCTGGAGAAAAATAGTGATTTTGGAATCTTTTGTAGTCTTTTGAGTGCAAGACTGCATAGACGTGTCCGATTTATAGCTATGGATGTAGAATTTCACACCATTAGACTGAGGCTATATTTTGACACATTATAGAGATTTGAGTTAGCTTTCCAATGCACCGGTCTGAGGTAAATAAGAATCCTGTAGGAAAGGTATGCCCAGTTTACTAAAGAGTGGTCAGTATGCCTCGCGAAAGGAAGTTGTCGAGAAGATAAACGAAAATCAATCGATGCAACACACTTGACATCGATCGACATAGATACCAGAATGTGGACCTAGGATGTTCTATTACTTATTTAGGCCTCGGAGTTACCACAAATTACCATAATATCCCTGCATGATCGGAAACCCTATTTTACTGTTTTCTAAGCCATTGTTGATGGCTATGCTTATTTTTGTATGGAGAGAGAGCTTTGGATTGGAGAGAGAGATCTGAACACCTTGATAGAGGGAAGATCTTGAACTCCCTTTGTTTATTTACTCTACTTTTTTCGTAATTATTCTATTGCAATATTATTCACACCATCATAAGGTTTCTTATGAATATGTCTGAGTAGTTATCTTGTTAGATTTAGGGTCTTCAAAGTTTGATTCATGGTTTGCTCAATCTGTGTTGTTGTTAGGGTTTACTTTATTAGTTCTTCATCTACTTTATCTTAGGATTGATTAGTACAAGTGAAAGCTTGGCATGTTTCCTGAATAAGACTAGTATGATCTGATTAGCTAGGTGCATATGAAAATTGATCTAGGTGGTTAGAGAACACATCAAACCTATTCGCTACATTTTTCTAGAATTATTATCGATCGACACTCCATAGGATACATCGATTGATAGTCAATACCAGACATCGATCGACAATCCAGAGGGGACATCGATCGATACTCCCTTAGGACTCGCATACGAAAGTTGGATTCCTAGGTCTAAGCATTAGATAATCTATGCATTCGAAAGTTGATAGATTGTAACACAAACACTTTCAGTTCGAGAACAATTGAAAGTCATAAACCCTTTATAACCATAAATTGCATACTTATCATAATTGAGAATTTACCTGAATCTAGCTATCTTCTAACTTGTTAACAACCTCAAATCAGTCATCTAAGCAACTACATTGCTCACCACATTTATTTACTGTTTTAAACCAATTTTCAGACTAGCTTTATTTTAAATACTATAATATATTGTGTAATCTTAGAGTCACTGTGGATTCGATCCCTAAGTACTATAACTGAAGTTCTTATTTGAGAGAGTAATTCACTCCTTAGAGTAATTTGAGTGATATCAAATTTAGCGTCGTTGCCGGGGACTCTTTCTTATTACCATTAGATTAAGTTTAGAATATAGTCTAGATTTTACTTTCTGTTTAGTTAAAAAAATTTCTTCTTTCCCTGTTGACATAGGTACTTTAGAAGAGGAACACAAGTTTCTGCTGAGGATGATGAACACATCAAGCGACGCATCGAGAGACAAAGGGATTGACATATTCAAGCCAGAATCGATCGATGAGGATACACAACAATCGAGCAACGCGAGAGCACACAAATCGATCGACACCGACCGGCCAGAAACATGTAAGTCTGTGCTTACCAATTTCAATATAGGGAAAGTAGTTCTAAGAGATTCAAAGGGTCGCGTATGCAACGCATCAGATCAATTAATTAAAACATAGGGCTGAAATTCCTGTCTGAGTAGCTATTTTTATGAATGCTGGGTTGGAACATGACCGAGCGGATGGAGATTACGACATACCTGATCGGTTTTTCACCAACAGGTATGCGATCCGGCCACCAGTGGTTCAGAGGAAAGACTTTGAACTGAAAACCTAAATATTTTTCTCTAGTAAGTTAACACACCTTTCATGGTCTTTCTCATGAAAATCCCATAGACCACATCAAAGCTCTTGAAGCCCTTGTGTCAAACATCAAGATGCACTGAATCTCTGAAGACTACCTATTCTGTAAACTTTTCCCGTATTTTCTTGCTGGAGATGTTACTCACCACCCAGGATCATTAACTCGCTGGAGTTATATCAAAAGTGCCTTCCTAAACAACTTCTTCGATGAAGCACGAACCAAAGAATTTAGGAATAAGATCTATAATTTCTCTCAAGGAATATTTTAAAGCCTCTTAGGTAAGATTTAGAGATTACCAGCAAGATTGCCAACACCATGTTTTTTCCGAAATCCAGCTACTTCATATTTTCTTCAGAGGTCTCGACTGGACATACCAAGCGACATTGGATGCTGCAATTTAAGGGAACTTCAAAACTAGGACCCCTGAAGAAGCTATGTGGCTCATTGAGAATGTGGCATCAAGCACTAGTACCGTGAAGACAAATCTTGAGAGGAATAAGATGGCCAAGATCTCAATTATCGATCAGATATTTGAGACCTTTTTATGTGAAAGAAAAGAAGAAGACCATGTAGATCTCATCAATGGGACTAGTTATCGAAAACATAGACTTGCTGATCAGCAGATCAACATGAGCTTCATAGTAATCTACGAGACAGAACAGTCTCACAAGAGCAAGCTGAAATCTAATATTGGACAAGTACTGAAAGGCCAGCAGAAAGTGAGTGCGGTTCTCGATACAAAACTGGATTCCGCGTATTCTGATTTACATGATAAGTTTAAGACATTGAGTGACCATGTCAAGAAATTGGATAGCCAAGTTGCGAATAACGCTACGTTGTCAGAAGGGATGAAGAATTTCTTCTTGGAAGAACTGACATTAACCCAAGACAGCCAGTTAATGCTGTTACATTGAGAAGTGGAAGAAAACTCGCCCCAAATTTTAAAAAGGCAATGAAGAAACTAGACTGAGATGAAGAGGTGCAACCTGATCTCGATGAGAAGGAAGCCAAATCAGAAATTAAGCTGAATATCGATCGACGGCAGCAAGAAAGTGTCGATCGACACCCCAAAAGAAAGCGACACGAGAACTGGAAAAAGCCATAAGCAAGAAAGCATTCGAGAAGATAACTCTCGAGATGCCACTCAGTGATGCTGTTCACATTTCTTCCCCTCTAAAGAAGTACATGAAATAATTGGCGACCAAAGGTCTCCAACCATCGGAAGAGAGTGTGATGATTGTAGATCCTAAAATCCACACTAAGTATTTTGTAGTGATCAAGAGTTTAATCTGGGGAAGACAAATGATGTGGGCAACGATGCTCTTAGAACACAACGATACAATCGGAATTCGGTTGACAAAATGGACTTTATTGAATATGAGATTCGATACAAAGTAGTAAACAATATCGAGAACAACAAGGAAATATCGAAGTTATATACGAACTAATGTTAAGGAGTGAGGTCAATGAGAGTAGTGGTTTGCTCTAGGGTTTTCTGTTTCTGTGTACTTTGCTCCAGCTCCTCTTTTTATAGTCTTCTTCTGTTTCAACTGGTTCCACGATCTTTGGAATCTTACTTCGACCCCATCGTACTCGAAGATGCCGAGTTGATGACGATGATGAATGGGCCTGGGCCTATTTATTGAAGTACTGAAATTGGGTCCAACATTTTTCCCCCAATGTTTTTCCTATAGTGAAGGGTAAAATGGCCCATTTGGTCTCAATTGAAAAGAGACGGTTCAGTTTCTTTATTTGAAGGGATCCGACACTTGTCTCCTCCCTGTCTACGGACCATTGGTGCGTGCGTCTTCTGTTTCGAACGGCTATTTACATCGCGTTCGAGGCTAAACCTAATCATTTATTTCTTCTCGTTTTTAATGACAAGGCCGTTTCTGGAGTCGGCGTATGTCTTTAAATACTCGAGGTTCTCCATTTTTTTCTTAAATCTTTCTTTCTCTTCTTAATTTTAGCTTTTGCATTTTCAGTCTCTCAATCTAGAATGTCTGTGTCGTTTTCTTTTCCTCTTCTGACAACCACTACTCATCTTCTCGAGGCCTTATACACGATACACGGTGTCGATCGAGGCATCAGGATTGAGCTAGCCTGTACGTTTGAGACTCATGAGACTGTTCACGATGGATTTTGCGGAGCGTATCTCTCGTTGTTTGAGTCCTGCAGTCTTTTCTTTCCAATTCCGCGACCAATTCTCCAAATTGTGCCTGAATTGGGCATATCTCTCACACAGATGTGCCCAAACTTCTTAAGACATCATTTGGTACTAGTGGTTTGGGCTCGCGAAGAAGGTTTGCGGTTCAGTCTAGAGGAACTCTGTCACTTGTGTTTGTTGAAAAGGAACAACCAAAGTTCTGGAACTTTCCTCATGTCACCACGTGTGGAACGTCATGTCATCCAAGGGATTCCCTACTGTGATTAAGATTGGTCAGAAGGGTTCTTTGTTTTCAAGATCGATCGTTTGTCGGTGGGCGACTTCGATTTCGGAAGGATTCCTCTCTTTGGTCCGACAACATAGGTCGGTTCTGAAACTTAGGCTATCTTCTTTTATTATATATTTATTTTTTTATGTCCGACCTCTAAAGTCATAATATGCATTTTCAGTGCACTCCAGGAGTTCTATGATGTCGAACGAGCTCTGAGGTTTGTTAAAGTTGTTGCGACAAGGTCTTCCGGACTGGTCATCTTTTGATCGCGAATGAGTCTGCATTGCTTTCTTGTTACCGGATGGAGCTGGTCGAGCACCGGCGTTTACCGATGGCTTGTTCAAGTTCAAGGATATTGCAGGACCCTCTAGTGGCGTTCCTCCTTAAACCAGATCGGATAAGAAGTTGGCTAGGAGGTCATCATTTCAGAAACGCAGGTCTGTTGTGGGGAGTGGAGATCTCGGGGAATCGTCTTTGATCCCGATCCTGGATTTTGATGTCGAGGGAACTCCTGAACAGGGGGATCGCCCATCTCTCTGAGTCCCGGTTCAGAGGAGGATTCCGTTGCCAGTGACTGCAAGAGTCGACGGTTATCTCAGATCGTATCTCTGATATCGCGAAGTTTTTCTTCGCTTCGAGATCACGATACATCGGCTCCGAGCCCAACTTTCTTTTTCCTTCGGCTTCTCTCAAGGATAGGGAGGCGTATCCCAAGATTGTGGATGCCAATTCTAGGGTATTTTATGTTCTTTTGTCATCTTTTAGTGAATACATCTTGTTCCGATAACCGTGAAATTTTGTAGGTTATGGTCGCCTTCGGTGAGTGTCGCGATGTTTGAGAGCCACAGCGAAGGAGAGCTAGCGAGGTCGCGAGTTGAAGTAAAGATTCTCAAGGAATCACTTGGTAAGGATAAAAAGATCTTAAGAAGAAAACAGGGGAATCTATGTTCCTAGAGGATGAATGGAAGAAAGTTCGAGAAGAGAGGATGGTGTTCGAGACCGAGGTTGCTACCCAAAAGGCTAAGGTTGTAGAATTTCTTGCGGGTAGAGAGAGGGATATCCATCATGATTCTCGCGCTATGCGTCACCAAATTTCAGATCGTTACAAGGAGATCATATTTTTTACCGAGAAAAGGTGGTCGGATAAGAGGACGGAGACTGACGCGGAGATCCCGCTGCAGGAGGTAGTCGCGAACATCGACCTGCTCAACGAGATCAAGGATGGAGGGTTGGTCATCAACAACGAGTTTTCTCGCCTTAATTAGATTGAGAAGGATTATGAAGGTCTCGTCAAGTTGGCTTCTGTCGCGGATTGGGCTGTCTCGGATTTGGATCTTCCCAAGGTTTCCGGCGATTCGGTGGTTGGGGACTCTTCTTCCGAGGACGGAGCTGATTCTTATATTTTATATCATTGTTTTTATCTTTATCGGATGTCTTTTATTGCTTTCTTTTTCTCGTTTTTCAAATACTTCGAATGCTTGTTGATAACTGCGGATTTTTATGGTATCTTTTCTTCTGAATTTTCGAGATTTTATCCTTTTCAACTGATATTATTCGGTTTACTGTGCCTTTAGATATATCGAAATCGTTTCTTTGATCTTTATATTTCTGAAATTTTTTCTTCTTCTTTTCTTTTGTCCATCATGACATCGAGGAAAACGAATTCCCGTGACTAAAAGAATTCGTAATCAGAGCAGCGGAGTGGGGCAGATCCGTTCTGGTGATGTGAGCGAAGCGCTCACCGAAGTTCTTCGCGAGGATCCTCGTCTCCCTCATTTAGTGGCTCGGTCCAAAGCCAAAGACCCGGAGGAATCTAAGGCAGCAACTCTTTTGAGTTCTGGTAGTCCAAATAGCTCGGAGGGGCGTGACCATCCTCCGAAAAAGGCAAAAACTTCGGAGCACGATGCTCGATCTGTCCCTGAGAAAGAAGGTGCGATCGTTAAGCTGTTTCTCTAGAAATTTTCTCATGCCAAGTATTGTCCGATCATGGATGATGCCGACAGTGTTGCTCACTTTTTCAGGCATTTCAAGCCGGCGGGGTGTCCTCTTCCTTTGTTGCGGAATATGACATAGTGCAATGTCTATGTGAATATGGCGGTCGCTCATGTTAAGGTCGGTCGGTTTAACCCTTTGATCTCAGATACTTGCCTTCTTATCATGTATGTTTTGATGTGTCTTCAGGCTGTAGAGGCTAATAACGAGTTTGCGGTGACTTTGGAAAAGCGTTTACGGGATATTACTCGAGCTGACGAGCTTTACGAAATCAAGAAAGTCGTTCAGGAGCTGAAGCTCAGTTTGAAGATGGCCCAAGACAGGGAGCGTGCTAGTGTTGCTCAACTGACGGCGGTAGAGAAATTGGGAAACCATGCTGCTTCTCTCGAAGCTCGTCTTTGGGTCATCGAGAATGAAAGGAAATCGGCTTTATAACAGATTTCCGCACTGGAGATGAACTCCGTCGTGTGACTTATGATTCTAAGAATACTTTAGCCGATGACTATCTGGATGTGTTAATATCTTTGAAGGAGAAATGGGAAAAGAAGAAAGCTGCAGCGGATTGCAAAATTCGTTTGAAGGAAGTTATGGCTAACATGAACTTATTAATAAGATAATGAATAACAGTTTGCTCACTTCCGACGAGTTATCGCCTCTTCGAGCTAAGGAGGTCAAACTGGGAGCCGAAATCGATGTGGCGGCGGTATCAGACTTTTTGGTTGGGAAGTTGGACCTTCCTCTGATTTTTGAGGATTCACCTGAGGATTTATTTTCTAAGGTTAAGCTGAATGAGTTAGATGAAATCAGACATCACGCTTATGAGAACTCAAAGCTATATAAGGAAAGAACAAAAGCTTATGGCGATAAGAAGATCATTTCTAGACATTTTGAACCAAATGACCAGGTGCTTTTGTACAATACACATTTAACAACATTTCCTGGAAAATTGGGTTCAGGCTGGTCTGGTCCCTTTACTGTTATAGAAGTCAGATTCTATGGAACCATAGTTCTAATCAACTATGAGGGAGAAGAGTTCACGGTAAATGGACAAAAAGTAAAGCATTATTAGGCAAAAGCAGAGATACCAGATAAGCAAATTACATGCCTGAGAATGCCACCTACCGATTGATATGGTTTCACAGTCAAGCTCATGACTAAACGTAAGCACTGAGTGGGAGGCAACCTATTATTAGATAATTTAGTTTTATTTTTATTACTGATTTTTTATTTCTTTAATGTAAAAAAATAAAAAAATCCAAGTAGAAGGATTATCATCCTATCGACCGACAACACCTAGTCGATAACGATCGACTCAACATCACCTACAATGATCGATGCATCCTTTCCACATCGCTAGATATTTAGTTCGGTCAGGTATATCGTTATTACTTGTTCAATTGAGACCTTTTGATTTAATTCATTAACATAATTCCGACTGTTTTACACTGGGGACAGTGTAACTTAAGTCTGGGGGATGTTTACTGATATTTGTTTACTATGAGTCTTATTAAAATTGATTTCAAGAACTATTTTATTTGAGCTAAAGAAAGGGATGATGATCTTATTGATTTTACTTGTTATCTAACCACTCTTTAGCACTATTCTAGACTTATTGATTGCAGATAGTACTAAAGATACTAAAATGGATCAACCTGTCAACTATTCACACTTGCTGAGATTGTTTGAAGGAACCAAAGCTGACCTCCAACACTAAACCTAACACAAACCGCTTGTCTTGGGGCTTGGAATACATGGGATCGGATTCTTCAAACAAGTCTGGAAGGTAAAATCTTGTGTAGATTTATAACTTTTTCTCTCTCTATTTCAACCCTAGATTTATAGGTAGATATATTTATTTTCAAAACAAAAAAATGAAAAATAAAAAGAAAAGAAAAGAAAAGAAAAAGAAAGAAAACTAGACAAGAAATTTTATAAGTTTTAGTTAGGTTGAATCCGAACAGAACTTGGTGGCTACAACCATTAAGGCTTGCTTCATATGGAGTCCAACAAAAAGAGTTCGAACGGGAATTGGTGGCAGTAATCATCAAGGTTCGATTCACATGAATTCTTGGATATAGGCAAAAAGAAGTTAACAGGACTTGGTCGAAACCACCATTAAGGGTTGATTCATGGAAGCCTGTCAAATCTTGGTCAATGATCCTGCAATGGAACCAGACTTTGACTTAAGAGAGAAATTAGTAGACAAAAAAGATAGTAATTAACTTTTAACTACAGATCCAGATATTTGTTTGAAAATCCTTGCATCATGTGATCAATACTCCCAAAGTAAAGCCTGCACTTTAATTTATGTTAAGAAATAAGGTTGGTAGAGGGGAATGTCAGACATGATTTGCTAAGTTGTTGGCTAGGTGAATTTGGTTGCTAAGGTAGGATATGGTATAAATTTCTTTTGTGATTATGACTTTTTAGATATGGATAGTAATATTGTAGAGGTGATGATTCTAAGTTTTAAATCATATGAGCCCTTACTATTTTTTTGAAACCTCTTTCAGAGAGACTGCCCGTCTGTTTTGCTTAAGGACAAGCAAAATGGTAAGTTTGGAAGAGTTGATATACCATGGATTTAACCCATTATTAGCCAAGGTATATAATGTTTTTATGATATATTTACTACAGCATAGAGTCTTTTAAGATTATTTACAGGTTTAGGTACGTACTAGAGAAATATGGTGATTTTGTAATCGTTTGGAGTCTTTTGAGTGCAGAACTGCACATACGCGTCAGATGTTTAGCTATGGATGGAGACTTTCACACCGTTAATATTGAGCCTATCTTTTGACACATGATAGAGCTTTATATTAGCTTTCCAATTCCATCGGTCTGAGGTCAATCAGCATTATGCCCATTTTATTGAGGAGTCAGTCTGCCTCGCGAAAGGAAGCTGTCGAGAAGATAAACAAAATCGATCGATGCAACACACTTGAAATCGATCGACATGGATACCAGAATGTGGACCTAGCATGTTCTATTACTGATTAAGGCCCCGGACTTACCACAAATTACCATAATGTCCCTGCATGACTTGAAACCATATTTTATTGTTTTCTAAGCCATTGTTGATGGCTATTTCAAAGGTTGATTCATTGTTTGCTCAATATGTGTTGTTGTTAGGGTTTACTTTATTAGTTCTTCATCTACTTTATCTTAGGATTGATTGGTACAAGTGAGAGCTTGGCATGTTTTCTGAATAAGACTAGTATGATCTGATTAGCTAGGTGCATATGAAAGTTGATCTAGGTGGTTAGAGAACACATCAAACTTATTCGCTACAGTTTTCTAGAATTAGTACCGATCGACACTCCATAGGATACATCGATCGATAGTCAATACCAGACACCAGACATCGATTGACAATCCAGAGGGGACATCGATCGATACTCCCTTAGGACTCGCATACGAAAGTTGGATTCCTAGGTCTAAGGATTAGATAATCTATGCATTCGAAAGTTGATTGATTGTATTGAGTTCGAGAACATTTGATATTCATAAACCCTTTATAACCATAAATTGCATACTTATCATACATGAGAATTTACATGAATCTAGGTATCTTCTAACTTGTTAAAAACCTCAAATCAGTCATCTAAGCAACTACATTTCTCACCACATTTATTTACTGTTTTAATCCAATTTCCAGACTAGCTTTATTTTAAATACTATAATCTATTGTGTAATCTTAGAGTCTATGTGGATTCGATCCCTAAGTACTACAACTGAACCTCATATTTGGGAGAGTAATTCACTCCTTAGGGTAATTTGAGTGATATCAAATTTGGCGCCGTTGCCGAGGACTCTTTCTTATTACCTTTAGATTAAGTTTAGAATATCGTCTAGATTTAACTTTCTGTTGACTTAAATTTTCTTCTTCTTTCCCTGCTGACACATGTACTTTAGAAGAGGAACAGAAGTTTTGGCCAAGCATCGATCAAAAATATGATGAACACATCGAGTGACGCATCGACAGACAAAGCGATTGACACATTCAATCCAGAATCGATCGACGAGGATACACAACAATTGAGCAACGGGAGAGTACACAAAATCGATTGACACCGACCGGCCAGAAACAAGTAAGTTTGTGCTTACCAATTTCAATATAGGGAAAGTAGTTCTGCGTGACGACGCGGCCCGGTGGTATATCTCTCGCAGTGAGACTCTCCGGAGATGATTTTTTCGATCATGTGACTTATGTGTTTGTGTTCGAGAGTGTTCAAGGGAGGATGGTTAGGGCTCCGTGTGTCAAGGGATCCCTAGGATGAGTATACATCCGAATAGTGTTAGTATGGTCAAGTCTAGGATTGAGTCTAGACTGCATTGAGTATTGTTAGGTCTCGGCAGATAGATAGGATGCATTTGTTTAGTAGTTGCATTGCATTCATGTTCTGCGCTTGAGCATTGTTAATTTACTAACTACTGTGAATTGTTCTTTGAACATGGGCTGAAGGGCGGGGGGGATCGTTGTTTATTTTGGAACCCACTGAGTAATTTCGATCACTCATATCCTTTTATACTATGCAGGTAACCAGTAGGTGGGAAGCTTAGAGGGAAGCGGAACGGTAGGCTACCAGTATAGATTCGAAGTGGCATAAGCATAAGCAAGGACCAACTTTTGGATGTATAATTATTTTCCTTTTCTTTTCTTTTGGCATTAGTCCGTGCGCACAAACTCTGATATTTTATAAGACGTTTTCCATTGATCGACCATGGATTTTACCCATTTTTAGCCATGGTTTATAGGTGTTTTCATATATATTTACTACAATATAGAGTCTATTTAGAGTATTTACAGGTTCAGGTCTGATATGGAGTAAAGTTGTGATTTTGGTGTCTTTTGGAGCCTTTAACTGCAGAACTGCGCAGACGCGTCAGATGTTTAGATTTGTATGGAGACCTTCCCATTGTGCGATTTATCTGATCTTTGGATACAAAATAGAGCTTTGGGTTAGCTTTCCAGTGCCACCGGTTTGGGGTCAATCCAACGGTTAGATCAGAAGTTATGCCCGTTTTACTAAAGAGTGGTCAGTCTGCCTCGCGAGAGAAAGTTGCCGAGAAGATATGTGCATATCGATCGATGGGAGAAACTTCACATCAATCGATACAAATGCCAGAACGTGGGCTGACTATATTTCATGACCGACTGAAGCCCAGAAGATACAACAAAGTTAGCAAAATACCCTTGACGACTTGAAACCCTATTTATGTTATTTCTAAGCCATTGTTGACGGCTACGCTTTCTTTTTCATCTTTTGTTTCATTGTTCTTAGTTAGGAGAGAAGAGGGGAACACATTCAGAGTCCTCTTGGAACTCCATTGATTTTGGTTTAATTTATTTTATGTGCTTCATCTATTCATCAATGATCTCAATGATAACTATCAACCATGAGTAGATCCACTGCTAGGTTTAGGAATTTCTAGGGTTTTGAATGAAGTTCTAATTTATATGATTGCTAGGATACTATAAATCTCTACTCCTGGGTAGCTTGTAATACTAGGATCTTGAATAGTTAGAAAATCACGATAGTGTGACTAATTTTTTGTTCCTAAAATCATAGGACATTTGAGAGGCACAAGAGTGCAATTAATTAACGGAACCCGAGCCCTGCTGGATTGGATACCTAGGCGCATACTAGTGTTGGTCTAGGAATCTAGTTGAACATAATCGATCAGATCGATAATGCTCATATCATGGTATCGATCGACGCTCGTATCATCGTATCGATCGATGCTCACACCATAGCATCAATCGACGCTTGATCAGTGTTGGCTTTCAAATGCTAAAACACTGAACTTAGTCAATAGATTAGACTCACAGTGAAAGCTGGTTGTCTTTTACATTAGATATCAAGTTTTGGAATCAATCCTTAGCATCTATAGATTAGAGTTCTTAATAACCTGAATGAAACCCTAAGTCTAGTAACCATTCTTCCATCAAACAACTTCTTGCCGAGCTGAACAATAGTCTTATTCATCTTTTTTTATGTTTTATTTACTGCTTTAGAATCATTGACTGTTTTATTATTTACTTGCTTAGATTGTTCATAACTGTTTATATCTAATTGGTTCCTTAGCTTCTTGTGGATTCGATCACTAAGGACTACAATTGAACCTCTTATTAGAGAGAGTAATTCACTCCTTAGGGTCATTTGAGTGATATCAAATTTACCGCCGTTGCCGGGGATCTTTGATCGCCATTAGATCTTATTTAGTTAGATTTAGTCTAGGTTTTATGTTTGTTACAAAAAAACTGATAAATTTTGTTCTTCTAGTTCAGGTACATATCTCAGTACCAGAGAACAATGAAAAGAGGATTTCTGAGTCTTTCAAAGAAGGAGCACGCGGGTCTGTTCACGATCCGTAAGCCTACGCGGGAAAAATCGATAGACACCCTCCACTCAACATCGATCGACAGAGTACACTACACTTCGATTGACACAAAATCATACAAATCGATCGACATCGCCCCGCCGGAAGCAGGTAAGTTTTCGCTTGCCACACTTTTCAATGAAAGGTATACCAAACTAAATCAGTAGGTCAGTTAGGAAGTTCGATTAGTCAAACTAAAGATAAACAGGGGACTGAAACCCCTGTGAAACTAAAATCCATCTTGAATAAAAGTGAAGAAAGAAAATTGCTTTTGCCAGACTACTTAAACCATGTTCTCCTGAAATCGATCGACATAGTCCACACCGTGTCAACCATTACTGTTTATCCCACATCAATCGATACAGTTCATCCTGTGTCGATTGACACTTCCCACCCGACATCGATCGACATTGTTCCTTCAGCATCGATCAGTACCGTTTACACAATATTGATCGACACCCAACATCCCGTGTCGATCGACACTCATGATAGAGCGACGATCGATGGTTCAACTCGAACATCGATCGATATCAACCCTCAAGCAGACAACATGATTCCAACACTTATGCTACAGAGGGATGAGACTGGAGACCTGCATTGTAATAACCATCACGAGCCAGTTAATTTTTGGTCGAGAAAAACTCCGCTCGACCAGATCAAAGTGTGTTCAATCAGAATTAAAATAAAGTCGACCCGGGGAATTAATATCTCGACGGGACTGTCTTGTGGTCGAAAGGCCTCCCATTGATAGTTCTGGTCGAGTTTTAATTATGTAGGTCGAATTTTATTGAAGCTATGCAAACTTAGTTGAAATCAAGACGAGATTCGAAGGACAAGAAATGTTTGGTCGAAAACTGTCCGAAATTATCGATAAGTTTCTTAACTAAATTCGGACCAGACTAATACCTTCACCAGCTGGTATACTTGCTTCCTCAGTAATCAAGTCACATGCCATGCACCTTCCTTCTTGCTTGCTTGCTTATGTAGTAAATGGCACACGAAAGTCACAAGCTGCTTGCAGCTTTCTTCATGGGAGGGAAAGAACAGCAGATTGCTGCTGAGAGTAATGAAGCAGCTCTCCACTTGTCCAGTCCCTGGTATACCTTGTTCTGAGTAAAACCCTCACCTGAAGTAACCTCCTCAGCTATTTAACTCCCCTCCACCTGGTTGGTCGTCCATTACTACAAGAAAAACAAAATAATATTTTCAGAGAAAATCAGTGAGAGAGGAGAAAAACTGATGGAAAAATTGGAGAAAATTCAGAAAACATCTTGAACAATTTTCTTCCATCCTCTAGCTCAGGACTTTGCTTTTTAGAAGATAAGAAGGTGAGATATCAAAAGCAAACCCAAAGTCTTGTTCTGTTTTTTTGATGAACCAATTTTGATCTCTCTTTTTAAATCAGTCCAGCCATGAGTTCAGTTTGAAGGGGAGGATCATCTGATTTCTTATGTCCGTCAGTTTTTGTGGTAAACTTCATCTTCTTGCCTCAGGAATTTCTTGATCATAATCGGATCTTTTTTAGTTAAGATGTTGCTTTGGATCGTTTGTCTAAGCTTTCTCCGGTTCAGTTTTAATTAATTCAGAATAAATCAGTTGCTGGAATTATTGTTTCATATTTTATAAACTGAATGGATTTTATCTGAACTTAGCTTATCATGGTCTCAACTTTCCCTGAACGTAACTGATAAACCAGGCCCTAAACCGAGCTGATAGGAATTGATTTAAGTTGCTTCTTCAGAACAGAAATGTTGGATTAATGATCATCTGTACCGAAATTCTCTGTTTCAGATGGTCGGGTCAGTGCTACAATCACCCGGATCCTTCTGGTTGTCCTGAATCAGGAGTCAAGTGAAGTGTGATTAGCTTGAGCTCGAGTCTAATTTTCTTTAGCCAATCTCATGGATTCAAAGGTGAGTCTAGATAGATGAATAATGATTTATGAAAGAGTGTTGCTTGATTTAATTACTGAATATGATTGATTGATTAGCAAAGTATCTTAACCTATAATTTTGGTGAGGTGTTTACTTATGTAAACACTTTAGAATAAGTATGAAATATTATTTGACGTTTACCCTGAGCCTTAGTACTTGTTCTCAAGTACTAATATATAAGCATACTATTAATACTATAAGTATGAATCGTGTGAATTCTTATTGTAGACTCACTCTCCCGAAAGTCCCGCATTGCCATGAATTGGTCCTGCGATATGGATCAAGGTCATGAAGACACGATGATGGGGTCGCACCCTGGAGACCGTGTAACTGCATGCAGCGTTGGATGTTCTATCCTGGAATATCTGATGGAGATGATGATTATATTTATTCCCCGCTATGTTCGGTTAGCCTAAGTGGTTTTCTGGGTTTAGCATATATATATATTATGAGTATGAGTGATAGGCGGGTATCGGGGAGGTGATGTTTAAGATGGATTCACATTGATCGAATGATAGGCCTTATATATATACATATAGTTATGGAATATATTTCCACTGCATACAAATGGAGTTCATTGTTTGGGATATTATTAATCTGTGTTGGGGTTTGGGATTAGACTCACTGAGTAAACTAGTTACTCATGACTCATTTGTGATGCAGGTAACCAGTAGGCGGGAGACCTTTACTATAGGACGGGAAGGAACGGCTTCAGCCAGCGGTAGATTTATTATCCTTGCAAAGTCGTTTCATATATCTTATGTATAATGTTTGTTAACCGANCAGGTAACCAGTAGGCGGGAGACCTTTACTATAGGACGGGAAGGAACGGCTTCAGCCAGCGGTAGATTTATTATCCTTGCAAAGTCGTTTCATATATCTTATGTATAATGTTTGTTAACCGAAAACCTCGAGGTTAATACTTAATGTTTTGTAAGATGCTTTTGAAAGAATATTATATAATGTATAAAGAATGTTTTTTTAAGTACAGGTTCCTTATGATATTAGTCCTTGTCCGGAGAAACCAACTATTGGGTATTACTCGGTCGGGTTGCAAAGCCTTGGGTTGTACCTAATAGGATATGTGTACTTAGGCAATTGGCTTAAGGTACTTGGATTTATTCCGGGAACTTTGAGTTAATCGTTTATGTTCACATTGTGGCTTCTTTGGTTTGGTTTAAGTTACTAGTGATTGGCTGTGCATGTTCTTGTTTGATTGGTTCACAGCCGGTTGAGTCAACTTGTACTTAGACTAGATCGGTGGTGTCACAAAGGTGGTATCAGAGCATGGTTATATGATGCTTGAATTGGACTAGTTTCAAATGTTTTCGAGTCGAAATGAGTTGCAAGGATAATTAGGATGTGCTGGCTGGTTCCTTCATCTTAGGATAGATAGTCATGGGTAGTTACCTTACAGTTATCTTTCATACCAGATGCAGCAAGAAAACTTCGAGGGGGTGGAGTGTAGTTACCAATTTTGATCCCATGAAGATCGAGGTTCCTACAGTCATGATTGAGATTTCTACCGTTTTGCATTGGTTCATTATCGTCATGCTTCGGTTAAATCACGTCAGGCTTCAAACCATTACCATCATGCTTGAATGAGCTATCGTTATTATCGAGTGAGCTATTGACGTGCTCGGGTTTGCTACCATCATGCTCGGAATTAGTATCCTCATGCTTTCCTTCGGCGTTTTTAACTTCTAGTATGGATACCGATCATTAAAAGATATATGGGACATAGTTGACGCATGGATTACATCTTCGGACCCGTGTGTCATTGAAGTCAAAGGTGGACGTTGTTTGTGTTGATCTAGTGCAGAATGATCTGACTGCATATGTACACTCAGATGCACTTACCATTCCGGCTACTCAATTCAATCCAGCTTATGCGCAAATATACCAGTACCAGAACTGTACCAGCCTAATTGATTTAGCGTTTGTTTCAAGCTTAGCGTTCGTGCCGGAGATAGTTCGACTGTAGTACAAGACGATGGATGCAGCAACCCTATTCTGTTACAATGAGACATCTTGAAGCTTATGATGCAAAGAAGTAGTTGGGACAACAAGATACCAAGGAAGCACTAAACCGTTAAATGTAGATTTTAGGATTGAGGAAGACTTCGAATGCAGCACTGGAAGAAGATCACTGACGTGGCCCATTGTTCTGAGGATTGCAACAAGTATTTGGAAGCTTACAACATCAAAAAGGATGCAGTAAGTCTGTGATTAAGCGCCAAGCATCATTTTGGGAATGTTAGTTCAAGTTAGGCAGATTTCTTTCGAGAGTTCAAGATGGAGTGTTTTCTACCGAAAGCATGGGACCGATAATAGTGTGAACTTATGGAGTTGGTACAGGGAGATGTTTGCACCAAGATTTCGAAGTCGACTGAATCTGATTCATCCGTTATGGTTTGGAGGATGTGCCAACAACCATGAAGATGTTTTATAGGGACTTAGAAATAATTTTTGAGAAAACAAGAGCTAATGGAGTTGTAGAGCTTTGAGGAGATTGTAGAATGTCACCTGAATATCAAGGGAGTGGATATTACCAACGAAGCTTCGTGCCATTAAGACCGTTCAAAGGCTATGAGGTTCAGATCGAAGGTCAGTTTCAGAAATGGATCAAGAAAGTTAATGGGGAATATTTTGGTTGGACGTTTCATCAGATCAAGACCGAGGAACCTGAGTTGTTATGGTTTTAGCTAGCAAGGAAAGTATGGTGATTATTGTTCAAGTATATAAAATCCTCAATCGCTTATGTCATTCACGCTTCGGTGGTGCCAGTATAGAGTAAGGAGGTTATCCTACCATTTCCCATGAAGTTACCCGATCCCAATACCTATACCTAGGATACTACTTGTTGAACTTGTTCGCATTCCTTACCATTAGTCTCTTACCAAGTGTTTGGCTATTTGGGTAGAGCCTAAACTTTATAGTTGCATGGACCGTCAAAACCTCTGAAAATGTCTAATCGCAGGTTTATTTCTTATCCCATTGCGTGTTGTGTGCATTTTAAAAATTTATGAATGATTAGATAAATAAGTGAAGGTGTGGTCAAGGTGTCATAAGAGACCTTGCCTATGGACGGAATTATCCGCCCATATTGTGTTTTATGAAGGAACAACACATAGATGTAGTTCTCGGGTAGTGTCACTGTTTTAGGAAGGATTCACTTTAGTGAATTCAGGTACACCGTTCTTATCCGTGGAAGTACTGGCTGCCATTTAGAGTTATGGTATGCCTTCTTCGTATGCCATCCCCATTCCTTAGTACTTCCATTAGAGCGGTTTGTTTCTATCTAGAGTGAGATTGGCTATCTAATTACCGAGCTCAATTATGATATTGTTGAGGAAAGAAGTCTTTCGGAGAAGACCAGTCACCGTTGGCCTGCAGTGGTATTCTACTAAGTGTTGGAGCATCGCTCGTAATAGTCTACAATTGAAAACCCTTTGGGAAAACGTGAAGTGATGTATTCCATTATCCTGATCATTGGGAGCATAGAAGGTCAAAAGGAGCAGAGCATAGAGGACAGTATAGTAATCAGATAATTCAAAGATATGTTTATGGCGCTGGAAGGAGTGTCAACACTTAGAAGTAACCCGTTCAGTATTCTTGTGTAAACTGAGTGGTTCTGCCTGAGTTAAAGTAGCAGTTAGAAGATTTATTTTGAGAAATGTTTCATTCGACTTAGTTATTTTCTGTGGAGCGTACCTGTGTCAATGGTAAAGAAGAAGAACCAGAGTTTGCGGTTATGTTCGTGTATCGTAAATTAAGGACGTGACCATCAGGGTCAAGTATCAAGTTCTAGAATTTAATAATGGTTAAGGTCGGTCGCAAGGCGCAGTTTTATTCCAAGGACGTTTGATGGACGCTTCACGTTGTAGTAAGTATTTCTGCAAGGAAATTGGGAGTTCGATCCCTTAGTCAATAAATAGAACAAGGCGTTGTTGCATATTTAGAAAAAATCGCTACTACAACATAATGGTCGTACTCAATTTCAGTTGTCGAGATTCGAAGTTCTGTGGATAGGCCGATTACCATCAGAAGTTTGTTCAAGAGTTAGAAACCATATCCACCAATGAGCTGATCGATTTATTGATGAAGTATGCAATCAGTTAGAGGAAGTATCTACGTCTATACATATCTTAGACTTACATGAGCCTATCCATCCATATACTACTACATGGATCTATTATGTGTTGGTCAAGGTGAATGCTAATGCAAGACGATGGGGTAATCGTTTATGCATCAAGGAAGCTAAAGAAAGATAAGTTAAATTATCTGATGCACGAGTGAAATTGGCAGTCGTTCTATTGCACATCAAATTTAGTGATCATTTAAATATGGAGAAGGAATACAAGTGTTCACTGATCAAAGAAGACTTAGGAAGAGCAAATGATATTGCTTATGCTTTAAGAAGAATGGATATTGATATTGATATGGAGCTGGATCTCAAGAATCATGGAGCAGAATTGGGAGTGATTTATTTGGCTACCTTTTAAGGAGAGAATAAAGAACCTTCGAGATTGCAAGTGGTAGATCTGGATGGCTTATTCATTTGTATTTGAGGAACTCAGTTGAAGAATGAGAACTTAAGGAAATCATAGGAGGAACTTGCTGAAGAGAATATCAGCAAATAATACAAGAACAGTGTCATGCAAAAGAACTTAATGTTCCAGAGAATCAGAAAGTGGAGACGTGAGAGAAGGAACCCAAATTTTACCTAAAGTTAACCAGATGTGAAGTGAACCCCAAGGAAGATTGAAGAGTCCAAGGAAAAGATATAACCATAAGGAATATGGGAATCCTCAAGTTGTTAAGAGATCAGAGGTTGTATCAACAGAGAAAGTGTGAAGTCATCATACAAAAGTATTTCGTTTGTAAATCAAGTTTGGTATACACGGACTTGTTGATTCCTCTGTTGTTGGACAGAATAAGGAAATCAGGAAGCAATAGGACAAGACTTGGATATGAGAAACATCAGAGAGATTGAGTTGTTCAGAAGATTATGAAGAGGGTCTCAGTTAGATCAGAAATGTATAGAATATTGTAAGAGAAATCATTTTTGGAATGGGTGTGTGTGTGTATTTGAGAGTAGCACCCTTGGTCTGAATCATGTTAGCATGATTGATCGTGCATGTTCTTGTTTGATTGTTGCACGGTTAATCAAGTTGACATTGACCAGACCGGAGATGTTACTTTCATGTATGGCACTTCACCTCATATTTCCATGATCATTGATCTGGAAGCAAAGCAGATAGAAAATTTTCAGAAGTGATGGTATTCAGAGATTCAACGATGTCAAAAGAAGTATGTAAACCACAGTTGACGAGAGTTGTGTAGCAGTAATGAATTTGGTTATTCTTGAAAGTGGGTGTGATGAAAAGAAATAATTGTTTTAGGAAGGTTGGGAAATCCGCAGATCAGTTATTTGGTCTGTAATGAGTTGTTAAGAGTTGAAAAGGTTATCTGTTGACCGGAGCTTGTTTCAGTTATGCAGTTAGTGAGCCGATGTTGCGTAATCCTATATCAGACCCAGCATGATAGAACTGGTGAGACCAGAAAGCCTTCAACCTCAACTCACTTATCCTAATGGTCCTTTGCGGGTTGGTGAGCACCATATCAGAAGATTGGAGAATCATAAAAGTTTGTAAGTTCAAGTATTTGGTGAACCAACAATCAGTTGCCTTGACACGGGCATATGAGGATAAGTTCAGAGCTGATTATTTACACTCTTTGCACAGACTCCAGTTGCAGTAGAGGATGTATCTATGTTTTGAGAATTCAGGGGCGAATTCTTTTAAGGGGGGAAGAATGTAATAACCATCACGAGCCAGTTAATTTTTGGTCGAGAAAAACTCCGCTCGACCAGATCAAAGTTGGTTCAATCAGAATCAAAATAAAGTCGACCTGGTGAATTAATATCTCGACGGGACTGTCTTGTGGTCGAAAGGCCTCCCACTGATAGTTCTGGTCGAGTTTTAATTATGTAGGTCGAATTTTATTGAAGCTATGCAAGCTTAGTTGAAATCAAGACGAGATTCGAAGGACAGAAAATGTTTGGTTGAAAACTGTCTGAAATTATCGATAAGTTTCTTAACTAAATTCCGACCAGTCTAATACCTTCACCAGCTGATCTACTTGCTTCCTCAGTAATCAAGTCACATGCCATGCACCTTCCTTCTTGCTTGCTTGCTTATGTAGTAAATGGCACATGAAAGTCACAAGCTGCTTGCAGCTTTCTTCATGGGAGGGAAAGGACAGCAGCTTGCTGCTGAGAGTAATGAAGCAGCTCTTCACTTGTCCAGTCCCTGCTATACCTTGTTCTGAGTAAAACCCTCAACTGAAGTAACCTCCTCAGCTATTGAACTCCCCTCTACCTGCTTGGTCGTCCATTACTACAAGAAAAACAAAATAATATTTTCAGAGAAAATCAGCGAGAGAGGAGAAAAACTGAAGGAAAAATTGGAGAGAATTCAGAAAACATCTTGAACAATTTTCTTCCATCCGCTAGCTCATGACTTTTCTTTTTAGAAGATAAGAAGGTGAAATATCAAAAGAAAACCCAAAGTCTTGTTCTGTTTTTGTGATGAACCAATTTTGATCTCTCTTTTTAAATCAGTCCAGCCATGAGTTCAGTTTGAAGGGGAGGATCATCTGATTTCTTATGTCCGTCAGTTTTTGTGGTAAACTTCATCTTCTTGCCTCAGGAATGTCTTGATCAGAATCGGATCCTTTTTAGTTAAGATGTTGCTTTGGATCGTTTGTCTAAGCTTTCTCCGGTTCAGTTTTAATTAATTCAGAATAAATCAGTTGCTGGAAATGTTGTTTCATATGTTATAAACTGAATGGATTTTATCTGAACTTAGCTTATCATGGTCTCAACTTTCCCTGAACGTAACTGATAAACCAGGCCCTAAACCGAGCTGATAGGAGTTGATTTAAGTTTCTTCTTCAGAACGGAAATGTTGGATTAATGATCATTTGTACCAAAATTCTCTATTTCAGATGGTCGGGTCAGTGCTACGATCACCCGGATCCTTCTGGTTGTCCTGAATCAGGAGTCAAGTGAAGTGTGATTAGCTTGATCTCGAGTCTAATTTTCTTTAGCCAATATCATGGATTCAAAGGTGAGTCTAGATAGATGAATAATGATTTATGAAAGAGTGTTGCTTGATTTAATTACTGAATATGATTGATTGATTAGCAAAGTATCTTAACCTATAATTTTGGTGAGGTGTTTACTTATGTAAACACTTTAGAATAATTATGAAATATTATTTGACGTTTACCCTGAGCCTTAGTACTTGTTCTCAAGTACTAATATATAAGCATACTATTAATACTATAAGTATGAATCGTGTGAATTCTTATTGTATACTCACTCTCCCGAAAGTCCCGCATTGCCGTGAATTGGTCCTGCGATATGGATCGAGGTCATGAAGACACGATGATGGGGTCGCACCCTGGAGACCGTGTAACTGCATGCAGCGTTGGATTTTCTATCCTGGAATATCTGATTGAGATGATGATTATATTTATTCCCCGCTATGTTCGGTTAGCCTTGGTGGCTTTCCGGGTTTAGCATATATATATATATATTATGAGTATGAGTGATAGGCGGGTATCGTGGAGGTGATGTTTAAGATGGATTCACGTTGATCGAATGATAGGCCTTATATATATACATATAGTTATGGAATATATTTCCACTGCATACAAATGGAGTTCATTGTTCGGGATATTATTAATCTGTGTTGGGGTTTGGGATTAGACTCACTGAGTAAACTAGTTACTCATGACTCATTTGTGATGCAGGTAACCAGTAGGCGGGAGACCTTTACTATAGGACGGGAAGGAACGGCTTCAGCCAGCGGTAGATTTATTATCCTTGCAAAGTCGTTTCATATATCTTATGTATAATGTTTGTTAACCGANCAGGTAACCAGTAGGCGGGAGACCTTTACTATAGGACGGGAAGGAACGGCTTCAGCCAGCGGTAGATTTATTATCCTTGCAAAGTCGTTTCATATATCTTATGTATAATGTTTGTTAACCGAAAACCTCGAGGTTAATACTTAATGTTTTGTAAGATGCTTTTGAAAGAATATTATATAATGTATAAAGAATGTTTTTTAAGTACGGGTTCCTTATGATATTAGTCCTTGTCCGGAGAAACCAACTATTGGGTATTACTCGGTCGGGTTGCAAAGCCTTGGGTTGTACCTATTAGGATATGTGTACTTAGGCAATTGGCTTAAGGTACTTGAGTTAATCGTTTATTTGCACATTGTGGCTTCTTTGGTTTGGTTTAAGTTACAAGTGATTGGCTCTGCATGTTCTTGTTTGGGGGTGTCACATGCATGACGCTAAAGGTCATCTGTGAAATTCAGCAGGTCGGAAGATAGATGGACGAGGGACTGCAAACCTTGACCCATCTGCTGCTATTGAGGATACTGAAGTTCCTCAGAAAACGCTGGCAGAGTTGCTACACACTTCTCTCATGTGTGTCAGCACCCTTATTGTGGTCTTCCTCATGAAGATCCTCTGGATCATATTGAGGCTCTAGAAGACTATGTGTCTGGCATCCAGGGGAATGAAGCAACTAAAGACTACATCATCTGCAAGCTGTTCAAATTTTCAATCTTTGGGGAGGATAAACATTGGCTTAGAATTCTAGCACCTGGATCTCTCACCACATGGAGTGATGTCAAGACTGCGTTTTTGATTGAATTCTTTACTGAGGCACGAGCTGAAGAAATAAGAGATACAATTTGGACATTCTCCCAGGGACCTACAGAGGGTTTTAAAACTTCTTGGGAGAGATTTAGGACATACCAAAAGGACTGTCCACATCATGGTTTTACTGAAGTTAAGCTATTTAAGAAATTCTTCAAGGGTCTCGATATGCGATATCGCTATATGCTCAATACTGCAAGCAAAGGAGACTTTTTGACTAGGACCCCAAAGGAAGCCAAGAGACTGATTGAGAATATGGCATCTAGCACCAGTGCCAAAAATCTGGATATGCACAGGATAAAATCATCTGTACCGGATGATAACAAGATCGCTGAGGCTGAGATTAGTTCTACACATGAAGTCTAATTTGTAGGGCACATGAAGTCCTGGCTCCCCATAACGACGCCTTAGTCATCTCCCTCACCGTAGCAAACTGCTTAGTGAGACGGATCCTGATAGATAACGGTAGCTCCGGCAACATCATCTTCCTCCCCGCCTACACCGCTTTTGGGCTGGAGGAAAAGGCGTTAACAAGGAAAGTCACTCCGTTTATAGGCTTTCACAGAGAGGTAAAGAACACCTTAGGAGATGTAGTCCTATCAGTATACGCCGAAGGAGTGAACCAACCAATGAAGTTGCTAGTCACCGACTGGGCATCCTCTTACAACATGATATTGAGTCAGCCCTGGATCCATGACATGGGAGCCGTACATTCAACTCTCCATCAATCCATTAAATTCCCGACCCTCTGGGGCATCAGGATAATCAAAGGAGACCAAGAGAACTCTAGGGCCTTCTATCAAACCACTTTGAAAGGAAAGGTACCGACCTTATAGAAATTACAAAAAGGCCATCCGACCCCGCACACAGAGGAGACCGAGGTAGAAGAGATAGACGAGGTATGTTTGGCGGAAGGGAATCCGGCCCGAAAACTGCTAATAGGGTCCAAGCTTCCCACGGGGCTAAGACAGAGGCTGATCGACTTCCTTTGGTCCAATTTTGATTGTTTCACCTGGTGACACGAGGATATGCCCGGGATCGACTCCGAGGTTATCATGCACAAGCTGCAGGTAGATCTTCAATTCACCCCTATCTGACAGAAAAGGAGGAAATTTGCTCTAAAAGGGACGAAATCATCAACAACGAGGTCAAGAACCTGCTTGACGCTGGGTTCATAAGAGAAGTCAGTACCCTGAGTGGCTGGCCAATGTCGTCGTTGTTGGGAAAAAATATCCAGGCACCAGATTCCTCCATCCTCCGGGGCTGGGCACCGGCCTCTAGACCCCGGCTCCAAAGGGACCAGGGCCCGGACCCTGCCTTCAGGTTCCTCGTGCCTGACCCATGTTCCAAAACCGACCCTTGAGTAAAATGGAAGTTCTCCATACAAGGAAACTCTCCCATACTCGCCAATATGGAAGAGTTTAACCTAATGCAAGCCGACATCTACATCTATATAAGGGGAACCCAAACCATAGAATAAGGGATCGACACTTAAAGATTGAGAGACTAGATCTAGACGGCTAGGGTTCTTACACCAATTTTGTAGCCTCCATCGAACAATCAATAAGATCTCTCTTTCTCTACTTGCTTCTTGTTTATCTATTATGAGTTCCTCCTAATTCCTCCTTATCTCTTACCAACACTTTTGCTTCTCTCTATCTTAACTTGAACATTCTTGTGTTCCATAGTACTAAAACGACCCTACACAAAAATACCATAACAGCTTGGCGCTAGAAGGAGGGGAGTAATCCAACTACGTGACGAAGATACCAGAAGACTCAGCCGAATCCATCGGAGCTACTCCAAGAGAAGCCGAGCTCATCGATCAGCTCAAAGCTCTTCGAGGAGAAATCACCGAGCTTTGCGAGGATCGAGGAACAGCCGGGGACAGCTCATAGCTTCTCCATGAAGTTCAAACCTTAAAAGCTAAACTTGACGAGCATACTCAATAACTGCAACGATGCGCGGAGAAAGTAGGGGCACTTGAAGCCGAAAACCATCTTCTCCAAGAGGAAAACCAAGATCTTGGGAAGAACATCAAAAAGTGCCGGAGGTTTCGAACCCAAGTTCGAACTATGCCCTCACTCGATACTCCTGCCGACAAAGAAGGAGCAACTCAGCTTACGGCACCTGACGACAAGGAACACAAGGGTAAAGAAGCAACAACAAGGAGGACACAAGTGAACCTCAGCAGTGACTCCGATATGGAGGACGAGGAATACTCACCCGATGACCCCTCGATCTCAGATCCAGCAGCCGGGCTTGCCTTGCAAAGATGTTCTTCGAAAGATTGAACACTATCCAGTCGATGGTAGAGAGGCTTCCAGGCGGTGTTCCCCCCATCAGGAGAAGCGACCCCAGATCCTACTCCGATACACCCTTCGTGGAGGAAATCCCTTCAGTCAAGATGACGAGGAAATTCTCTTTCCGCACCAGAAAGACCTACAATGTGACCAGTGACCAAGACAACCACGCTGCTCTTTACGAGCAACAGATGACAGCAACAGTCCCCCTAGGATTGAGAGAACCTGCCATGTGCATGGGCTTCGGCTCAACCCTGACCGGTCCTTCCCTCCAATGGTACTTCAATCTCCCTATAAGGTCCTTCGCAGAACTCAGCGACAAGTTCGTGGAGCTGTTCGCCAGCAGCAGAAACCTGGAAAAGAATTCCGACGATCTCTATGAAGTACTCCAGCACGGAGCCGAACCTCTTAGGATCTATATTGCACGCTTGAACCAAGAAAAAGTAGCCATTCCCGAGTGCAATGCAGGGACAGCTATCTCTACCTTCAAGAGGGGCCTGCTCCCCGACGGAGACCTGTACAAGGAGCTAACAAAGTACCAGTGTAAAACAATGGAAGATGTCCTATCCCGGGCCTGGGCCCAATTAAGATGGGAAGAGGACGTCACAAGTCGATCTAAGGCCCAACAGAAGCAAGAGCCCAGGCTGAGCAAGCAACTCAGAAGCGATCGCGACGAAGGATCCCAGTCTAGGCCCCCAAGGGAAGCCAGCAGATATAGCAAGGGCAGATATCTGAATCAGCCCCTACCTCAACTCGAAGGAATGAGCGTACCCACATGGCCCGAAATCTCCCACCTGTCCATCTCGAAGCCCGAGCTAGTAAAAGTCTTGAGGAAAAGGGGCCAACAGGTTAAATGGCTTCCCAAGATGAAGGCTGCATACGCAAATCGGAACCCCAACCGATGGTGCGACTTCCACAACGACCACGGTCACAAGACTGAGGACTGTATTACCCTGAGGCTGGAGGTCAACGAGCTCCTCAAGAAGGGGCATCTAAAAGAATTCCTCTCCGATAAGGCCATAAGCCTCCAGACAAGGGAAGGCACGAACCGATCCTCTAAGGCAAAGCCCTCGTCTCCCCAGAGTCAGGACATGGTGATCCACGTTATCTCCAGAGGCTCAGAGGTAAGCGGGATAAGACACGCAGCTGCTAAGCGCAGCACCAGGAACTCAAGACACGGCCAAGAAACAGGGGACCCGAAGCGCCTGCTCCTCGGGATATATGAGATCAGTTCCGTTGTAAAATAACATGAGCGGGTCTTGGCTCCCATAACGACGCCTTAGTCATCTCCCTCACCTTAGCAAACTGCTTAGTGAGACAGATCCTGATTGACAACAGTAGTTCCGGCAACATCATCTTCCTCCCCGCCTACACCGCTTTTGGGCTGGAGGAAAAGGCGTTAACAAGGAAAGTCACTCCGCTTATAGGCTTCTGCGGAGAGGTAAAGAACACCTTTACGAGATGTAGTCCTTTCAGTATATACCGAAGGAGTGAACCAACAAACAAAGCTGCTAGTCATCGACTGCGCATCCTCCTAAAACATGATATTGGGTCAGCCCTGGATCCATGACATGAGAGCCGTACATTCAACTCTCCATCAATCCATTAAATTCCCAACTCTTTGGGGCATCAGGGTAATCAAAGGAGAACAAGAGAACGGTAGGGCCTTCTATCAAACCACTTTGAAAGGAAAGGTCCCGACCTTATAGAAATTACCAAAAGGCCATCCGGCCCCGCACACAGAGGAGACCGAGGTAGAAGAGATAGACGAGGTATCTTTGGCGGAAGGGAATCCGGCCCGAAAACTGCTAATAGGGTCCAAGCTTCCCACGGGGCTAAGACAGAGGCTGATCGACTTCCTTTGGTCCAAGTTTGATTGTTTCACCTGGTGACACGAGGATATGCCCGGGATCGACTCCGAGGTTATCATGCACAAGATGCAGGTAGATCCTCAACTCACCCCTATCTGACAGAAAAGGAGGAAATTTGGTCCTAAAGGGACGAAATCATCAACAACGAGGTCAAGAACCTGCTCGACGCTGGGTTCATAAGAGAAGTCAGTACCCTGAGTGGCTGGCCAATGTCTTCGTTGATGGGAAAAAATATCCAGGCACCAGATTCCTCCAGCCTCCGGGCTGGGCACCGGCCTCTAGACCCCGGCTCCAAAGGGACCAGGGCCCGGACCCTGCCTTCAGGTTCCCCGGGCCCGACCCATGTTCCAAAACCGACCCTTGAGTAAAATGGAAGTTCTCCATACAAGGAAACTCTCCCATATTCGCCAATATGGAAGAGTTTAACCTAATGCAAGCCGACATCTACGTCTACATAAGGGGAACCCAAACCCTAGAATAAGGGATCGACACTTAAAGATTGAGAGACTAGATCTAGACGGCTAGGGTTCTTACACCAATTTTGTAGCCTCCATCGAACAATCAATAAGATCAATCTTTCTCTACTTGCTTCTTGTTTATCTTTTATGAGTTCCTCCTAATTCCTCCTTATCTCTTACCAACACTTTTGCTTCTCTTTATCTAAACTTGAACCTTCTTGTGTTCCATAGTACTAAAACGTCCCTACACAAAAATACCATAACAGCTTGGCGCTAGAAGGAGGGGAGTAATCCAACTACGTGACGAAGACACCAGAAGACTCAGCCGAACCCATCGGAGCTACTCCAAGAGAAGCCGAGCTCATCGATCAGCTCAACGCTCTTCGAGGAGAAATCACCGAGCTTTGCGAGGATCGAGGAACAGCCGGGGACAGCTCATAGCTTATCCATGAAGTTCAAACCCTAAAAGCTAAACTTGACGAGCATACTCAATAACTGCAACGAAGCGCGGAGAAAGTAGGGGCACTTGAAGCCGAAAACCATCTTCTCCAAGAGGAAAACCAAGATCTTGGGAAGAACATCAAAAAGTGCCGGAGGTTTCGAACCCAAGTTCGAACTATGCCCTCACTCGATACTCCTGCCGACAAAGACGGAGCAACTCAGCTTACGGCTCCCGACGACAAGGAACACAAGGGTAAAGAAACAACAACAAGGAGGACACATGTGAACCTCAGCAGTGACTCCGATATGGAGGACGAGGAATACTCACCCGATAACCCCTCGATCTCAGATCCAGCAGCCGGGCTTGCCTCGCAAAGATGTTCTCCGAAAGATTGAACACTATCCAGTCGATGGTAGAGAGGCTTCCAGGCGGTGTTCCCCCCCATCAGGAGAAGCGACCCCGGATCCTACTCCGATACACCCTTCGTGGAGGAAATCCCTTCAGTCAAGATGATGAGGAAATTCTCTTTCCGCACCATAAAGACCTACGATGGGACCAGTGACCAAGACAACCCCGTGGCTCTTTACAAGCAACGGATCACAGAAACAGTCCCCCTAGGATTGAGAGAACCTGCCATGTGCAAGGGCTTCGGCTCAACCCTGAACGGTCCTTCCCTCCAATGGTACATCAATCTCCCTATAAGGTTCTTCGCAGAACTCAGCGACAAGTTCGTGGAGCTGTTCGCCAGCAGCAGAAACCTGGAAAAGAATTCCAATGATCTCTATGAAGTACTCCAGCACAGAGCAGAACCTCTTAGGATCTATATTGCACGCTTGAACCCAGAAAAAGTAGCCATTCCCGAGTGCAACGCAGGGACGGCTATCTCTACCTTCAAGAGGGGCCTGCTCCCCGACGGAGACCTGTACAAGGAGCTAACCAAGTACCAGTGTAAACCAATGGAAGATGTCCTATCCCGGCCCTGGGCCCAAGTAAGATGGGAAGAGGACGTCACAAGTCGAGCTAAGGCCCAGCAAAAGCAAGAGCCCAGGCCGAGCAAGCAACTCAGATGCGATCGCGACGAAGGATCCCAGTCCAGGCCCCCATGGGAAGCCAGCAGATATAGCAAGGGCAGATATCTGAATCAGCCCCTACCTCAACGCGAAGGAATGAGCGTACCAACATGGCCCGAAATCTCCCACCTGTCCATCTCGAAGCCTGAGCTAGTAAAAGTCTTGAGGAAAATGGGCCAACAGGTTAAATCGCTTCCCAAGATGAAGGCTGCATACGCAAATCGGAACCCCAACCGATGGTGCGACTTCCACCATGACCACGGTCACAAGACGGAGGACTGTATTACCTTGAGGCTAGAGGTCAACGAGCTCCTCAAGAAGGGGCATCTAAAAGAATTCCTCTCCGATAAGGCCAAAAGCCTCCAGACAAGGGAAGGCACGAACCGATCCTCTAAGGCAAAGCCCGCGTCTCCCCAGCGCCAGGACAGGGTGATCCACGTTATCTCCAAAGGCTCAGAGATAAGCGGGATACGACACGCAGCTGCTAAGCGCAGCACCAGGAACGCAAGACACGGCCAAGAAACAGGGGACCCGGAGCGCCTGCTCCTCGGGATAGATGAGATCAGTTTCATTGGAAAATAACATGAGCGGGTCATGGCTCCCCATAACGACGCCTTAGCCATCTCCCTCACCGTAGCAAACTGCCTAGTGAGACGGATCATAATAGACAACGGTAGCTCCGGCAACATCATCTTCCTCCCCGCCTACACCGCTTTTGGGCTGGAGGAAAAGGCGTTAACAAGGAAAGTCACTCCACTTATAGGTTTCTGCGGAGAGGTGAAGAACACCTTAGGAGATGTAGTCTTTTTAGTATACGCCGCAGAATTGAACCAGCCAACGAAGTTGCTAGTCATCGACTGCGCATCCTCCTAAAACATGATATTGGGTCAGCCCTGGATCCATGACATGAGAGCCGTACATTCAACTCTCCATCAATCCATTAAATTCCCAACCCTTTGGGGCATCAGGGTAATCAAAGGAGACCAAGAGAACGGTAGGGCCTTCTATCAAACCAGTTTGAAAGGAAATGTCCCGACCTTATAGAAATTACCAAAAGGCCATCCGGCCCCGCACACAGAGGAGACCGAGGTAGAAGAGATAGACGAGGTATCTTTGGCGGAAGGGAATCCGGCCCGAAAACTGCTAATAGGGTCCAAGCTTCCCACATGGCTAAGACAGAGGCTGATCGACTTCCTTTGCCCAAGTTTGATTGTTTCACCTGGTGACACGTGGATATGCCCGGGATCGACTCCGAGGTTATCATGCACAAGATGCAGGTAGATCCTCAATTCACCCCTATATGACAGAAAAGGAGGAAATTTGGTCTAAAAGGGACGAAATCATCAACAACGAGGTCAAGAACCTGCTCGACGCTGGGTTCATAAGAGAAGTCAGTACCCTGAGTGGCTGGCCAATGTCTTCGTTGATTGGAAAAAATATCCAGGCACCAGATTCCTTCAGCCTCCGGGCTGGGCACCGGCCTCTAGACCCCGGCTCCAAAGGGACCAGGGCCCGGACCCTGCCTTCAGGTTCCCCGGGCCCGACCCATGTTCCAAAACCGACCCTTGAGTAAAATGGAAGTTCCCCATACAAGGAAACTCTCCCATATTCGCCAATATGGAAGAGTTTAACCTAATGCAAGCCGACATCTACGTCTATATAAGGGGAACCCAAACCCTATAATAAGGGATCGATACTTAAAGATTGAGAGACTAGATCTAGACGGCTAGGGTTCTTACACCAATTTTGTAGCCTCCATCGAACAATCAATAAGATCAATCTTTCTCTACTTGCTTCTTGTTTATCTTTTATGAGTTCCTCCTAATTCCTCCTTATCTCTTACCAACACTTTTGCTTCTCTCTATCTAAACTTGAACCTTCTTGTGTTCCATAGTACTAAAACGTCCCTACACAAAAATACCGTAACAGCTTGGCGCTAGAAGGAGGGGAGTAATCCAACTACGTGACGAAGACACCAGAAGACTCAGCCGAACCCATCGGAGCTACTCCAAGAGAAGCCGAGCTCATCGATCAGCTCAACGCTCTTCGAGGAGAAATCACCGAGCTTTGCGAGGATCGTGGAACAGCCGGGGACAGCTCATAGCTTCTCCATGAAGTTCAAACCCTAAAAGCTAAACTTGACGAGCATACTCAATAACTGCAACGAAGCGCGGAGAAAGTAGGGGCACTTGAAGCCGAAAACCATCTTCTCCAAGAGGAAAACCAAGATCTTGGGAAGAAAATCAAAAAGTGTCGGAGGTTTCGAACCCAAGTTCGAACTATGCCCTCACTCGATACTCCTGCCGACAAAGAAGGAGCAACTCAGCACACGGCTCCCGACGACAAGGAACACAAGGGTAAAGAAGCAACAACAAGGAGGACACATGTGAACCTCAGCAGTGACTCCGATGTGGAGGACGAGGAATACTCACCCGACAACCCCTCGATCTCAGATCCAGCAGCCGGGCTTGCCTCGCAAAGATGTTCTCCGAAAGATTGAACACTATCCAGTCGATGGTAGAGAGGCTTCCAAGCGGTGTTCCCCCCCATCAGGAGAAGCGACCCCGGATCCTACTTCGATACACCCTTCGTGGAGGAAATCCCTTCAGTCAAGATGACTAGGAAATTCTCTTTCCGCACCATAAAGACCTACGATGGGACTAGTGACCAAGACAACCACGTGGCTCTTTGCAAGCAACGGATCACAGAAACAGTCCCCCTAGGATTGAGAGAACCTGCCATGTGCAAGGGCTTCGGCTCAACCCTGAACGGTCCTTCCCTCCAATGGTACATCAATCTCCCTATAAGGTTCTCCGCAGAACTCAGCGACAAGTTCGTGGAGCTGTTCGCCAGCAGCAGAAACCTGGAAAAGAATTCCAATGATCTCTATGAAGTACTCCAGCACAGAGCAGAACCTCTTAGGATCTATATTGCACGCTTGAACCAAGAAAAAGTAGCCATTCCCGAGTGCAACGCAGGGACGGCTATCTCTACCTTCAAGAGGGGCCTGCTCCCCGACGGAGACCTGTACAAGGAGCTAACCAAGTACCAGTGTAAACCAATGGAAGATGTCCTATCCCGGGCCTGGGCCCAAGTAAGATGGGAAGAGGACGTCACAAGTCGAGCTAAGGCCCAGCAGAAGCAAGAGCCCAGGCCGAGCAAGCAACTCAGATGCGATCGCGACGAAGGATCCCAGTCCCCCCCATGGGAAGCCAGCATATATAGCAAGGGCAGATATCTGAATCAGCCCCTACCTCAACGCGAAGGAATGAGCGTACCCACATGGTCCGAAATCTCCCACTTGTCCATCTCGAAGCCCGAGCTAGTAAAAGTCTTGAGGAAAATGGGCCAACGGGTTAAATGGCTTCCCAAGATGAAGGCTGCATACGCAAATCGGAACCCCAACGACGTCCACAATGACCACGGTCACAAGACGGAGGACTGTATTACCTTGAGGGTAGAGGTCAACGAGCTCCTCAAGAAGGGGCATCTAAAAGAATTCCTCTCCGATAAGGCCAAAAGCCTCCAGACAAGGGAAGGCACGAACCGATCCTCTAAGGCAAAGCCCGCGTCTCCCCAGCGCCAGGACAGGGTGATTCACGTTATCTCCAGAGGCTCAGAGATAAGTGGGATAAGACAGAAGCTGCTAAGCGCAGCACCAGGAACGCAAGACACGGCCAAGAAAGAGGGGACCCGAAGCGCCTGCTCCTCCGGATAGATGAGATCAGTTTCATTGTAAAATAACATGTGCGGGTCCTGGCTCCCCATAACGAGGCCATAGTCATCCCCCTCACCGTAGCAAACTGCTTAGTGAGACGGATCGTGATAGACAACGGTAGCTCCGGCAACATCATCTTCCTCCCCGCCTACACCGCTTTTGGGCTGGACGAAAAGGCGTTAACAAGGAAAGTCACTCCGCTTATAGGCTTCTGCGGAGAGGTAAAGAACACCTTAGGAGATGTAGTCCTTTTAGTATACGCCGCAGAAGTAAACCAGCCAACAAAGTTGCTAGTCATCGACTGCACATCCTCCTAAAACATGATATTGGGTCAGCCCTGGATCCATGACATGGGAGCCGTACATTCAACTCTCCATCAATCTATTAAATTCCCAACCCCCTGGGGCACCAGGGTAATCAAAGGAGACCAAGAGAACGGTAGGGCCTTCTATCAAACCACTTTGAAAGGAAAGGTCCCGACCTTATAGAAATTACCAAAAGGCCATCCGGCCCTGCACACAGACGAGACCGAGGTAGAAGAGATAGACGAGGTATCTTTGGCGGAAGGGAATCCGGCCTGAAAATTGCTAATAGGGTCCAAGCTTTCCACAGGGCGAAGACAGAGGCTGATCGACTTCCTTTGGTCTAATTTTGATTGTTTCACCTGGTGACACGAGGATATGCCCGGGATCGACTCCGAGGTTATTATGCACAAGATGCAGGTAGATCCTCAATTCACCCGTATCTGACAAAAAAGGAGGAAATTTGCTCTAAAAGGGACGAAACCATCAACAACAAGGTCAAGAACCTGCTCGACGCTGGGTTCATAAGAGAAGTCAGTACCCTGAGTGGCTGGCCAATGTCTTCGTTGATGGGAAAAAATATCCAGGCACCAGATTCCTCCAGCCTGCGGGCTGGGCACCGGCTTCTAGACCCCAGCTCCAAAGGGACCAGGGCCCGGACCCTGCCTTCAGGTTCCCCGGGCCCGACCCATGTTCCAAAACCGATCCTTGAGTAAAATGGAAGTTCTCCATACAAGGAAACTCTCCTATATTCGCCAATATGGAAGAGTTTAAACTAATGCAAGCCGACATCTACGTCTATATAAGGGGAACCCAAACCCTAGAATAAGGGATCGACACTTAAAGATTGAGAGACTAGATCTAGACGGCTAGGGTTCTTACACCAATTTTGTAGACTCCATCGAACAATCAATAAGATCAATCTTTCTCTACTTGCTTCTTGTTTATCTATTATGAGTTCCTCCTAATTCCTCCTTATCTCTTATGAACACCTTTGCTTCTCTCTATCTTAACTTGAACCTTCTTGTGTTCCATAGTACTAAAACGACCCTACACAAAAATACCATAACAGCTTGGTGCTAGAAGGAGGGGAGTAATCCAACTACGTGATGAAGACACCAGAAGACTCAGCCGAACCCATCGGAGCTACTCCAAGAGAAGCCGAGCTCATCGATCAGCACAACGCTCTTTGAGGAGAAATCACCGAGCTTCGCGAGGATCGAGGAACAGCCGGGGACAGCTCATAGCTTCTCCATGAAGTTCAAACCCTAAAAGCTAAACTTGACGAGCATACTCAATAACTGCAACAAAGCGCAGAGAAAGTAGGGGCACTTGAAGCCGAAAACCGTCGTCTCCAAGAGGAAAACCAAGATCTTGGGAAGAACATCAACAAGTGCCGGAGGTTTCGAACCCGAGTTCGAACTATGCCCTCACTCGATACTCCTGCCGACAAAGAAGGAGCAACTCAGCTTACGGCTCCCGACGACAAGGAACACAAGGGTAAAGAAGCAACAACAAGGAGGACACAGGTGAACCTCAGCAGTGACTCTGATATGGAGGACGAAGAATACTCACCCGACGACCCCTTAATCTCAGATCAAGCAACCAGGGCGTATCTCGAGAAGATGTTCCCCGAGAAGTTCAACACCATCCAGTCGATGGTGGAAAGGTTCCAGGCATGGCTCTCCCCATCAGAAGGAGCGACCCTAACTCCTACTCCGAAATGGCTCCCCCCATGAAGACTTACGACGGGACCAGCAATCCAGACAATCACGTGGCCCTCTACAAACAGCGAATGCTAACAGCAGCAGTCCCCCGAGAACTGAGGGAACCTGCCATGTGCAGGGGCTTCGGCTCAATCTTAACTGGTCCTTCCCTTCAGTGGTACATCAATATCCCCACGAAATCCATAAGGTCCTTTGCGGAACTCAGTGACAAGTTTGTGGAGCAATTTGCCAGCAGCAGAAACTTGGAAAAGATCGTTTTATAAAACTCGAGAAGCCATTTTATAAAACTCGAAGATCGTTTTATAAAACTCGAAGATCGTTTTATAAAACTCGAGAAGCCATTTTATAAAACTCGAAGATCGTTTTATAAAACTCGAGAAGCCATTTTATAAAACTCGAAGATCATTTTATAAAACTCAAGAAGCCGTTTTATAAAACTCGAGAATCGTTTTACGAAACCGCGAAAAACAGAAACAGCCGTAAAACGCGAACTAGTCGCAACTAGTTCGCCCACCGGCGAACTAAGCCAAGCTGGCTTAGTTCGCCGATGGGCGAACTAGGAGGCCCATGACTAGTTCGGCCACCGGCGAACTAAGCCAGCTTGGCTTAGTTCGCCGGTGGGCGAACTAGTCCATCTCGACTAGTTCGCCCACGGACGAACTAAGCCAGCTCGGCTTAGTTCGCCAGTGGGCGAACTAGTCCCGTCCCGACTAGTTCGCCCACGGGCGAACTAAGCCAGCTCGGCTTAGTTCGCCGGTGGGAGAACTAGTCTCGTCCCGAATAGTTCGTCCACTGGCGAACTAATCCAGCCGGCTTAGTTCTCCGTTGGACGAACTAGAGACTTCCTGGACGTCCCGAGCCTCGATCTCCCGCATCCCCGATTCGAAACTTACGTCTTTCGACACGGTCGCGTTCTGAACCACGGCCAAAACGTCTCCCGTTCCATCTCGATCCGACCTATCGTTCGAGTTTTACGATAAAAACCGTAAAACTTCGCTTTTTCGACAAAGAATTCGAGGAAATCATATAAAACGGCAACGGTTAAACGAAACACCAAACATTGCCTAAACCATACAATTTATTCGAGATTTCTCGTTGAAATCATAAAAAACGCGTTTTTAATAAAAACGTCGAGTAAATCGTAAAAACGCGTTTTTAATAAAAACGTCGAGTAAATCGTAAAACCTTACGATTAGCTCGAGGAATTTACTAAAACGGCATCAGATCAGGAAACGATCCCGTAAAAAGTCGGAAAACGGATTTCTCGCAGAACGGCCCAGAAGGTCCTAAATTGCGATAAAAACCCATCTCGCGATCTTAACGGAATCTAACCCGGAGATACGATAACGTTTTGACGGTTTACTCGCAGAAGGAAAATAAATGTCAAGCTTGAAGATAAATGGAAGGTTTGAAGAAAAATAGAAGATTTCCGCGGAAGAAAAGGAAGGATCGAGAAAAATGGAAAATTCCCGATATAGTCAAATCTGGGCGAAATGGAAAGACCGAACGGCCAAGGCGAGTAGTATATAAATAAGAGGTTTAGGGCAGAAGCAAGGGACATGATTTTCAGAGCTCTCACCACCAGAAATTAGCATTTAGGAATATTTATGTTTTCTGTTAGCGAGCTGCGTCTCAATTAGGGTTTTCGTTCTTATATTTCTAAGCATTTTGCCGACGGCTCACGCAGCTTAGGCCTCTCTCGTTGTACCAGTTCTTACGCAGGTTCGGAATAAGAACCTCTTTGCTCTCGATTTTCGTTTATTCATTAAAAGTTTCTAAGTTTCTTGTTATCTTAATCTTCGTTGTGCGGTTCTGCACCGAAACCGCAACATGTCCAACGAAGAAACGATGACTGGTGACAACAAAACTCGCGACGAACGCGATAACGTTGAAACGACACCACCACAAGGAGCGTCTGCGGCCAACGCTACAAACGCTAACGCCGAGACCCTCGAGAAAATGCTTTCCGAGTTTAACAAAAAATCGGAAGAGCAGGAAAAGCTCATCGGTTCGCTCGCGAAACGGGTAGAAACCCTAACCGCAAAAACCCGAGCAATTCGCCCCCGCGGAACTACTAAGATCCGCGGAAGAAGGCTGGACTTTGGCGCTCCTAAGGATCGTCCCAGAACCGAGCAGGGTAACTTACCGGAAAAAGATTCCGGAAAAGACGATCCTAGCGCGACGCTGAACGAATCGGAGAAACCTCCTACTCACGAACAGTGGACCGAGGGTGACGACATCGAAAGGGTTAACCTGGAGACAAGAGACCAGGCCGATTCGACAGACGAAGACGCTGACGTCCATCCTAGGAGAAGAAAGACTCGAAGTCCTCTACCGGAGTCTTCTCCCGAACGTTCTTTTACTGGAGATGAGGGGAACTCGACTTCGCGCGATACGGAAAAACCGCCGAGGAGCGATCTCCGGTCACTCGCAGCAAACGCCGACAAGGTCGGAAAACTGCTGGCGGTCTGACCGAGATCCGCGATCTCCGCGAATATATCACCAAAACGGCCGCAGCGGTTAAAGCAGTGAAATCTCAGATTCACCACGCTACCAGCGCCGCACCCGAGATCGATCGGCTACTGTACGAGTCTCGGAAAACGCCCTTGACGGCCCGCATCACCGAGATCAAACTGCCCGATCCCGGAAAACTTAAGGTGCCGATTTACGACGGGACGTCCGATCCCAAAGCGCACCTACAAGCGTTCCAGATCACCATTGGACGAGCCAAGCTCAAGGACCATGAAAAAGACGCAGACTACTCCCGCCTCTTCGTCGAAAACCTAGAAGGAGCCGCGCTCGAATGGTTCGCCAAACTTAGGCAAAATTCGATCGGAAGTTTCCATCGACTGGCTTCGGAATTCCTGAAGCAGTACTCGATGTTCATTAACCCGGAAACCTCCGAAGCCGACCTCTGGAGTTTGGTGCACAAGGAGGACGAATCTCTCTGCGATTTCATGAGTAGATTCAAACTCGTCATGGCTAGGGTTAGCGGAATCAGCGACAAAGCCGCCATCGACGCGCTAAGGAAATCGCTCTGGTATAAATCGAAATTCCGCAAGTGGATAACTCTTGAGAAACCGCGGACAATCCAGGATGCGCTCCACAAAGCCACTGAATTCATAACTATCGAAGAAGAGACTAAAATCATGTCCGAGAAGCATAAGCAGACGAAAACATCCGCGAAGGATAACGCGTCCGAGCAGAAGCAGAAAAAGAAGAACTCTCATAACGACAAATGCGTCCATCACGAGGGACAGGATCTCCAAGGGGCGCATAACTACGCCATCAACTCCGGTTCCGAGCAAGGGTGAACTACGGGTAACACGTGCACGAGAAATTTGAATTACGACGAGAATTCTTTCTGCGACCTCCACCAAACCCGTGGGCATTCCACCGTGAACTGCAAAGTTCTCGGCGCCAGACTTGCCGCAAAATTGGTCGCGGGAGAACTTTCCAAGATATCTAGTGTCAAGGATCTCATCCGCGATTCGGATCGCCTTCCGAAGAACAACAGGAACGCGCGAGCAGAAACTCCGCCTCAGGGAAACCAGTCAGGCGAAAAATGCGGAAGAAGACAAGACGAGAAGGGTAACAATGCTAATCGCCAAAAAATCAACATGATTATCGGCGAATCGCAATACTACAATGACACCGTCTCGTCTATAAAATCCTACCAACGCAAAGCCGAAACCGGCTCGAGTTGGAAGGTACCGACGGATGACTCTCCGAAAGGAGTGATCTCGTTCGACGACACTGAAACCGGAGGAATCGACCAACCTCACGCCGATCCTCTCGTCATCGACTTAGTAATAAGCGATTTAGAAGTCGCTCGGATCTTGGTCGATGCCGGGAGTACTGTCAATGTGATCTTCCGCAACACGCTAGCACGCATGGGAATCGATCTCTCAGAAGTCGAGCCGATTCCAAAACCGCTGACTAGTTTCTCCGGCGAGATGTCAATGACCCTACGATCAATCCGGCTACCGGTCGCCGCAAAAGAAGTAACAAAAGTCGTTAACTTCGTGGTAGTCGATTTCCCGTCTATCTACAACGTGATTGTGGGCACGCCTTGGATAAATTCCATAAAGGCGGTTCTGTCCACGTATCACCTAGGCATCAAATTCCCGACGCCTACGGGAGTCGCGGTAATTTGGGGATGCCAAAGACAATCGTGATCTTGCTTCCTGGCCGAACACAAGCTGAGGCAATTGGCGGTAGCAATCGTGAAATTAAACTGGGCAAAGGTCACGTCACCCGCAGAAGACGACCCAAAGCAAGCAACGGCCGAGAAACCAGAAGTTTCTGCACCCATCGCTTCCGCCCGACCGGAGAAGACAATCCCGGACAAAGACATTGATCCTGCAACTGAAGTGATCGAGAAGTCTGCGACAGCCAAGTAAGCACACTCGCGCAAACAATCAGAACTACTGTTGGTGTCAAAAACCGTAATCTCGAAATCAACGTCTGCGATAACTTCTGTAAAAGGGGGATCATTACTTTCCGCATAAGTAATTTTATAAAACTCAGAGATCGTTTTATAAAACTCGAGAATTGTTTTATAAAACTCGAAGAAACGTTTTATAAAACTCGAAGAATCGTTTTATAAAACTCGAGAATCGTTTTATAAAGATAGAAGAATCGTTTTATAAAACTCGAGAATCATTTTATAAAACTCGAAGAATCGTTTTATAAAACTCGAGAATCGTTTTATAAAACTCGAGAATAATTTTATAAAACTCGAAGAATCGTTTTATAAAACTCGAGAATCGTTTTATAAAACTCAAAGAACCATTTTATAAAACTCGAGAATCGTTTTATAAAACTCGAAGAAACGTTTTATAAAACTCGAAGAATCGTTTTACGAAACCGCAGAAAACCGAAACAGCCGTAAAACGCGAACTAGACACGACTAGTTCGCCCATGGGCGAACTAAGCCGGCCCGGTTTAGTTCGCCGATGGGCGAACTAGGAGACACTCCACTAGTTCTCCCATCGGCGAACTAAGCCGGCCCGACTTAGTTCGCCGATGGGCAAACTAGGAGACACTCCACTAGTTCGCCCATCGGCGAACTAAGCTAGCCCGGCTTAGTTCGCCGATGGGCGAACTAGGAGTCACTCAACTAGTTCGCCCATCGGCGAACTAAAGACTTCTCGGATATCCCGCGCCTCGATCTCCCGCATCCCCGATTCAAAACTTACGTCTTTCGACGCGGTCGCATTCTGGACCACGGCCGAAACGTCTCCCGTTCCGTCTCGATCCGACCTATCATTCAAGTTTTATGATAAAAACCGTAGAACTTCGCTTTCTCGGAAAAAACTCGAGGAAAGCGTATAAAACAGCAATGGTTAAACGAAACACCGAACATTGCTTAAACTATACGATTTATTCGAGATTTCTCGTTAAAATCATAAAAAACTCGTTTTAAATAAAAAACGTCGAGAGAATCGTAAAAAAATGGCATCGGATCAGGAAACGGTATCGTTATAATCGTAAAACGGTTTTTATCGTAAAACCGCACGAAAGGTCCTAAAACACGATAAAAACCCATCTCGCGACGTTAACGAAATTAAACCCGAAGATACGATAACGCTTTGTTGGTCTACTCGCAGAAGGAAAATAAAGGCAAGTTTGAAGATAATCAGAAGATTTCCGCGGAAGAAAAGGAAGGATCGAGGAAAATGGAAGATTCCCGAAATACTCAAATCCGGCAAAATGGAAAGGTCGAACCATCAAGGCAAGGAGTATATAAGCCAGAGGCGTAGGGCAGAAGAGGAGGACGAAAATCAGACCTAAAAAGACGGCTGCTAGCTTAGGAATTTAGGACTTAGCGTTTCGAATAGCAATCTAGATCCTTAGAACGTTTCGACGTCTAAGTTCTTCGATTCTTCTTGTAACAGTTGTCGATTCTTCATTTAATAAAAGCTTTCATACAAGTTCTTGTTCCTTTGTTCTTCATTGTTCATCCATATTCTTTTAAATTCGTTTGTTTTAGTGATTTCCGCAGAGATCCAGGACCTCGGGAAAATTAGGGTTTCATCCTAAGTTTCCATATTTGACGGAAAATCGACAGTGTGGATTTCGGTTCCCACAGTTTGGCGCTAGAAGGAGGGGGGCTCGGATTCTCTTACACAATAATCACTAAAACGAACGAGAAATAACATGCCTAATCTGAACGGCGACGTCATCTCGTTCGAGAAAAGGGCAATGATCGATTCGATCAAACCTCTCAACGATCTTCTCGTTATTGAGCTGACGATCCGGAATATGGATGTCGCGAGGATATTAGTCGACACCGGAAGCTCGGCTGATATCATCTTCAAAAATACTCTCGAGAGAATGGAAATCAATCTGTCTGAAATCGCGGAAAACATCAGCCCGCTAGTAGGACTCTCGGGAGAAATCACTATGACCCTCGGAACGATCAACTTGGCAGTTCGCGCCGGGAGCATAGTGAAAAACGTCGAATTCGAAGTCGTCGACCGACCTATGTCTTACAACGCAATCGTAGGGACACCGTGGTTAAATTCGATGCAAGCGATTCCGTCNACATCAGCCCGCTAGTAGGACTCTCGGGAGAAATCACTATGACCCTCGGAACGATCAACTTGGCAGTTCGCGCCGGGAGCATAGTGAAAAACGTCGAATTCGAAGTCGTCGACCGACCTATGTCTTACAACGCAATCGTAGGGACACCGTGGTTAAATTCGATGCAAGCGATTCCGTCAACATACCATATGTGTCTCAAGTTTCCGACTCCGAACGGGATCGAGACTATACGGGGAAATCGAAGAACCTCGCAGGTTTGCTACGCCGCGGATTTAAAACGAAAAAATCTGCCGGTCGATATCTCCTCCAAAAAGAAAAAGAAGTCAACGTCCCTCGACAACGCCCCAGAGCAAGATAAAACGGAACTCTTCTGGCAGTTGCCAGCGGCCGAGGCTTTGGAAGGTAAACGCGAACCAACCTGTGAACCCGTCATCTCGGTATGCATCGACCAGAATTTTCCAGAACGCTGCGTTGAAATCGGTGCGAACCTGAGTGAGACCTTAAAAGTCGAACTCCTGACATGTCTGAAACGAAACTCGAATACGTTCGCTTGGAATGCGGAAGATATGCCAGGGATCAACATAAACATCGCATGTCATGAACTTAACGTTGTCCCGACATCCAAACCCGTCAAACAAAAAAGACGAAAACTGGGGCCGGAACGGGCCGAAGCAGTGAACAGCGAAGTCGACAGACTCCTCAAAGTAGGATCGATCACAGAAGTTCGATATCCTGACTGGCTCGCCAATCCCGTTGTCGTAAAGAAAAAGAACGGAAAATGGCGAGTCTGCGTCGATTTCACCGATCTCAATAAAGCGTGTCCGAAAGATAGTTATTCGCTGCCGCACATTGATCGCTTAGTCGAGGCAACCGCGGGAAACAAACTCTTATCTTTCATGGACGCCTTCTCGGGATACAATCAGATCATGATGAATCCCGACGATTGGGAGAAAACCGCATTCATAGCCGATCGTGGAACCTACTGCTATAAAGTGATGCCTTTCGGTCTAAAGAATGCTGGCACGACTTACCAACGACTCGTCAACCGAATGTTCTCCGAACAACTCGGAAAAACAATGGAAGTGTTCATCGACGATATGCTCGTGAAATCGCTCAAAGAGCAAGCCCACGTCATACACCTCCAGGAATGTTTCGAGAGGCTCAACCTTCATAACATGAAGTTGAACCCGGCAAAGTGTCGGTTTGCCGTTGCGTCTGGAGAATTTCTAGGGTACCTCGTCACTTACCGCGGAATCGAGGCTAACCCGAAACAAATCACGGCGCTAATAGAGATGGTCTCTCCCAGGACGAAACGCGAAGTACAANCATGAAGTTGAACCCGGCAAAGTGTCGGTTTGCCGTTGCGTCTGGAGAATTTCTAGGGTACCTCGTCACTTACCGCGGAATCGAGGCTAACCCGAAACAAATCACGGCGCTAATAGAGATGGTCTCTCCCAGGACGAAACGCGAAGTACAAAGACTGACCGGCAGGGTCGCAGCACTTAACCGTTTTATCTCGCGATCAGCGGACAAATGTCTACCTTTCTACGAGACATTAAAGGAAACAAAAAGTTCGAATGCTCAGAGGAATGCGAGAAGGCTTTCCAACAGCTGAAACATTACCTAGCTACCCCGCCAGTACTCGCGAAACCCGTAGAAGGAGAACCATTATTCCTCTATATCGCAGTATCAACGACGGGCGTAAGTGGCGTCCTTATCCGGGAAGAACGCGGCGAACAAAAGCCGATCTTCTACGTAAGTAAGACACTTCTGGACGCGGAGACGCGATATCCGATGATGGAGAAATTGGCTTTGGCCGTGGTCATGTCCGCAAGGAAACTTAGACCGTATTTCCAATCTCACACCATCGTCATTCCCACTTCATTCCCTCTCCGCACCATTTTGCACAGTCCCAGCCAATCGGGAAGGTTGGCAAAATGGGCGATCGAGCTGAGCGAGTACGATATTGAATATCGCTCAAAGACTTGCGCGAAATCACAAGTGCACGCAGACTTCATAGTGGAACTCCCGACGGGAAGTACGTCCAACCAAGAGCCGAACTCGACCTGGATCTTGTACGTTGGCGGATCCTCGTCCAAACAAGGTTATGGGATCGGCATCCGACTTGCATCCCCAACGGGAGAAGTATTGGAACAGTCATTCCGATTGATTTTCCACGCTTCAATCAACGAAGCCGAGTATGAGGCCTTGATCGCAGGACTACGATTAGCTCACGGACTGAAGATTTGTAACCTTCACGCGTACTGCGACTCCCAACTAGGGGCTAGCCAATTTAGCGGGGAATACGAAGCAAGGGACGAAAGAATGGAAGCGTATCTTATCTTGGTAAAAGATCTAACTCAGAAGTTCGATCAATTCGCTTTGACTAGAATTCCTCGAGCAGAGAACGCCCAGGCAGACGCTTTGGCCGCCCTAGCATCCAGCTCGGATCCTGGTATGAGCAGGGTAATTCCCGTTGAATTTATCGAACACCCTAGCATCGGACCGCCCATAGTCATAAACCTGACAACCGAACCAGAAGACAATGTGGAGGAAGGCCACCCGGTCGAAGATCAGTCCGATTACGGATTCAATCGTCCGTGGATGGAAACAATCCTCGCATACATAACCAACGGAGAACTTCTGTCAGAAAAATGGGCGGCCCGAAAGATAAAAACCCAGGCCGCACGGTACGTCGTAATGGACAGAGAACTTTACAAATGGAGGCTCTCCGGACCACTGATGACTTGCGTGCAAGGGGAGAAAGCGCGGCGGGTTATGCAGGAAGTGCATTCCGGATCTTGCGGAAACCATTCTGGCGGGAGATCCCTCGCAATAAAAATCAAGCGCCACAGATATTTCTGGCCGACGATGGTAAAAGATTGCGAGGATTTTTCGCGAAAATGCGAGAAATGTCAGCGGCACGCTCCGACTATTCACCAACCCGCCGAGGTCCTTTCATCTATCTCGGCACCATACCCGTTCATGCGGTGGTCGATGGATATAGTCCGGCCAATGCACGCGTAAAAAAAAAACGCTTCCTTCTGGTCCTGACCGATTTCTTCTCTAAATGGGTCGAAGCCGACTCCTACGCAAGCATCAAAGACGCTCAGGTAGAAAGTTTCGTATGGAGGAACATAGTCTATAGACATGGAGTACCATACGAAATCATGACGGATAACGGATCCCAGTTTATCTGGACTTGATTCGAAGCTTTCTGCGAAAAATGGAAAATACGATTGACAAAATCGACTCCAAGATATCCTCAAGGCAACGGACAAGCCGAAACTATTAATAAAACTATCCTCGACGGTCTCAAGAAAGGCCTCGACGCCAAAAAGGGAAAATGGGCCGAAGAACTCGAAGGAGTTTTGTGGTCGCACCGCACAACCCCGAGGCGAGCAACGGGCGAAACTCCTTTCGCCCTCGTATACGGAACGGAATGCATGATTCCCGCAGAAGTCGAATTCCCAGGAGTATGTAGGAGACTGCTCCCAGAAAGAGAAGAGGCAAACAACCTAATGCTTCTCGACGAACTCGACCAGATTAACGAACGGCGGGATCAGGCACTCGTTCGAATTCAAAATTATCAACAAGCGGCCGCCAAGTACTATAATGCAAACGTATGTAACCGCAGATTTCACGAAGGCGAGCTAGTCTTACGAAAAGTCTTCCAGAACACCGCAGAACGAAACGCCGGTAAACTAGGAGCAAACTGGGAAGGACCGTACAAGGTCATAAAAGTAGTCCGACCCGGAGCATACGAAATCGCAAACATGCAGGGAATCAAAATTCCCAGATCCTGGAACGCGATGCACCTAAAAAAATACTATCACTAGGCGGCATGCCCGTAGAACACTGAACTACGAGACGGCTTGATCCCCTCGAAAGGGTACGTAGGCATCTTGTCGCAAGATAAGACCAGCTGTCCCCCTCGTTCAAAAGGGGGGGAGTAGGTGAGTATACGTATACTCGTATACTCCCAAAATTTCAAAACTCGAAATTTCTCAAACATTTTTAGCAAACGCATCGAAAGAAAAAACGAAATTCTGAATATAGCGAGACGTCGCCAATGTTCGAAAAAAACGTTCCTCTCCAAAAAACAATAAACAGTCCGTCCGCGACTATAAAATACGCAAAAATTCTTAATATACGTATCCTTCGCAAAGGCCCAAATTGCGCAAACATCTACCGCTTAAAAGTAGTTCGTTGCTGATCACAACGAACTCGCAACAGTCTTAAACAAACTTAAGTTATCTCGCAGAGATAGCTCTCGAACACCCGACACAAGGGTAATAGCGCTATAAAAGAAATCCAAATTTTTGGTCAGCACTTCCGGGCAACTTAGAAATTGTTCCCGGTGAGATGCTCGGTTCCAACCAGACGAATCGTATAAGCCGAGAACCTATCGCGGATTCTAAATCGGTATTGAATCAGGTTAAAATCGCAACAGGCAAAACGAAAGCCGACTAGTCATCGCACAGCCTTAACCCGAAAGTAGACCTAGGTCTTGCCCTAAACCCAGCACACTGATCGCTAACGTCTCAAGGCATGAATCGAGATCCTAAAGGCATGTCTCTTCGTCTATATCTAAACGCACACTCGATTTACTAAGAATCCTAAAACGAGCAAACGAATAAGGCGATCCACTAAGGGAACGGAATGCGAGACGACAACTCGCGGACCTCCCACAATATCGACTCAAATCAGAAGGTTCAAATAAAACCGATTATCCATTACGAAAATAAAAAGTTGCCGAAGCAACAGGGGATTCAAAGCCATAGAAGGCCAGTCCCAAACAAGTACAAAAGCCGCAGTCGGCCAAATACATAAAAATCTAATTTTTTTAAAAAAAAGTCTCATAAGAGACTACAACTTCAAACATTCTCCGCATACGGAGCCTCATCTTTATCCATCGCATTACCTTCACCCTCGATAGCAACCTTTGGGTCGTCACCCTTATCCGCATCAGGCTGAGGTACGTCTTCAGCAGCGAGAATCGGATCGGGATCGCTCCCCTCGACATGAATAGACCTTTCCGTCACACGGACAGCTGATTCCTCAAAACTCTTCATCTTGCGCTGAAGTCTGCGCAGCTCGGAAGCCTTGGACTTCTTTTCATCTTTCGCTTTGATCAGGGAAACCGCGGTCTTTCCAAGGTCACGATCCAGGTCGCCAATCCGAGCTTCGAGTCGAGACACTTCCGCGGAATGCACTTCTTCTATCGATTTCAGTTTCCCTTCGAGCTGAGCCGACCTCTCCTGCGACTCGACTAACTCTTTGGCTAAAAACTCAACTTCGGACACGCACTCTTTGATCATCCCATCAATCAACGAAACAAACTAAAAAAGAAAAAAAGAAAAAAACCAAGAAAGACGGTCAGATGCGAACATAATCTTTAAAAACGTATGATTGCGAACCCGTACCTTGGTGCGTTGCTGCGACATCGACGTCATGCTCGGTGTCTTGCTAGACGAAGCCCCGGTCTCGGAACCCTTCACGGCTCTCTTTCTCGCAGGGGCATCAGGGTTCGGACGAGTTCTCTTGCGGCTTTTCGCTGAAGCCGGCAACGTCGCGCTAAGCGCCGGAAGTCCCAAGACAATCACCCTCTTAGCCGGAGCAGGAGGTCCCAGAATCGTAACTGGATCAACCGCAGTAGTAGCTGCAACCGGTTCAACTGCGGCAGGAGTCGTAACTGATTCAACGGCGGTAAGAGCCACGACCGGTTTGATCACGGCTGGAGACACGACTGACTCTATCATGGTGGGGGCTACAGCTAGTCCGACCTCAGCAGAAACAGTGACGTTTTCGGCTGCAAGGAGGGGCGAAACAGCAGGCGCACCCGACGGTTCAGTGGCAACGCCCGCCGAGGAGCCCACTACCGCATCCGCCGCTTCGTCCAAAATAGCCCTGACTTCTCTTGCAAGGACGGATGAATCCACTGGGGGTACGTCGCTCGACACGGCGTCTTCCTCAGCATCGCTACGATCCATCTCGTCTTGAAACAAGAGAAACTCGGAAATCCGAGCATCCTGCGGATATGCTGGAGGATTGTCACCGGATGGGACCTCACGGTTTTGCTGATCACCTTGGGAAGAAGACATCTTAAGAATTTTTCTAGAGAGAAGTTGGAGAGAAACTTGAAAGGTGGAAGATATGAGAAGTAATGATCCAATACTTATAGAGAAAGGAGAGCTCTCCCTCGTAATAAGACGAATCTCAGCCGTAGATTCCGATTAAAATCTAACTCCATCCGACCGCAAAATTTCCTTAAGAAATTGCGGACTGGGGGGCTAACTGTTGGTGTCAAAAAAACGTAATCTCGAAATCAACGTCTGCGATAACTTCTGTAAAAGGGGGATCATTACTTTCCGCAAAAGTAATTTTATAAAACTCAGAGATCGTTTTATAAAACTCGAGAATCGTTTTATAAAACTCGAAGAATCGTTTTATAAAACTCGAAGAATCGTTTTATAAAACTCGAGAATCGTTTTATAAAGATCAAAGAATCATTTTATAAAACTCGAGAATCGTTTTATAAAACTCGAAGAATCGTTTTATAAAACTCGAGAATCGTTTTATAAAACTCGAAGAATCATTTTATAAAACTCGAAGAATTGTTTTATAAAACTCAAAGAACCGTTTTATAAAACTCGAGAATCTTTTTATAAAACTCGAAGAAACGTTTTATAAGACTCGAAGAATCGTTTTATAAGACTCGAAGAATCGTTTTACGAAACCGCAGAAAACCCAAACAGCCGTAAAACGCGAATTAGTCACGACTAGTTCGCCCATGGGCGAACTAGGAGACACTCCACTAGTTCGCCCATCGGCGAACTAAGCCGGCCCGGCTTAGTTCGCCGATGGGCGAACTTGGAGTCACTAAACTAGTTCGCCGATGGGCGAACTAAAGACTTCTCGGATATCCCGCGCCTCGATCTCCCGCATCCCCGATTCAAAACTTACGTCTTTCGACGCGGTCGCATTCTGAACCACGGCCGAAACGTCTCCCGTTCCGTCTCGATCCGACCTATCATTCAAGTTTTACGATAAAAACCGTAAAACTTCGCTTTCTCGGAAAAAACTCTAGGAAATCGTATAAAACAGCAACGGTTAAAGGAAACATCGAACATTGCCTAAACTATACGATTTATTCGAGATTTCTCGTTAAAATCATAAAAAAACTCGTTTTAAATAAAAAACGTCTAGAGAATCGTAAAAAACGGCATCGGATCAGGAAACGGTCTCATTATAATAGTAAAACGGTTTTTCTCGTAAAACGGTCCGAAAGGTCCTAAAACACGATAAAAACCCATCTCGCGACGTTAACGAAATTAAACCCAAAGATACGATAACGCTTTGACGGTCTACTCGCAGAAGGAAAATAAAGGCAAGTTTGAAGATAAATAGAAGATTTCCGCGGAAGAAAAGGAAGGATCGAGAAAAATGGAAGATTCTCGAAATACTCAAATCCGGCAAAATGGAAAGGTCGAACCATCAAGGCAAGGAGTATATAAGCCAGAGGCGTAGGGCAGAAGAGGAGGACGAAAATCAGACCTAAAAAGACGGCTGCTAGCTTAGGAATTTAGGACTTAGCGTTTTGAATAGCAATCTAGATCCTTAGAACGTTTCGACGTCTAAGTTGTTCAATTCTTCTTGTAACAGTTGTCGATTCTTCATTTAATAAAAGCTTTCATACAAGTTCTTGTTCCTTTGTTCTTCATTGTTCATCCATATTCTTTTAAATTCGTTTGTTTTAGTGATTTCCGCAGAGATCCAGGATCCGGGAAAATTAGGGTTTCATCCTAAGTTTCCATATTTGACGGAAAATCGACAGTGTGGATTTCGGTTCCCACAACTACGAGATGGCTTGATTTCCAAAAGGAATACGTAGGTAGCTCGCCTAAAGACGAGATGGATTGATTTCCGAAAGAAATACGTAGGCACGCCTAAAGACGAGTTCAGCTATCCCCCCATCCAAAACGGGGGGGGGGGGGGGGGGGGGGGGGGGGGGGGGGGGGGGGGGGGGGGGGGGGGGGGGGGGGGGAGTGGGTGAGTATACGAGTATTCGTATACTCCCAAAATTTTTTACAAAATTTCTTTTAGCTTTGTAATCGAAATTTTTTTGAAATTTTTAATAAAGACAAAGTTAGAATATCTCCGCTACTATCGCAAACGCAAATCCGGAAAATCGCTTCTGTAGTCACAACTATTTCATCGTATTTATAAAACTCGCATATCAAAATATTTCCGGAAAGAACTGGCGAGACGTCGCCTAAACTCTCAAAGAAAAATATTTCCCCAAGTCCGTCCGCGACTATAAAAACACGAACGCTCGGCGATTGGCCCCGTCGAGCACTCTAGCCGTCCTAAACAATTGCACTGACCTATCGGTCCGCATACATCCGACGAGGATAAGATAGCGCGCTATAAAAGAAATCCAAATTTTTGTCAGCACTTCCGGGCAACTTAGAAATTGTTCCCGGTGAGATACTCGGTTCCAACCAGATGAATCGTATAAGCCGAGAACCTATCGCGGATTCTAAATCGGTATGGAATCAGGTTAAAATCGCAATGGGCAAAATGAAAGCCGACTAGTCATCGCACAACCCCAATCTGAAAGTAAACCTAGGTCTTGCCCTAAACCCAGCACACTGGTCGCTAACGTCTCAAGGCATGAATCGAGATCCTAAAGGCATGTCTCTTCGCCCACATCTAAACACTCACGAAAATCGAAATCTCCCGAGTTAACGAATCGGACGATTTACACCAAGGAGTTAGATATGAGATGACAACTCGTATTCTTCCCTCTACATCTAACACAAAACACGAATTTCATACTCAGAAAATATTTTCTTATTAAAAGCATCCAAATACACACCGCCTAGCGGTAGGGATTCAAAGCCACCAACGGCCAGTCCCGAAAAAACAACAACAAAATTGAAAAATTAATAACATCACATAGCAAAGTCATCAAACGCGGACTGGTCAACCTCGCCATCCACGTCCGGGATCCCAGGTCCAACTTTGACCGAATCCGGCGACACCACGATAGGGTCCCACTGATCCCACATATGCTTCCCAGGATTGGCGGATCCGTTCTTCTTCTTCTCTCTCTTAGCTAGACACTTCTTCTGCTTCGCAATCGCAGCCTCATACGAATATTCCGGCTCCTGGGTAAGATGCAAACCCCCAACTACGCCCGACACTCGCGGAAATTGCCATTCGCTTTTTGCGCATCTTCAAATTACGCATAAAGAGGCACGAACCGCTCATGCCGAGCCATCAACTCCGCAGCAACCTCTCTTTTGCTTGCCCTACGAGCACGGCGAGCCATCGTGTCAGAAAGTTCTAAGCTTCGACGAGATTCAGCTTCATACTCTTCTCTCACACGAGCGGCCTCCGTTGCAGCCAAATCCTAGGCACGAGAGAAAC
>CAKOAT010374042.1:212109-225038 GCA_932364175.1 Eruca vesicaria subsp. sativa
CCGCCTCTGCTGCTGCAACCCTAGATTCGGCCCTGCGAAGTTCCGCACTATTCGCGCTCACCGCTTCGCTCATAAAGCGAAGACCCTGCAAAACGGAACAAACATCCTTCATAAAAACATATATACATAATAATAAAGAATAGGCAAACCTTGTTGAAAAGCCTCGACGCTTTCGCAAACGGTGTGTCAGCTGGTCCTCAGGATGACGTCTCGGCCGGATCAAATTCGGAGGGCGAAAAGTCAATAAGATCTTCGATATTGATATCTTGAAAAGATGCCCGACCGCGATCGATCGGAACCACTCTATCCTACGAAGATCTTGACCTTTCCCTCTCCTCCGCATCATCGCCCGCCTTAAAATCAGCATGACCGTCACGAAAAAAATCGGACGAATAATAGGCGACGGCACGATGGATCCTTTTCGGAGAAAAATACCCCCAATAAAGTGGGCCGCCACGTAGAAGATTCATAACCTCCGGAAAATCCTCAAGCATCGGTATCGGGAGGGCAGGCACTGCGAAACAAACGAAAAAGTTAAACCTGTATCTATATGGATATGGGTATCACGTCAATGCAATACCGTTTGTCGCCCACGCAGCCCTAACCAAAGGAATACAACTCTCCTCCACCGATGCGCTGTCAATTTTGACATAAAAGAATCGGTAAATCCAATCGTGATCATTCGAGGCAAGCCCGCCAACAACCGTCATGTCCCGCCGGGGGGCTAGTAAAAACCGGCCTTTCTTCCCTTGAATGTCAACATAGACGAAAGATAATCCGCATCAAGGGACATTCCGCGTTCGTATCCCAACACCAGAATCCCGATAAGGTGCTGTAAGCCACTAGGGCGTAGTTGGCCGAATGGTACTCCAAACCTATCCAAGAATTCGAAAATGGCTCGAGAAAAAGGGAACCATAGCTGGCAGGTCAACATAAAGGCTTCGTAGCACGTAAAATAACCCGGAGGCGGATCCTCGGCACCCTGACCCTGGACAGGGATGCGAAACTGAACCGACTCAGGGATCGCATAGATGTTTCTCAAATATCTGAGAGAACCAACAGTGCTCGTACTCATGCCAACTGTTTTCTTCCGACGTTTATCTTTCTTCGGAACCCAGAAATTCGAAGGCGGCACCTACGCGGCGCTCACGGCTAAATAGTAGTCTGCAAACTCTTCCTTGGTCGTAAAGAAACGTTGAAAGACCGGCTCGGGAAAAGGACAGCCGCTGGAAACATCAAGGTCGCTCGGATCAAAGATTGATGCATGAGCATAATCTGAAACTTTCCGTCCGGAAGACATATTGGATAGTCGAAAGAAAAAGGATCCAAAGAAAAAAGTAGAGAGAAGCCTTCCTAAAGCTTAGGCAAGTTATGGAAGAGTGAGTGAAAAACTTGAAAAACTCACTCCATATACTTATAGGGAAGAATTTTACTATTCACCTTTGGACTTTTGGCCTTTAAAGTTCCGCCTAATTCTACCAAACTCGCCAAACGAGCTCAATCCACTCGTAAGAACCTCACGATTCTTACGAGCTGGGGGGCTAACTGTTGGGGTCAAAATCGGTACGACGGAATAAATAGCCAAAACTCCCCGCGAAAATACAAAAGGAATAGTTTTATAAAACCCGAGGAGTAGTTTTATAAAACTCGAAGTCATTTATAAAACTCGCAGACCGTTTTATAAAACTCGAAGATCGTTTTATAAAACTCGAGAAGCCGTTTTATAAAACTCAAAGGTCGTTTTATAAAACTCGAGAATCGTTTTATAAAACTCGAGAATCGTTTTATAAAACTCACAGAATCGTTTTATAAAACTCGCAGAATCGTTTTATAAAACTCGAAAAAACGTTTTATAAAACTCGAAGATCTTTTTACAAAACTCGAGAAACCGTTTTATAAAACTCGAAGATCGTTTTATAAAACTCGAGAAGCCGTTTTATAAAACTCGAGAATCGTTTTATAAAACTCACAGAATCGTTTTATAAAACTCGCAGAATCGTTTTATAAAACTCGAAAAACCGTTTTATAAAACTCGAAGATCTTTTTACAAAACTCGAGAAACCGTTTTATAAAACTCGAAGATCGTTTTATAAAACTCGAGAAGCCGTTTTATAAAAATCGAGGATCGTTTTATAAAACTCGAGAAGCCATTTTATAAAACTCGAAAACCGTTTTATAAAACTTGAAGATCGTTTTATAAAACTCGAGAAGCCGTTTTATAAAATTTGAAGATCGTTTTATAAAACTCGAGAAGACATTTTATAAAATTCGAAGATCGCTTTATAAAACTCGAGAAGCCGTTTTATAAAACTTGAAGATCGTTTTATAAAACTCAAGAAGCCGTTTTATAAAACTCGAGAATCGTTTTACGAAACCCCAAAAAACAGAAACAGCCGTAAAACGCGAACTAGTCGCAACTAGTTCGCCCACCGGCGAACTAAGCCAAGCTGGCTTAGTTCGCCGATGAGTGAACTAGGAGGCCCATGACTAGTTCGCCCACCGGTGAACTAAGCCAGCTTGGCTTAGTTCGCCAATGGGCGAACTAGTCCATCTCGACTAGTTTGCCCACCGGCGAACTAAGCAAAGCTGGCTTAGTTCGCCGGTGAGCGAACTAGTCCCACTTGACTAGTTCTCCCACCAGCGAACTAAGCCGGCCTGGTTTAGTTCGCCGGTGGGCGAACTAGTCTCGTCCCGACTAGTTCGCCCACGGGCGAACTAAGCCAGCTCGGCTTAGTTCGCCGGTGGACGAACTAGTCCCGTCCCGACTAGTTCGCCCACGGGCGAACTAAGCCAGCTCGGCTTAATTCGCCGGTGGGCGAACTAGTCATGTCCCGACTAGTTCGCCGTTGGACGAACTAGAGACTTCTTGGACGTCCCGAGCCTTGATCTCCCGCATCCCCGATTCGAAACTTACGTCTTTCGACACGGTCGCGTTCTGAACCACGGCCGAAACGTCTCCCGTTCCATCTCGATCGGACCTATCTTTCGAGTTTTACGATAAAAACCGTAAAACTTCGCTTTTTCGACAAAGAACTCGAGGAAATCATATAAAACGGCAACGGTTAAACGAAACACCGAACATTGCCTAAACCATACGATTTATTCGAGATTTCTCGTTGAAATCATAAAAAACACGTTTTTAATAAAAACGTCGAGTAAATCGTAAAAAACGCGTTTTTAATAAAAACGTCGAGTAAATCGTAAAACCTTACAATTAGCTCGAGGAATTTACTAAAAACGGCATAAGATCAGGAAACGATCCCGTAAAAAGTCGGAAAACGGATTTATCGCAGAACGGCCCGGAAGGTCCTAAAACGCGATAAAAACCCATCTCGCTATCTTAACGGAATCTAACACAAAGATACGATAACGTTTTGACGGTTTACTCGCAGAAGGAAAATAAATGTCAAGCTTGAAGATAAATGGAAGGTTTGAAGAAAAATAGAAGATTTTCGCGGAAGAAAAGGAAGGATCGAGAAAAATGGAAAATTCCCGATATAGTCAAATCTGGGCGAAATGGAAAGACCGAACGGCCAAGGCGAGGAGTATATAAATAAGAGGTCTAGGGCAGAAGCAAGGGACACGATTTTCAGAGCTCTCACCACCAGAAATTAGCATTTAGGAATATTTCTGTTTTCTGTTAAACCTGTATCTATATGGATATGGGTATCACGTCAATGCAATACCGTTTGTCGCCCACGCAGCCCTAACCAAAGGAATACAACTCTCCTGCACCGATGCGCTGTCAATTTTGACATAAAAGAATCGGTAAATCCACTCGTGATCATTCGAGGCAAGCCCGCCAACAACCGTCATATCCCGCCGGGGGGCTAAGTAAAAACCGTCCTTTCTTCCCTTGAATGTCAACATAGACGAAAGATAATCCGCATCAAGGGACATTCCGCGTTCGTATCCCAACACCAGAATCCCGATAAGGTGCTGTAAGCCACTAGGGCGTAGTTGGCCGAATGGTACTCCAAACCTATCCAAGAATTCGAAAATGGCTCGAGGAATAGGGAACCATAGCTGGCAGGTCAACTGAAAGGCTTCGTAGCACGTAAAATAACCCGACGTTGGACAGGGATGCGAAACTCAACCGACTCAGGGATCGCATAGATATTTCTCAAATATCTGAGAGAACCAACAGTGCTCGTACTCATGCCAACTGTTTTCTTCCGACGTTTATCTTTCTTCGGAACCCAGAAATTCGAAGGCGGCACCTCTGCAGCGCTCACGGCTAAATAGTAGTCTGCAAACTCTTCCTTGGTCGTAAAGAAACATTGAAAGACCGGCTCGGGAAGAGGACAGCCGCTGGAAACATCAAGGTCGCTCGGATCAAAGATTGATGCATGAGCATAATCTGAAACTTTCCGTCCGGAAGACATATTGGATAGTCGAAAGAAAAAGGATCCAAAGAAAAAAGTAGAGAGAAGCCTTCCTAAAGCTTAGGCAAGTTATGGAAGAGTGAGTGAAAAACTTGAAAAACTCACTCCATATACTTATAGGGAAGAATTTTGCTATTCACCCTTGGACTTTTGGCCATTAAAGTTCCGCCTAATTCTACCAAACTCGCCAAATGAGCTCAATCCACTCGCAAGAACCTCACGATTCTTACGAGCTGAGGGGCTAAGTGTTGGGGTCAAAATCGGTACGACGGAATTAATAGCCAAAACTCCCCGCGAAAATACAAAAGGAATAGTTTTATAAAACCCGAGGAGTTGTTTTATAAAACTCGAAGTCATTTATAAAACTCGCAGACCGTTTTATAAAACTCGAAGATCGTTTTATAAAACTCGAAGATCGTTTTATAAAACTCAAAGATCTTTTTATAAAACTCGAAGGTCGTTTTATAAGACTCGAAGCAATTTTATAAAACTCGCAGAATCGTTTTATAAAACTCGAGAAAACGTTTTATAAAACTCGAAGATCGTTTTATAAAACTCGAGAAGCCGTTTTATAAAACTCAAAGGTCGTTTTATAAAACTCAAGAATCGTTTTATAAAACTCGAGAATCTTTTATAAAACTCGAGAATCGTTATATAAAACTCACTGAATCGTTTTATAAAACTCGCAGAATCGTTTTATAAAACTCGAAAAACCGTTTTATAAAACTTGAAGATCTTTTTACAAAACTCGAGAAACCGTTTTATAAAACTCGAAGATCGTTTTATAAAACTCGAGAAGCCGTTTTATAAAACTCGAAGATCATTTTATAAAACTCGAGAAGCCATTTTATAAAACTCGAAAATCGTTTTATAAAACTTGAAGATCGTTTTATAAAACTCGAGAAGCCGTTTTATAAAATTCGAAGATCGTTTTATAAAACTCGAGAAGCCGTTTTATAAAATTCGAAGATCGTTTTATAAAACTCGAGAAGCCGTTTTATAAAACTCGAAGATCGTTTTATAAAACTCAAGAAGCCGTGTTATAAAACTCGATAATCGTTTTACGAAACCGCAAAAAACAGAAACAGTCGTAAAACGCGAACTAAGCCAAGCTGGCTTAGTTCGCCGATGGGTGAACTAGGAGGCCCATGACTAGTTCACCCACCGGCGAACTAAGCCGGCTTGGCTTAGTTCGCCGGTGGGCGAACTAGTCCATCTCGACTAGTTCGCCCACCGGCGAACTAAGCCAAGCTGGCTTAGTTCGCCGGTGAGCGAACTAGTCCCACTTGACTAGTTCTCCCACCGGCGAACTAAGCTGGCCTGGCTTAGTTCGCCGGTGGGCGAACTAGTCCCGTCCCGACTAGTTCGCCCACGGGCGAACTAGTCCTGTCCCGACTAGTTCGCCGTTGGACGAACTAGAGACTTCTTGGACGTCCCGAGCCTCGATCTCCCGCATCCCCGATTCGAAACTTACGTCTTTCGACACGGTCGCGTTCTGAACCACGGCCGAAACGTCTCCCGTTCCATCTCGATCCGACCTATCGTTCGAGTTTTACGATAAAAACCGTAAAACTTCGCTTTTTCGACAAGAACTCGAGGAAATCATATAAAACGGCAACGGTTAAACGAAACACCGAACATTGCCTAACCCATACGGTTTATTCGAGATTTCTCGTTGAAATCATAAAAAACGTGTTTTTAATAAAAACGTCGAGTAAATCGTAAAAAAACGCGTTTTTAATAAAAACGTCAAGGAAATCGTAAAACCTTACGATTTGCTCGAGGAATTTACTAAAAACGGCATCAGATCAGGAAACGATCCCGTAAAAAGTCGGAAAACGGATTTATCGCATAACGGCCTGGAAGGTCCTAAAAACGCGATAAAAACCCATCTCGCGATCTTAACGGAATCTAACCTGAAGATACGATAACGTTTTGACGGTTTACTCGCAGAAGGAAAAAAAATGTCACGCTTGAAGATAAATGGAAGGTTTGAAGAAAAATAGAAGATTTCCGCGGAAGAAAAGGAAGGATCGAGAAAAATGGAAAATTGTCGATATAATCAAATCTGGGCGAAATGGAAAGACCGAACGGCCAAGGCGAGGAGTATATAAATAAGAGGTCTAGGGAAGAAGCAAGGGACACGATTTTCAGAGCTCTCACCACCAGAAATTAGCATTTAGGAATATTTCTGTTTTCTGTTAGCGAGCTGCGTCTCAATTAAGGTTTTCGTTCTTATATTTCTAAGGATTTTGCCGACGGCTCACGCAGCTTAGGCCTCTCTCGTTGTACCAGTTCTTACGCAGATTCGGAATAAGAACCTCTTTGCTCTCGATTTTTGTTTATTCATTTAAAGTTTCTAAGTTTCTTGTTATCTTAATCTTTGTTGTGCGGTTCTGCAGATAGCCGATTCCTCTGGAAACTTAGGGTTTTCCCGAAGTTTCCTTATTTACGATTATTTGACAGTAGGTGGATTTCGGTTCCCACAGCGACTTCCATCATGACCACGGTCACAAGATGGAAGACTTCATCACCATGCGGATGGAAGTCAACAAGCTCCTCAAGAAGGGGCACCTAAAAGAGTTCCTCTCCGATAAGCCCAAAAGCATCCAGGCTAAGGAAGGCGCAAACCCGCCCACAGAAACAAGGCCTGCGTCTCCCCCGCACCAAGACCAAGTTATCCATGTGATCTCAGGAGGCTCAGAGATAAGTGGTATAAGCCACGCGGCCGCTAAGCGCAGAACCAGGAACGCAAGGCACGGCCAAGAGACGAGGGACCCAAAGCGCCTACTCCTTGGGACAGATGAGATCAGTTTCATTTCCAAGGAACAGGAGAGGGTCCTGGCTCCTCATCATGACGCCCTGGTCATCTCCCTCACCGTAGAAAACTGCTTTGTGAGACGGATCCTGATAGACAACGGTAGCTCCGGCAACATCATCTTCCTCCCGCCTACACCGACTTGGGGCTGGAGGAAAAGGCACTAACAAAGAAGGTTACTCCGCTTATAGGCTTCAGCGGAGAGGTTAAGAACACCATGGGAGAGGTAATCCTCCCAATGTATGCCGAAGGGGTAAACCAACCAAAGAAATTGCTCGTTGTCGACTACGCAACTTCCTACAACATGATACTGGGCCGGTCCTGGATATACGACATGGGGGCCGTACCCTCACCTTTCCATCAATCCATCAAATTCCCGACCCCCTGGGGCATCAGAGTAATCAAAGGAGATCAAGAGAATGCTAGGGCCTGCTATCAAACTACTCTGAAAGGAAAAATCCCTGTCTTATAGCAATTATCGAAGGGCCCTCCGGCCTTACACACAGAGGAGCCTGAGGTAGAAGAGATGGACGAGGTACCCCTGGAAGAAGAAAACCCGGGCCGAAAATTGCTGATAGGATCCAAGCTTCCCACTGGGTTAAGAAAAAGATTAATCGACTTCCTCCACTCCAACTCCAACTGTTTTGCCTTGTCTCACGAGGATATGCCCGGGATCGACCCCAATATTATTTTACACAAGCTGCAGGCAGATCCTCAATTCACCCCAGTACGACAGAAAAGAAGGAAATTCGCTCCCAAAAGGGACGAAATTATCAACAAAGAGGTCAAGAACCTGCTCGACGCTGGATTCATAAGAGAAGTTCAGTATCCCGGGTCTCTGGCCAACGTGGTCGTGGTCAGGAAAAAGAATGGGAAATGGAGGGTCTACATAGATTTCACCGACCTAAAAAAATCATGCCCCAAGGATCCTTTTCCCCTATCTCATATCGACAAGCTCGTCGACGCCACCACATGCCACAAGCTCATGAGCTTCATGGACGCCTTCTCAGGCTACAACCAAATCCTCATGCATCCAAACGACCAGGAAAAGACGTCCTTCATGACCCCAAGGGGCATCTACTGTTACAAGGTCATGCCTTTTGGCCTGAAAAATGCGGGATCTACATATCAGAGGCTCGTGAACAAGATGTTTGCTGAACAACTCGGACATACCATGGAAGTCTACATAGATGACATGCTGGTCAAGTCTCTCGAGGCAGAAGATAACATTTCCCACCTACAAAAAGCCTTCGTAACCTTCAGGAAGTACAATATGAAGCTTAATCCTTCAAAGTGTTCATTCGGGGACAGCTCCGGAAAATTCCTGGGGTACATAGTCACCTACAGGGGCATCGAGGCCAATCCAGAACAGGTGCGAGTCATTCAGGCGACCCCTCCCCCTCGAAATGTGAAGGAAGTCCAACGGCTAGCGGGCCGGATGGCCGCATTGAGCAGGTTCATCTCTAGGCTGCCCGATAAATCTCATGCCTTCTTCGAGACCCTGAAAAGTCCTAAGGATTTCCAATGCAACGATTCGCTCTCGTCGACCTCAAAGCCTACCTCACAACACCTCCTCTCCTCTAAAAACCTCTAGAGGGTGAGGTTCTGCTACTCTACCTTGCCGTGTCCGAGCATGCAGTAACTGGCGTCCTCGTGAGAGAGGAAGAAAGGAAACAACATCCTATCTACTATGTGAGTAAGTCCTTATTGAACGCAGAAACTCGCTACGGCCACCTCGAAAAGCTAGCCCTAGCACTGGTTACAGCGGCCCGCAAGCTCTGGCTCTACTTCCAAGCCCATCAGATCAAACTAGAGGTATCAGGGTGCCTCGCAAAGTGGGCTCTTGAGCTTGGGGAATACGACGTAGTCTTCAAGCCTGCTACAGCCATAAAATCACAAGTCCTCGCTGACTTCGTCGCTGAATTCTCACCATCCATGCTTCCGAACACGGAGTCCGACGTGGATTTCCAGGGCTCAGCAAGAGGAATGGGAGAACGGAGCCTACATGTCGACGAGTCCAGCAACGTAAGAGGGGCAGGAGTGGGCCTAGTCCTAACCTCCCCCACCGGCGAGTCAGCATCAAGAGCGATGAAATGAAACTTCAAAGCTACAAATAATGAAGCCGAGTACGAGGCCTTAATCGCAGGCCTCTCACTCGCTAAGCAAATGAGTGCAGAGGAGATCCAGGTCTTCAGCGACTCCTAGTTGATCATCAGCCAGGTCCAAGGTGACTACCAGACCAAAGACGCCAATATGATCAGATACCTTGCCGTAGCGAAGCTCTTGATTGAAAGATTCCAGAGCTGCAAGCTTACCCAAGTTCACCGAGAACAAAACTCGCAAGCCGATGCTCTGTCCAATCTCGGGTCTGCACTAGAAACCAATAACCAAATGAACATTCCCCTGCTGGTACTCCAGTGGCCAGCCACTGACCAGGAAGGGGACCCTGAAGAAATCTCCGTCATCGACGAGGGAGACACCTGGATGACCCCTATAATCGACTACCTGGTACGCGAACTCCTCCCCGAAAATCGAGGCGAAAGCCGAAAAATAAAAAGACAAGCAGCAAGATACTGCATCACCAAAGGAAAACTATACAGAAGGTCCTTTTCAGGACCATACCTGCGATCTCTCACCCTTAGGGAAGCGGCCCGAATCCTAGAACAGCTCCACTAAGGAGAATCCGGCTCTCATTCCAGCAGCCGAAGCCTAGTGCTCAGAGCCAAAAGATCCGGCTAATACTGGTCCACAATGGCCAGTGACGCCCTCAGAAAGGCCAGGTCCTGCGATCAATGTCAGAGGCACGCTCCGATCTCCAACCTCCCTCCGGAGAACCTGAAATCCCTAAGCTCCCCCTAGCCCTTTCAAAAAAACGAGGCATGGACATCGTCAGGAATTTCCCAATGGCACCGGGGAAAAAGGTATTCCTCCTTGGAATAACTGACTACTTTACAAAATGGGTAGAGGCCGAGGCCATAGCCACGATTACTACGGAGAAAATAAAGAAGTTCATATGGACGAATGTGGTAACTCGCTTCGGCACGCCCCAAGAGATTGTCACTGACAACAGGCCCCAGTTCACAAGCCATTACTTCGGAGAATTCTGCCAAGAGTGGAACATCAAGCTCTCCTTCTCCGCACCGCGGCACCCACAATCAAATGGCCAGGCCGAATCTACAAACAAAACCGTGGTCAACATGATCAAGAAGCACCTGGAGAAAGCCTCGGGCACTGGGCAGAAGAGTTACATGGAATCCTTCGGGCTTATCGGACCACTCCGAAAACAGCCACATAAGAGACTCCATTCTCACTAGTCTAGGGCATGGAATCAGTAATACCCACAGAGGTACACGTCAGAACAACTGTCTCCGGACCCCTCTCCCAGGAGGAAAACACTGAATTGCTGACCCTCAGCCTGGATCTGCTCGACGAAAAAAGAGAGGCCGCCCGCCTAAGGAACATTTCTTATCAACAGAAAGTGGCCAGGAGCTACAGTAAGAAAGTCACACCAAAACCTTCCAGCAAGGAGACTGGGTCCTACGATGGGTCTGCGACCATACCAAGGATAAATCTGCAGGGAAGCTAGCTACATGTTGGGAAGGTCCTTATAAGATAATCGGGGTGTAGGGGGCAGGAGCCTACAAGCTGCAGGACAGAAAAGGAAAGGCCCAACCTAACTGCTGGAACGCCCTGCACCTCAAGTTCTACTACTTCTAATTAGATATCCGGATCAAGTTTTCTACAGATACCTAGCTATCTATATATTTTAAGAACACTGGTTTCCTGCTCCTATGTATGCTAAAAACGTCTACGTACTAAGTCTATATAACATAATTTAGTTTCAACTAAAGGAGCCACATGAACTCCACTGAACTTAAAAGGGGCATACTAGCTGGATCGGACCCCACGGGGCACCTCGATCCTGGTGAAACCTACATCTACTTGACACGTTTCATATACAACTGTCTCCGGACCCCTCTCCCAGGAGGACAACTGTTAAGCAGGACCGGGCCCCAAGGAGAACCTCGGTCCTCATATCTACGTGACATGTTTCACATATATTAATATTTGGGTATGCGAATTGGAACGGACTTGGTCAACCTTAACACAATGTCGACAATACCTAAGCCCATGCGTAGAGGCCTTGAGCCGTAATCTACAAGGGAACACACGTACTACTGCCTCAATCCCTGCATCAAACACGCTACGAGCTACATGAGATGTAGGGGGCATGGTGTATAACTGCAGAGTACTGAGATCAGCCCCATGGTTTCAGGGAGCAGACGGTGCACAAAACCCCGGGAGCACTTCTATCCTGCTTATCCAGACGTGGAAAGCAGCAAGTCTGGTACAAGGCTCACTACTTCCCAGTAGACCCATGTTGGGCCCGAATTTAGCCCGTTAGCTGAATTAATGGGCCGAATAGTAGGAATCGTTTGCAAAGCTTTACGAGCCCATTAGGAAGCCTCCCCTCAAGTGAGGGTCAAGTGAAATCGTTACCTATCGATAAAAAACAGGTCACGAACAAAAGATTCGGGACCTCACTTTCAAAACAGTTAGCAAGAAACAGCTCCGGAGACGTGCAAGACTTAGTCAAGCGGAAGCTGTTGCGAATCTCGCAACTCATGGAGATAATCACGGAGGCTTCGTCGGGAGAAGTTGGACGTGACCTAGTGCTATATAAAGGAAAGAAGAGATCAGAGGAGGGGATTCGACTCATTCAAGAGAGAGAGACTCCAATACACTTTATTTTTAGTCATTTTCCATTGTTCTCTTTATTCAGATCAAGGATCATCTTTGTAAACTCTTTTATTACCAAAAATCAATATAAACAACGTATTCATTCTCTAAGTTCTTAAGGGATTCAGCCCACGATTGTCTTCTCCCCAATCCTAACCTAACCTCAATTAGAAAGTGAGTTTTATCCCTCACATTTTGGCGCCGTCTGTGGNGACGAGATAATTGAATCCTTCACTCCGTAACTTGAGAATGGATCCATCCAACCAGGCAACGAATCCATCCATTCCAGATCCCGTGATCCAGATCGACGGATCACCGAACAGAAGAGATCCGGACCCACAGGATCCGGAACCTCAACCCGCTGACCTTCGATCCGAGCAACAGCCTCCGGCTAACGCTCAACCGAACCGAGACAACTCAGCCATCACAACGCCAAGGCTCAGGAATCGCCTTTCGAGATCGACTCACCGAACCCACGTTCCCTCGCGGGCGCCTGAACTTTTCCCCCAACAGCATTGCTCATAATGGGCAAGAGCCTGGTCTCCGGACACCTCATACCGGGACATCCCCAGTATTTAGTCCACCCGTAACAAGTGCTATGGGAAGTAACATAGCGACGACTAGCTCAGCACCCAATAGGGATCACGAGCACAACACCCGATTGCCACCTCCGCCACCTATCTTTAGGTCCGGAGAAGGGATGTCTCCCCCTCCTAGAGGCAGGGCTCCGACCTCAGCTTACCGAAATGGAAGCACGACCCATAACCAAGACAACCCGAGGACGGAACTGATCCCACAGCTCACCCCCCGGGTCGCGTCCCCCAAAGTGGCTCAAGAGCTAACGAGCGATTTAGTCCACCTAACGCTTGGGACAACGGCAACGCTCGACTCCACCAGGAATCTCCCCATCAGATTCCCCGCGAAGATCCAACTGTCCTTCCTCTAGAAGGACCGGAGGCTATTCGCCGATACATGGAGCAAACTCA
>CAKOAT010374042.1:233660-298046 GCA_932364175.1 Eruca vesicaria subsp. sativa
GAGTGTAATCATTATCTCGAGGAACAAGAGGTTAGGCAGTTACGTCATAGCTTCCGAGAAAAGAGATCTTATCTCGAAAGCTGGGGGCAACTGTTGGGCCCGAATTTAGCCCGTTAGCTGAATTAATGGGCCGAATAGTAGGAATCGTTTGCAAAGCTTTACGAGCCCATTAGGAAGCCTCCCCTCAAGTGAGGGTCAAGTGAAATCGTTACCTATCGATAAAAAACAGGTCACGAACAAAAGATTCGGGACCTCACTTTCAAAACAGTTAGCAAGAAACAGCTCCGGAGAGACGTGCAAGACTTAGTCAAGCGGAAGCTGTTGCAAATCTCGCAACTCATGGAGATAATCACGGAGGCTTCGTCGGGAGAAGTTGGACGTGACCTAGTGCTATATAAAGGAAAGAAGAGATCAGAGGAGGGGATTCGACTCATTCAAGAGAGAGAGACTCCAATACACTTTATTTTTAGTCATTTTCCATTGTTCTCTTTATTCAGATCAAGGATCATCTTTGTAAACTCTTTTATTACCAAAAATCAATATAAACAACGTATTCATTCTCTAAGTTCTTAAGGGATTCAGCCCACGATTGTCTTCTCCCCAATCCTAACCTAACCTCAATTAGAAAGTGAGTTTTATCCCTCACAACCCACCCCAGCACAAACATATAATACTGAGAGTGGCTTTTTGCAGAAAGCAGAGTGCAGCATTACAGGATCTCGATAATAGCCCAAGTGGCAAAATGCAAATCCTTACCCAAGAACAGTAGTGGCCCACCTAAGGGGGGAAGAATACAATCTTGATGATAATGGGCTGTGGGAACCGAAATTCACCTACGGTCAATAAATCGTAAATACGGAAACTTCCAGTAAGCCCTAAGTTTCTAGAGGACCCGGCTATCTGCAGAACCACACAACGAGAATTAAGAAAAACGATGAACTTAAAATTAAAGTATGAATAAACGGAAATAGAGAGTGTTGGGCCCGAATATAGACCGTTAGCTGAAATAATGGGCTCGAATGATAAAAATCGTTAACAGGACATTACAAGCCCGTTAATAATTCATCCCTCGAAGAAGAACTGAATAAAAGTCGGAACCTGTTTGTTAATGGAAAAATCATTAACAAAACAGGTCACAGAAAAAAGCTTCGGACCTCGTTTACAAACAGCTAACGAAAAACAGCTCAAGTTGGACACATGAGACGTGGTCAAGAGGAGGCTGTTACAAATCCCACAACTTACGGAGGCAATCCCGGAGGTTCATCGGGAGAAGTTAAACGTGACCTAGGGCTATTTAAAGGAGGGAGAGACGAAGAAGAGAGCATTCATTCATTTCCAATCAATTTTCACATATATTGTTACTTGCAAATCATTCAGATATTTCTTTGTATTCATCCGAGTCATCTTTGTAACCCTTATTCATCAATACAATCGTATTCATTCTTTAAGTTCTAACAGGATTCAGCCCACGATGGTCTTTTCCCCAACCTAAACCTAACCTAAATTAGAGAGTGAGTTTTACCCCTCACATTTTGGCGCCGTCTGTGGGGACGAGATAATTGAATCCTTTGCTCCGTAACTCGAGAAGAGATCCATCCAACCAGGCAAGGAGCCCATCTATCCCTGATCCCGTGTTCCAGATCGACGGCTCACCAAACAGGAGAGACCCGGACCCTCAGGATCCGGAACCTCGATCTGCCGATCACCGATCTGAGCAACAGCATCTGGCTAATGCTCAACCGAACCAAACTGGAATAACTAACTCAAGATCCTCCAGTGGAAACAACCCTGGGGTTACACCCCCCAAAAACCCTCAGCGTCAACCCGCTCCGAACCATTCGGAAGCTCAGCTATCCGAGATGCGTCGAATGATGGTGCAATTGGTAGAAAGAGCTCAGGATAATGAGCGTACGTTGCAACAGCTAACTGCTCGACAGCAACGGTTCGAAGAGGTGACTAGATCTCTAACCGAGATGACTCATCCGTCGCAACGCCAAGGCTCGGGAGTCACATTCCGAGACCGACTGACAGAACCCACGTTCCCTCGCGGTCGTCTGGATTTTTCCCCCAACAGCACTGCTCAAGATGGGCAAGAATCTGTTCTCCGGACACCTCATGCTGGAACAACCCCAGCATTCAGTCCACCCGTAACCAGCGCTATGGGAAGTAACATAGCAACAACAAGCTCTGCACCCAACAGGGTTCCCGAACAGAGCACACGCATACCGCCTCCGCCACCTGTTTTTAGGTCCAGAGAAGGAATATCTTTCCCTCCTAGGGGAAGAGCACCAGCTTCTGCTTAACAAAATGGGACCGCGATCCAAAATCGAGACAGCCTCCAGAGGACGGAAGATGATCCTACAGCTCACCCCCCTGGTCGCGTCCCTCAAAATAGCCTTAGAGCTAGAGAGCGATTTAGCCCACCTAATGCTTGGGAGAACGACCACACTCGACTCCGTCAAGAATCTCCCCATCAGATTCATCATGACGACCCAACCGTCCTTCCTCTAGAGGGACCTGAGGCTATTCGCCGATATATGGAGCAAACTCACGCAACTCTCCAAAAGTTGATGCTCAAGTACACAAAGCAACAAGCTCAGCTCCCGAAATCGAGAGCTTGATTGAGCAAACCCGCGGAACCCCATTCACAAACAAAATCGCTAGCTCTTACATAAGAGATACCCGAAAGATTAGGATCCCCGAATATGATGGGACCTCAGACCCCAAGGCTCATTTGAGAGCCTTCCGATTAGCTATAGTGAAAGCCCACTTCACAAGAGAAGAATGCGAAGCAGGTTATTGCAGAACCTTTGCCGAGAACATGGTCGGAACAGCTCTCCAATGGTTTTCGAGCCTTGAGCCGAACTCAATAGATAACTTCCACCAGCTCACCAACGCCTTCATGAAGCAGTACTCGACCCATATCCTCAAGCAAGCTTCCGAGGCCGACCTCTGGAAAATCAGACAAGGAATGGGAGATTCGTTACGAATCTATATCGAGAAATTCAGAGCAGTCAGAACTAAGCTCTCGAATCCCAACGATCAAGTTGCCATCGAAGCCCTTAGAAGAGGTCTCTGGTACAAATCAGAATTCTGGTCCGAGCTAACGCTTAATCCTCCCCCAACTATCGATGATGCCCTTCACAAAGCATCAAGATATATTACCTTGGAAGAGGAAACAGCTGCGCTAGNTATATCGAGAAATTCAGAGCAGTCAGAACTAAGCTCTCGAATCCCAACGATCAAGTTGCCATCGAAGCCCTTAGAAGAGGTCTCTGGTACAAATCAGAATTCTGGTCCGAGCTAACGCTTAATCCTCCCCCAACTATCGATGATGCCCTTCACAAAGCATCAAGATATATTACCTTGGAAGAGGAAACAGCTGCGCTAGATAAAATCCATAAGAAATCCCAGAATCACCCAAAAGGTGAAACCTCGGAAACAAAATGATCTTCTAGGAAAGGGAGCTCCCGGAATAATCAGACCCAGGGAGAACATTCTTATGCAGTCGAGGAAGTCCAACAGGAAAAACCTGTTGCCGCGACAAGCAAAGCCCCCTGGTCAAAAGCCTACGATGAGAACAAACACTGTTCTTATCACGATCGAAAAGGGCACTCAACTGAGGAATGTTGGGACCTCCAACGACAGTTGGCAGCTAAATTTGGTAGCTGGAGAACTAAAGGACGTGGAACTCAAAAAACCACCTCCTTACCAGAAAAGAGGTCCCAGAGATACCTCTCCGAAGCGCGAAAGATCGCCTGATAAGGAAACAGACTCGCCACCGCCAGCTCCCAAGAAAAGAGTTGACATGATTCTTGGGAAATTTCTCCAAGGGAAAAGTCTACAAATCGAGACCCTCCTAAGAAAACCACCACCTCAATCGAGCCCTAGTTCGAGGGTGGATTATATCCTCGGAGGCTCCGATATATGTCAAGACTCCGTTAATTCAATCAAAAGTCACGTACGGAGGGCCGTTTCCAACACTCAATCTAAGCCTCCCAACCCTGAATCCAACACTAAGATTTCTTTCTGGGAGAGCGAGACATCAGATCTCGACAGACCTCACGATGATGCCTTAATCGTCACCCTGAACATAGCAGGTTACGAGGTGCCTAAGCTGATGGTTAACACCGGAAGCTCGGTCGACCTTATCTTCTATAACGCCGTGAAAGGGATGGAAATAGATGACTACAAAATTATTGGTCAGAAAGCTAACCTTGTAGGCTTCTCCGGGGAAACAGTTACCTCCTTGGGAACCATCAAGCTCCCGGTCATAGCTGGAGGAATCATGAAAATGACCAATTTTGTAGTCATCGACAGACCCTCCCCGTTTCAGGCGATCCTAGGAAGACCCTATATTCATAAGATGAAGGCGGTAGCCTCCACTTATCACCAATGCGTGAAATTTCCGACACCTGACGGACTAACCACCGTACGAGGTAACCAGAAGATCTCCAGGATCTGTTACTTGGGAGGATTCGGAATCCTCAAGGAATCACCCCAATAGCAATTACAGATCAAGGAAGGTCGAGAGATGCAACAGAATATTCGAGGTCCCCCTAGGAACCTAACCGAACGAGTTAGCACGACGACTCAGCCCCCGAGAAACAAGTGAACATCGGATCAGAGCTACCTCTCGAAATGAAAAAGAAGCTAATCGACTTCCTGAAAAGCAACGTTAAAACGTTTGCATGGACCACTAGCGACATGAAGGGTATAGACCCAAACGTCACCACTCATAAGCTCAATGTAGATCCTACTTTCAAACCGATCAAACAAAAACGCCGTAAGCTAGGCCTCGAAAAAGCTCAAGCCGTCAACGACGAAGTAGATCGACTCACGAAAGCAGGGTCCATCCGAGAAGTACATTACCCCGATTGGCTGGCTAACCCCGTAGTAGTGAAAAAGAAAAAACGGGAAATGGAGAATCTGTGTAGATTGCACCGACCTAAACAAGGCTTGCCCTAAAGATAGCTTCCCTCTACCTCACATCGATCGCCTCGTCGAGGCGACAGCTGGCCATCAGCTCTTGTCCTCTATGGATGCCTTCTCGCGATATAATCAAATCATGATGAATCCTGAAGATCAAGAAAAAACTGTGTTCATAACCGAACGCGGGACCTACTGTTACAAGGTAATGCCATTCGGATTAAAAAACGCGGGAGCTACCTACCAAAGGCTTGTGAACAAAATGTTCGCCGGACAGCTCGGAAAAACCATGGAGGTATACATCGACGATATGCTAGTTAAATCCTCAGCTGGGGAAAATCACATCTCCCACCTAAAAGAATGCTTTGATATCCTCAACAAATACGATATGAAACTAAACCCCGCAAAATGCACCTTCGGGGTGCCCTCGGGCGAATTCCTCGGTTACCTCGTAACCGAGAGAGGTATCGAAGGCAACCCGAAACAGATAGTGACCTTCCTAGAAATGCCGTCACCCAAGACAACCAGGGAGGTACAAAGACTAACCGGACGAATCGCCGCTTTGAACCGATTTATATCTAAGTCCACCGATAAATGCCTCCCGTTCTACAAACCTCTAAAAAACAATAAGAAGTTTCTATGGGACGAGAAATGCGAAGAAGCCTTCAAACAATTGAAAGCTTACCTCTCCGAGCCTCCGATCCTATCCAAACCAGTAACAAGAGAACCCCTGTACCTATACCTCGCCGTATCAACTGCTGCAGTTAGCGGCGTGCTGGTACGAGAGGAGCAAAACGAGCAAAGACCTGTCTATTACACAAGCAAAAGTCTAATAGACGCCGAAACCAGATACCCTACCATGGAAAAGTTATCTCTGGCAGTCGTAACAGCTGCCAGAAAGCTACGACCTTATTTCCAATCACACTCGATCGTGGTAATGACCTCACAACCAATACACACGATTCTGCACAGCCCTAGCCAATCGGGACGATTAGCTAAATGGGCCATAGAACTCAGCGAATATGACATCGAGTATAGACCCCGAGCAGCCATAAAAGCTCAGCTCCTCGCCGATTTTATCATCGAGCTATCATCCGAACAACTAGACCCGAGAGCTGAAGCTCCGGAGTGAACCTGTATGTTGACGGAGCCTCGTCAAAACAAGGTTCCGGAATCGGTCTAAGGCTGACCTCTTCAGCCGGAGAAACCATCGAACAGTCCTACAGGCTCGGATTCAACGCCTCAAATAATGAGGCCAAATATGAAGTACTAATCGAAGGGTTAAGACTAGCCCTAAGCCTCGGAATCCGAGAGCTGAATGCCTACAGCGACTCACAGTTGGTAGCTAGCCAATTCCACGGGGAATACGAAACGAGGGACGAAAGAATGGGGGCATACCTCGAAGTCGTAAAAAGCCTCACTAAACAGTTCGACAAGTTTGAGCTAACAAGAATCCCACGAGGAGAGAACTCCTCAGCAGATGCGTTGGCTGCATTAGCATCCACATCGGACCCTCTAGTAAAACGAATTATACCTGTAGAGGGAATCGAAAAACTAAGCATCGACATAGCTACCAAGGCCGAAATCGATAGCAAACCGAAAGAGCAAACAGAAGGTAACTGCTCCGAGTCAGCAGCAACCCAAGTTCTAACAACATTCTGGTTCCCAAAAACCAAAACTCGCACATTCAAGAAGCACACCTCCGGGGGCACAACCCAGCCTCCAAGGTCACTTGTCTTCAGAGTAAACACTCGCAGAACGAGATATTCCCCTGAACCCGAAACTCCAACCGGAGACACGATCCCGACCCTGGAAATTAACGACACACGTGAAGATATTCCTCCAGATCTAGTCTTCGAAGAACCTAACCGAAGGAATATCCCCAGAGGCACGACCTCCGGCCGCAACAACACACGGGAACCTGATCCAGCACAGGGACCTCCTTCATCCCTTCACGAACAAATTATAGGAAGAGAGGACTGGAGAATCCCAATCATGCAGTATATTTCGGAGGGCAAGGTCCCCCCCCCCCCATAAATGGGAAGCTCGAAAACTCAAAGCAATAAGCGCAAGATACTGCATAATGGAATTTATCCTTTATAAACGAAGCGTATCGGGACCTTACCTGAGATGCGTCCACGGCCTTGACGCCATCAAACTCATGAAAGAAATGCATGATGGTTCCTGTGGAAACCACTCCGGGGGTAGAGCCTTAGCTATCCGAATCAAAAGGCAAGGCTATTTCTGGCCTACCATTATTGCTGACTGTGAGGTCTACTCATCCTCATGCGACAGATGCCAGAGGCACGCACCATTTATACACCAACCCTCAGAGAAATTATCCTCGATATCTGCCCCATACCCATTCATGAGATGGTCCATGGATATCGTAGGACCGCTAGTCGTGTCAGGAACAGGAAGGCAAAAGCTACGCTTCCTACTGGTCCTAACAGACTACTTCACAAAATGGATAGAAGCTGAAGCCTTCCAACAGTTAACTAAAATCGAAACCGAACGACTCGTATGGAGAGACATCATTTGCCGCCACGGCGTCCCATACGAAATCGTAACCGATAATGGATCACAATTCATATCTAACAACTTCAAAGATTTCTGCGACAAGTGGAAAATTCGCCTCACCATGTCGACACCTCGATACCCTTAGGGAAACGGCCAGGCAGAGTCTGCTAATAAGTCGGTATTAGCAAACCTCAAGAAGCGCCTTGGAATCGATAAAAGTTCATGGTCCGAAAGATTACCCGAAGTGCTTTAGGCATGCCGAACCACCCCACAAAGAGCTTTGGAAGAAACCCCTTTCTCCCTAGCCTACGGGATTGAAGCTGTCGTCCCAGCCGAAACCATCACAGGGAGCGTCCGTCGAGAGCTCTGTACGAGAAATCCCGAAGCTAACAACCAGCTCTTATCAGATAACCTCGACCTGATAGAGGAACAACGGGATCAAGCCTTGCTCCGCATTCAAAACTACCAACAAGCAATGGCTCGACATTACAAGTCCAAGGTCAGGTCCCGGCAATTCGTCGTAGGCGACCTGGTACTCAGGAAAGTTTTTAACCATACCAAAGAGCCGAACGCCGGAAAACTAGGGACCAATTGGGAAGGCCCCTATCAGATCATCCACATGATACGACCAGGCGTTTACAGGCTCATGAAGGTACGAACCGGGGTACCCAAAATCCGATCATGGAATGCCATGAATCTCAAGAAATACTACCACTAGGTACCTAAAAACGATTGAACTACGTCCGGCTTGATCCCTTGACTGGGTACGTAGGCAACTCCGTCATGAGCGCAGCCCCAATCTCACCTCAACATATTTGTTTTTACATTCAAAGGGGGCACGTGATCAATAACACACAGCCCAGGCTATTAGCTCCATGATTATTATGTATTCCATAAGAATTATTAATAAAACATCTACATTCAAGCATCTCAAGTTTCTATCATGCAAAATCAGGTCTCGGCAGATCCAGACCTAAGGTCTTAAAATCCTTCATACAAAATCAGGTCCCGGCAAACCCGGACCTAAGGTCTTAAAACCTTACAAATAAAATCAGGTCTCGGCAGATCCAGACCTAAGGTCTTAAAATCCTTCATACAAAAACAGGTCTCGGCAAACCCGGACCTAAGGTCTTAAAGCCTTACTATCTAAGTCAGGTTTCGACAAACATAAACGCAATCCCAGGTCTTAAAATCCTTAACAAGAATCAAGGTCTTAAAATCCTTAGCAAAATCCAAGGTCTCAAAATCCTTCAGGAGCGAATTCAGGTTCCTAAAGAACCCGACCAAAAGTCTCAGAATCCTTAGCATGATCGACACCTAAAAAGAGGTCCCGAGTAAAATCAGGTCCCGAAAACCTGACCTCGAGATCTCGCGCTAGAAGATAACGGAACCTGCCGCTAGCAAGCCCCAGAATCCTTTATTCAAAGAAACGAAGACTTCAACTTAGACAATCGAATTCATGCTAAAGATTTCATCTCGTCATCAACAAGACCCTCAGCGACAAAACTCGATTCCAGTTAAAGAGAAACGAAAATATTCACAAGTCAAACGACTTAGAGCAAAACCAAAATGAAATAAAGGTTTAAAAGCCTCCCCAGGCTATTTAAATTCAAAGATCTTAAACAAAGCAAAGGTTTAAAGACCTCCTCAGGTCACGAGTCTTAACAAAAGATAGAAGAAAGCCTAGTAGGCAAATAGTCTGGAAAACATAAAGACATAATTTAAAAAGAAAAAGAAAAGACGACATCTAGACTTCCATTTCGTCAGCACCCTTCTCCTCATCCTTATCTTCCTCGCTTGGTACCAACTCCTTAGCTAAGGATCCATCGCCTGTCTCCTTCTCACGATCATCTGTGGTTGCCTCAACTAGAGCTGAAGCCAGATTCACCAGACCTAAGTTAGAACCATATCCTCCAGAAAAGGACGGATTAAATACGTTGATCTCAAAGGTACCTGAGCTCTCCGAGATCTGAGGCAGAGACAACGTGCTTACTGAAAAATCTGATACCTGAGCCTTCTCATACGCTGCGGTAGCCTCAGGAATCAACGACATCAGTCACTGATACTCCTCATCAACACTCTTGATCTCATTGGCCAACATTTCCTCAAGAAGGACGGTATTAGCCTGAAGTTCCTGAGCATAAATCTGAAGGCTAACCTCTTCCTTCTTCTTGGCAAATTTCTCCTTGACAGAAACCAAGATCTTGTTGTAAGCATCAGCTACCTCCTTCTACCCTTGACGGATAGCTAGTTTGACTTCAGCCTCCTTGTTCTTCTGGCTAATCTGCGACGAGGCGATCAGCTCTCGAACATGTTGCTCAGCGACCTTCCGAGCAGCCTCCAGCTCGGCTATCTTCCTTCCCTTCACTTGGATATCAATAACTTGACTCTCAATCTTCCCGGCCTGAATATCAGCCTTCGAGCCAAGCCTCTCCACGATACCTTCAAGCTCAACGATTCTAGCTCGGGATTGATCGAGCTCCTACTTGGTAGCCTTCACTATTTCGGTCACCTGGGCTAATTCCCCAGTTTTGGGAGCGTTGTTAATCGTGTCCTCTAAGCTCAGTTGATCTCGGTTGATAGCCCCATCCAGCTGTAAAAAGGACCGAACAAACCATCAATCAATGACCTCACTAGAGGGAACGAATTAGAAAAATCGAGGTCCCTCACCTGACCCATGCAATGAGCGACCTCCACATATTCCTCTCGGTTAGTCATGTTGTTGATCGCAGGAAGAGAGCAACCGGTCCTCTTCATATGTCTCATCAAAGTGGCCAAACCCCAAGGATCTTCCAAGACAGAAACAGGTTTTGAGTGGGTAAAACTCCATCCCAGGGTTCCTCCCCTAAAAGACGAGGAAGAAGACCTAGATGGTCTATCCACCTGGTCAACTCGAGTCCTCTTAGGTCTTGGAAGCTCGATCTCAGAAGACTCCTTGATCACTTGAGGGTCAGCTTCCTTAGCCTGAGCATTAGATTTGGGAGCAGACTCCTGGACCTTTGGCACATCGACAAAAGCAACATCTCTGATCGGGATAGAAACCCCATCGTCAAGAACATCTCGCACCTGATTAAGAAAAGAGCCCCCTGGTTCTTCTCACTTCCTTGATAAGAACTGGCTGCTTTAGCTGCTTTGCCCCGAGAACGGTAAGACTGTTGGAGAGGCATCTTAGTTTGCTGAGTTCTTTCGGTCTCGGAGGTACTAGCTTCCGTCGATATAGACACGATCGAGTTACCTTCAGAAACTGAATCAACAAAAACTCATTCAAAAATTAAACGATTCCAAACGTATAGTTGATACGTTCAAAAGAGAGACAAAACCGGCTTACTTTCTTTACCTGCAGCTGGAGTAGGTTCCAGAAATGAGGCTCCGTATCGATCCTGAAACCTAGCCGATCCTATACGCGAGGTAGTAAAAGCTCCCCACGTGCAAGGACTCTGCTTCTACTTGCGGTGTAGAGCTCTGGTAAGCTTATTAGTAAGCTTTTCGGGATCGCCTATATCTGCAAAGAAGAACCAACGATCAATAAAATGCGCAAAAATAAACAAATCATACGAAAGCATCCCTAGAGATTCTAACCAGAAGCATCAGACCAAGTAACCCTTAGGGTACGACCCTCAGGAACCGTCAAAGGATCTATCTTTACGTAAAAATACTTCTTCCTCCAGTCGTGGTCACTACTGGAGAACTTAAAGAGACCCAACTTGGGTCGACAAGGTAGATAATAGGTACCGCTACCGCCATCTTTCGAAGCACTGTCCTTGAACGTATAAAGGCTCATTAGGTCACGAAGACCAACGGCAACCCCCTCTTCCTTAGCTCTGGTAATGAAACCATTTATCACTCGGATCACCGAAGGACAGAGCTGGGAAAGAGCTAACTGGTAGTGGTCAAGAAGATCCAATAAGAGATCCGGAAGCGGGAATCTGAGGTGACACTTAGTGATGTACTTCTCGTGAACACAGAACCACCCTTCCGGAGCAGTTTCCGGAGTCTCGTCGGGTTTACATGCTTTGGCTAAATCCTTGTGACCTACGGCCTGAACCATAAGATTAACAACTTCTTGGCTCTTTAACGAGGAAGGCACATGAGATCCGAAGAAGACGCTCCCACTTGAGCCATCGTTTTTCTTCGATCTTTTGGAGACTCGCAGGGCTATTGACTCCCTAACCTTCTTACTCTACTCACCCTTTTTCATCTTCTCGCCGACTTCTTGCTTGACCTTCATAAGTTGGACACCGGAAGCAGAGATTTCAGTTTCTCTGGTACCTTCTTTATCTTTCGTCATGATAATAAACAAGGAAAGAGGTAGAAAGATGGGAAGGAATCGAAGAGAGATTCAAATTGAAAACTTTCGAACTAGAAATTCCTGGAGATCTTAACGGGAACAAATACAACCGAGAATAGAAAAAAAAAAGAGATAGCAGTAAATTTAAGAAGAAAGTGAACAGTTACCTGGGGAACCGAATCGAGACATGGGGTGGTGGTGAAAAGTTGCAGTTAATGAATGCAGCTTTATATCACGTCCTGCCTCAAAAATTGGGATTAAAGCTGTTCAAAATGCATTAATCTCAACCATTGATCTCACCAAACGAAATCTGAACCATTGAATTAAGGTCACGCGTATCTTCGGATATATTATAAAATAATCAATATCTCGAGGAAAAATAAGAGAGATCGGGCGGTTAAGCTTTAGCTTCCGAGAAAAGAGGTCTCGTCTCGAAAGCTGGGGGCAACTGTTGGGCCCGAATGTAGCCCGTTAGCTAAAATAATGGGCTCGAATGATAAAAATCGTGAACAGGACATTACAAGCCCGTTAATAATTCATCCCTCGAAGAAGAACTGAATAAAAGTCGGAACCTGTTTGTTAATGGAAAAATCATTAACAAAACAGGTCACGGAAAAAAGCTCCGGACCTCGTTTACAAACAGCTAACAAAAAACAGCTCAAGTTGGACACATGAGACCTGGTCAAGAGGAGGCTGTTACAAATCACACAACTTACGGAGGCAATCTCGGAGGTTCATCGGGAGAAGTTAAACGTGACCTAGGGCAATTTAGAGGAGGGAGAGACGAAGAATAGAGCATTCATTCATTTCCAATCAATTTTCACATATATTGTTACTTGCAAATCATTCAGCTATTTCTTTGTATTCATCCGAGTCATCTTTGTAACCCTTATTCATCAATACAATCGTATTCATTCTTTAAGTTCTAACAGGATTCAGCCCACGATTGTCTTTTCCCCAACCTAAACCTAACCTAAATTAGAGAGTGAGTTTTACCCCTCACAGAGAGCAAGAAGGTTTTTATTCCGGATCGGTGTAAGAACTGCTACAACGAGAGTGGCCTTAGCTGCGTGAGCCGTCAGTGAAATCCCTAACTCTAGAAGTTTAAGACCGAAAACCCTAGTTGAGACGCAGCTCGCTAAAAGAAAACGGAAATATTCCTATATGCTAAATTTGGTGGTGAAAGCTCTGAAAATCGTGTCTCTGCTTCTGCCCTATGCCTCTTGCTTATTTACTCCCTCCTAGGCGGTTTTAGTCTTTCCATTTCGCCCGAATTCGAGTTTATCAGGAATCTTCCATTTTTCTTGATCCTTCCTTTTCCCCCGCGGAAATCTTCTATTTATCTTCAAACTTGCCATTTATCTTCAAACTTGAAATTTATCTTCCTTCTGCGAGTAAACCATCAAAACGTTATCGTATCTTCGGGTTAGATTTCGTTAATATCGCGAGAAGGGTTTTTATCGCGTTTTAGGACCTTTCGGGCCGTCTTACGATAAAATCCGTTTTACGACTTTATACGAGATCGTTTCCTGATCCGATGCCATTTTTAGTAAATTCCCCGAGTTAATTGTAAAGTTTAGCTACGTTCGTTTCTCGGTTAATCGTTGCCGTTTTTACGATTTTCGCGATGTTTTTATTAAAAACGCGTTTTTTATGATTTTAACGAAAAATCTCGAATAAATCATATAATTTAGGCAATGTTCGGTGTCTCGTTTAACCGTTGCCATTTTATACGATTTCCTCGAGTTCTTTTTGAGAAAACAAAGCTTTATGGTTTTTATCGTAAAACTGGAATGATAGATCGGATCGAGACGAAACGGGAGACATTTCGACCGTGGTTCGGAACACGGCCATGTCGAAGGACATAAGCATTGAATCGGGGATGCAGGAGATCGAGGCTCAAGATGGTCGGTTTGACGTACGGCGAACCGAGCCGGACAGGTCCTGGTCGCCGGTCGCACTCTCTGTGGAGGTTCTAGTTCGCCGTCGGGCGAACTAGTCGAGACGTGGCTACTTCGCCCAACGGCGAACTAAGCCGGCCTGGCTTAGTTCGCCGTTGGGCCAACTAGCCGGGACGAGGCTAGTTTGCGTTTTATGGCGGTTTCGGTTCTTCGCGGTTTTGTAAAGCGATTCTTTGAGTTTTATAAAACGATTCTTCGAGTTTTATAAAACGATACTCGAGTTTTATAAAACGATTCTTCGAATTTCATAAAATGATTCTTCGAGTTTTATAAAACGATTCTCGAGTTTTATAAAACGATTCTTTGAGTTTTATAAAACGATCCTTCGAGTTTTATAAAACGATTCTCGAGTTTTATAAAACGATTCTCGAGTTTTATAAAATGATCCTCGAGTTTTACAAAATGACTCTCGAGTTTTATAAAACGATTCTTCGAGTTTTATAAAACGATTCTTCGAGTTTTTTAAAACGATTCTCGAGTTTTATAAAATGATTCTTCGAATTTTATAAAATGATTCTTCGAGTCTTATAAAACGATTCTCGAGTTTTATAAAATGATTCTTTGAGTTTATAAAACGATCCTTCGAGTTTCATAAAACGATTCTCGAGTTTTATAAAACGATTCTCGAGTTTTATAAAACGATTCTCGAGTTTTATAAAACGATCCTCGAGTTTTACAAAACGACTCTCGAGTTTTATAAAACGATTCTTCGAGTTTTATAAGACGATTCTTCGAGTTTTATAAAATGATTCTCGAGTTTTATAAAAAGATTCTCGAGTTTTAGAAAACAATTCTTCGAGTTTTATAAAACGATTCCTCGAGTTTTATAAAACGGTTCTTTGAGCTTTATAAAATGATTTCTTTTATATTTCTGCGGGGAGTTTTGGCCGTTGATTCCGTCGTACCGATTTTGACCCCAATAGTTAACCCCCAGCTCGTAAGAATCGTTGAGTTCTTGCGAGCGGATCGAGCTTGTTTGGCGAGTTTGGTATAATTAGGCGGAACTTTAATGGCCAAAAGTCCAAAGGTGAATAGTAAAATTTTTCTTATAAGTATATGAAGTAATTATTTTGAATTCTTTACTTCATTCTCCATAACTTGCCTAAGTTTCAAGAGGCCCTCTCTCTACTTCTTCTTTTGGATCTTTTCTTTTTATTTCGACCGGCTATCATGTCTTCCGAATGGAAAGCTTCAAATCATTCTCATGCATCGATCTTTGATCCGAGCGACCTTGATGTGCCTGGTGGTTGTCCCCTTCCCAGGCCGATCTTTCGGCGTTTTTCCACTTCTGAGATAGAGTTTTCGGAATACTATTCAGCTTTGAAGGCCACTGCGGTGCCGCCTACGGGTTTCTGGGTTCCGAAGAAGGATAGACTTCGGAAGAAAACAATCAGTCCCCGTGCGAGCACTGTCGACTCTCTCAGAGATTTAAGGAATCTCCGTGCGATCCCTGAGTCGGCCCAGTTTTACCTCCCCATCCAAGGTCAGGATGTCGAAAATCCGCCTCCAGGTTATTTTTCGTGCTACGAAACCTTTCTGTTGAACTGTCAGCTGTGGTTCCCTATCCCTTGAGCCATTGTCGAGTTCTTAGATAGGTTTGGTGTACCGTTCAGCCAGCTACGTCCTAGTGGATTGCAGCACCTTGTTGGAATCTTGGTACTAGGCTACGAACGCGGAATGTCCCTTGACGCGGACTATCTTTCGGCTATGTTGACATTCAAAGGAAGAGGGGGCGTCTTTTACCTGGCCCCTCGGCGAGACATGACGGTTAGTGGCGGGCTTGCCTTGAATGATCACGATTGGACCGATTGATTCTTTTATGTCAAAATTGATAGCGCATCAGTGGAGGAGAGTTGTATTCCTTTGTTCAGGACTGCGTGGGTGACAACTGGTACTCTATTGACGCGATCCTCATATCCGTATATATATATATATATATTTTAACCTTTTCGTGCGTTTCGCAGTGCCTACCCTTTGCAAGCCGATGCTTGAAGATTTTCCGAAGGTCATGAACCTTCTTCGTGGCGGCCCACTTCGTTGCCTATTATTCATCCGGTTTTTCTCGGGACAGTTATACTGAGGTCGAGGCGGATGATGGTGCGGAGAAGAGGGAAAGATCCAGATCTCCGCAGGGCATAGAAGTTCCGATCGGTCGTGGTCGAGCGTTTGACGATGATATCAATATCGAAGATCTTATTGATTTTTCAGCCTCCGAATTCGATCCGACCGAGATGTCGTCCCGAGAACCGGCTGACACACCACATGCGAAGGCGTCGAGGCTTTTTAACAAGGTTTGCCTATTTTGCTTTTCTCGGTCGCCTCTTTCGTTTTTATAAAGCATGATTTTTCCTGTTTTACAGGGTCTTGGCTTTATGACCGAAGCGGTGAACGCGAATTGTGCGGAAGTTCGCAGGGCTGAGTCTAGGGCTGCAGCGGCGGAGGTGGAGGCTGCTCGTCTCAAAGAGGAGATCGATGCCAGTTTCTCTCGCGCCCAGGATTTAGCCGTAAGGGAGGCCGCTCGTGTGAGAGAGGAGTATGAAGCTGAATCTCGTCGAAGCTTAGAGATTTCCGACACGATGGTTCGCCGTGCTCGTAGAGCGGGAAAAAGAGAGGTTGCTGCGGAGTTCATGGCTCGCTGTGAGCGGTTCGTGCCTCTTTATGCAGAATTCGAAGATGTGCAAAGGGCGATTGTTGATTTCCGCGAGTGTCGGGGCGTAGCCGGGGGTTTGCATCTTACCCAAAAACTGGACTATATGTATGAGGTTGTGATTGCGAAGCAGAAAGCGCGTCTGGCTAATAGAGAGAAGAAGAAGAACGAGTCCGTCAATCCCGGGAAGCACATGTGGGGTCAGTGGAAACCCATTGTGGTGTCACCGGATTCGGTCGAGGTCGGACCTGGGATCTCGGATATAGAGGGAGAAGTTGATCAGTCCGTATTTGATGACTTCAGTGTGTGATGTTATTGCTTTTATGATTTCGTTGTTGTTTTCCGGGACTGGCCGTTGGTGGCTTTGAATCCCTGCCGCTGGGCGGTGTGTATTTGAAGACTTTCTAGAAAGAAATATTTTCTAAGTATGAAATTTACGTTTTGTTTTTAGATGTAGAGGGAAGAATACGAGTTGTCATCTCGCATCTAACTCTTGGTGTAAATCGTCCGGTTCGTTAACTCGGAAGGTTTCGATTTTCGCGAGTGTTTAGATGTGGGCGAAGAGACATGCCTTTAGGATCTCGATTCAAGCCTTGAGACGTTAGAGACCAGTGTGCTGGGTTAAGGGCAAGACCTAGGTTTACTTTCGTATTGAGGCTATTCGATGACTAGTTCGCTTTCGTTTTGCCTGTTGCGATTTTAACCTGACTCCAAACCGATTTAGAATCCGCGATAGGTTCTCGGCTTATACGATTCGTATGGTTGGAATCAAGCATCTCACCGTGAACAATTTCTAAGTTTCCCGGAAATGCTATTTTATCCTACTCGGATGTATGCGGACCAACAGGTCGATGCGTTTGTTTAGGACGGCTAGCGTGCTCGATGGGGCCAATCGCCGTGCGTTCGTGTTTTTATAGTCGCGGACGAACTTAATGGAATATTTTTCTTGAGAATTTAGGCGACGTCTCGCCGGTTCTTTCCGAAAATATTTTGATGTACAAGTTTCATAGAAACGATTAAGTAGTTGTTGCTGCAGAAGTAATTTCCGGATGCTTTTGTTTTTTGCGTTTTCGATAGTAGCGGAGATTTTATAATATTCTAACTTTGTCTTTATTAAAAAAGTTTCGAAAGTTTTTTGATTACAAAGAGAAAGTTCTAAAAATTTGGGAGTACACGAATACTCGTATACTCACCCACTCCCCCCCCCCCCCCGTTTTAGAAGGGGGGATAGCTGAACTCGTCTTTAGGCGAGCTGCCTACGTATTCCTTTCGGAAATAAAGCCATCTCGTATTTCTGATTGTTTGTGCGAGTATGCTTACTCGGCTGTCGCAGACGTTTCGATCACTTTAGTTGTTGGATCGATGTCTTTGTCCGGGCTTTTCTCCTCCGGCTGGGTAGAAGCGATGGGTGCGGAGACTTGCTGTTTCTCAACCGTTTCTTGCTTTTGGTCATCTTCCGCGAATGGTGGCGTAACCTTTTCCCGTTTTGGTTTCACGATTGCGACCGCGAATTGTCTCAGCTTGTGTTCGGCCAGGAAGCAGGATCGTGATTGTCTTTGGCATCCCCAAATTTCTGCGATCCCCGTAGGAGTCGGGAATTTGATGCGTAAGTGATACGTCGATAGAACCACCTTCATGGAATTTATCCAAGGCGTGCCCATGATCACATTGTAGATGGCCGGGAAATCGACTACCGCGAAGTTGACAATTTTCGTCACTTCTTTAGCCGCCACCGGTAGCCGGATTGATCCCAGGGTCATTGATGTCTCGCCGGAAAAGCTGGTCAACGGTTTTGGATTAGGTTCCACTTCCGAGAGTCCTATTCCCATACGTGCTAACATGTTGCGGAAGATCACGTTGACGGTACTTCCGGTATCGACCAGAATTCGAGCGACTTCTAAATCGCTTATCACTAAGTCGATGACAAGGGGATCAGCATGAGGCTGGTCGATTCCGCCGGTTTCAGCGTTGTCGAATGAGATTACCCCTTTTGGAGTGTCATCCGACGACACCTTCCAACTCGAGCCGGTTTTGGCTTTACGTTGTTAGGATTTGATCGACGAGACGGTGTCGTTGTAATATTGCGATTCGCCGATAATCATGTTGATTTTTCGGCGGTTAGCGTCGCTACCCTTCTCTTCTTGCCTTCTTCCGCGTTTTCCGCCCGACTGGTTCCCCTGAGGCGGAGTTTCCGCTCGCGAGTTCCTGTCGTTTTTTGGGAGGCGGTCTGAGTCGCGGATGAGATCCTTGACGCTGGATATCTCAGAGAGTTCTCCCGCGATCAATTTTGCGGCAAGCCTGGCGCCGAGAACTTTGCAGTTCACGGTAGAGTGTCCACGGGTCTGGTGGAGGTCACCGAAAGTATTCTCATCGTAATTTGAATTTCTCGTCCACGTGTTACCCATAGTTCGTCCTTGCTCTGATCCGGAATTAATGGCGTAGTTATGCGCCCCTTGGAGATCATGTCCCTCGTGATGGACGACCTTGTTGTTACGAGAATTCTTCTTTTTCTGCCTCTGCTCGGACACGTTATCCTTTGCGGACATTTTCGTCGGCTTATGCTTTTCGGACAAGATTTTAGTCTCCTCCTCGATGGTTATGTAATCAGTAGCCTTATGGAGCGCGTCCTGGATCGTCCGCGGTTTCTCGAGAGTTATCCATTTGCGGAATTTTGATTTGAAGCAGAGCGATTTCCTCAACGCGTCGATGGCGGCTTTGTTGCTGATTCCGCTTACCCTAGCCATGACGAGTTTGAACCTACTCATGAAATCGCGGAGAGATTTGTCCCCCTTTTGCGACAAGCTCCAGAGATTGGCGTCGGATGTTTCCAGGTTGATGAACATGGACTATTGCTTTAGGAATTCGGAAGCGAGTTGGCGGAAACTTCTGATCGAATTCCGCCTAAGTTTGGCGAACCATTCGAGCGCCGCTCCTTCTAGGTTTTCGACGAAAAGACGGCAGTAACCTGCGTCCTTTTCGTGATCCTTGAGTTTGGCTCGTCCCATGGTGATCTGGAAGGCCTGTAGGTGCGCTTTGGGATCAGCATCCCATCATAATTCGGCACCTTAAGTTTCCCGGGATCGGGCAGCTTGACCTCAGTGATGCAAGCCGTGAAGGGTGTTTTCTGAGATTCGTACAGTAGCTGATCGATTTCGGGTGCGGCGCTGGTAGCGTGATGAATCCGAGATTTCACCGCTTTCACCGCTGCGGCCGTTTTATTGATGTATTCGCGGAGATCTCGAATCTTGGTCAGATCGCCAGCAGTTTTCCGACCTCGTCGGCGTTTTCTGCGAGTAACCGGAGATCGCTCCTCGGCAGTTTTTGTGTATCGCGCAAAGTCGAGTTCCTCCTCGTCTCCAGTAAGAGAACGCTCGGGAGAAGACTCCGGTGAAGGGCAGCGAGTTTTTCTTCTCTTAGGATGGACGTTAGCGTCTTCGTCTGATGAGTCGGCTTGGTCGCTTGTTTCCAGGTTGACCCTTTCGATGCCGTCGCCCTCGATCTCCTGTTCGTGAGTAGGAGGTTTTTTCGATTCGTTCAGCGTCGCGTCAGGGTTATCTTTTCCGGAATCCTTCTACGGTAAGTTACCCTGCTCGGTTCTGGGACGATCCGTAGGAGCGCCAAAATTGAGCCTCCTTCCGCGGATCTTAGTAGTTCCGCGGGGGCGAATTGCTCTGGTTTTCGCAGTTAGGGTTTCCACCCTTTTTGCGAGCGAACCAATGAGCTTTTCCTGCTCTTCCAATTTTTTTGTTAAACTCGGAGAGCATCTTTTCGATGGTCTGGGCGTTAGCGTTTGTAGCGTTGGCCGCAGACGCACCTTGTGGTGTGTTATTTCAACGGTTTCGCGTTCGTTGCGAGTTTGGTTGTCACAAGTCATCGTTTCTTCGTTGGACATGTTGCGGCTTCGGTGTAAGATAGATCCGACCCCCCTCCTTCTAGCGCCAAACTGTGGGAACCGAAATTCACCTACGGTCAATAAATCGTAATAATGAAACTTCGATTAAAACCTAAGTTTCGAGAGGACCCGACTATCTGCAGAACCGCACAACGAGAATTAATAAAAACGATGAACTTAAAATTAAAGTATGAATGAACGGAAATGGAGCAAGAAGGTTTTTATTCCGAATCGGTGTAAGAACTGCTATAACGAGAGGGGCCTTAGCTGCGTGAGCCGTCGGCGAAATCCCTAACTCTAGAAGTCTAAGACCGAAAACCCTAGTTGAGACGCAACTCGCTAACAGAAAACGGAAATATTCCTAAATGCTAAATTTGGTGGTGAAAGCTCTGAAAATCGTGTCCCTGCTTCTGCCCTATTTCTCTTGCCTATATACTCCCTCCTAGGCGGGTTTAGTCTTTCCATTTCGCCCGAATTCGAGTTTATCGGGAATCTTCTATTTATCTTCAAACTTGCCATTTATCTTCAAACTTGACATTTATTTTCCTTCTGCGAGTAAACCATCAAAACGTTATCGTATCTTCAGGTTAGATTTTGTTAATATCGCGAGATGGGTTTTTATCGCGTTTTAGGACCTTTCGGGCCGTCTTACGATAAAATCCGTTTTACGACTTTATACGAGATCATTTCCTGATCCGCTGCCGTTTTTAGTAAATTCCCGAGTTAATTGTAAAGTTTAGCTACGTTCGTTTCTTGGTTAATCGTTGCCGTTTTTTACGATTTTCTCGACGTTTTTATTAAAAACGCGTTTTTTATGATTTTAACAAAAAATCTCGAATAAATCGTATAGTTTAGGCAATGTTCGGTGTCTCGTTTAACCGTTGCCGTTTTATACGATTTCCTTGAGTTCTTTTCGAGAAAACAAAGTTTTACGGTTTTTATCGTAAAACTTGAATGATAGATCGGATCGAGACGAAACAGGAGATATTTCGACCGTGGTTCGTAACACGACCGTGTCGAAGGACGTAAGCATTGAATCAGGGATGCGGGAGATCGAGGCTCGGGATGGTCGGTTCGACGTACGGTGAACCGAGCCGGACCGGTCCAGGTCGCCGGTCGAACTGTCCGGGGAGCTTCTAGTTCGCCGTCGGGCGAACTAGTCGAGACATGGCTAGTTTGCCCAACAGCGAACTAAGCCAGCTTGGCTCAGTTCGCTGTTGGGCGAACTAGCCGGGACGTGGATAGTTCGCCCAACGGCGAAATAAGCCGGCTTGGCTTAGTTCGCTGTTGGGCGAACTATCCGGGATGAGGCTAGTTCGCGTTTTATGGCGGTTTCGGTTTTTCGCGGTTTTGTAAAACATTCTACGAGTTTTATAAAACGTTTCTTCGAGTTTTATAAAAAGATTCTCGAGTTTTATAAAATGATTCTTCGAATTTTATAAAATGATTCTTTGAGTTTTATAAAACGATTCTCGAGTTTTATAAAACGATTCTTTGAGTTTTATAAAATCCTTGGATTTTTATAAAACGATTCTCGAGTTTTATAAAACGATTCTTGAGTTTTATAAAACGATTCTTGAGTTTTATAAAACGATTCTCGAGTTTTATAAAACGATTCTCGAGTTTTAGAAAACGACTCTCGAGTATTATAAAATGATTCTTCAAGTTCTATAAAATGATTCTTCGATTTTTATAAAACGATTCTTGTGGGAACCGAAATCCACCTACTGTCAATAAATCGTAAAAAAGGAAACTTCTGGAAAACCCTAAGTTTCTAGAGGAACCGGCTATCTGCAGAACCGCACAACGAAGATTAAGAAAACGATAAACTTAGAATTTTTAAAAGAATAAACGAAATTGAGAGCAAAGAGATTCTTATTCCGAATCTGCGTAAGAACTGGTACAAAAAGAGTAGCCAAAAACTTAAGAACGAAAAACCCTAATTGAGACGCAGCTCGCTAACAGAAAACAGAAATATTCCTAAATGCTAATTTTGGTGGTGAGAGCTCTGAAAAATCGTGTCCCAGCTTCTGCCCTATGCCTCCTCCTTATATACTCCTCCTTAGGCGGTTTTGATCTTTCCATTTCGCCCGAAACCGAACATATCGAGAACTTTCCATATCTGTCGATCCTTCCTTTTCTTCCACGGAAATCTTCTATTTATCTTCAAACCAACCTTTTATCTTCCGTCTGCGACTAAACCGTCAAAACGTTATCGTATCTTCGGGTTTGATTTTGTTAATGTCGCGAGATGGGTGTTTATCATTTAGGACCTTTCGGGCCGTTTTACGATAAAAATCATTTTTCGACTTTAACGAGACCGTTTCCCGAACCGTTACCATTTTATACGATTCCCTCGACGTTTTTTATTAAAAACGCGTTTTATGATCTTAACAAAAAATCTCGGATAAATCGTATAGTTTAGGCAATGTTCGGTGTCTTGCTTAACCGTTACCATTTTATACGATTTTTTCGAGTTCTTTTCGGGAAACGGAGTTTTACGGTTTTTATCGTAGAATTCAAACGATAAGTCGGATCGAAACGAAACGAGAGACATTTCCGCCGCGGTTCAGAATGTGACCGTGTGGAAGGACGTAAGGTTCGAATCGGGGCCGCGGGAGATCCGGGAGGTCTCTTGTTCGCCTGCTGGCGAACTAAGCCGGGCTGGCTTAGTTTGCCAGCAGGCGAACTAGCGGAGGGGTTCTTAGTTCGCCAGCAGGCGAACTAGTTGGAAGCTTCTACTTCGCCTGCTGGCAAACTAAGCCAAGCTGGCTTAGTTCGCCAGCAGGCGAACTAGTCCGGGACCTTCTAGTTCGCCTGCTGGCGAACTAAGCCAGCTTCGCTTAGTTCGCCAGCAGGCGAACTAGTTGGTGAGCCTCTAGTTCGCGCTTCGTGGCTGTTTCGGTCTTTTGCGGTTTTGTAAAACGATTTCTCGAGTTTTATAAAACGATCTTCGAGTTTTATAAAATGGCTTCTCGAGTTTTATAAAACGGCTTCTCGAGTTTTATAAAACGGCTTCTCGAGTTTTATAAAACGATCTTCGAGTTTTATAAAACGGCTTTTGAGTTTTATAAAACGATCTTCGAGTTTTATAAAACGGCTTCTCGAGTTTTATAAAACGATCCTCGAGTTTTATAAAACGGCTTCTCGAGTTTTATAAAACGATCTTCGAGTTTTATAAAGCGGCTTTTTGAGTTTTATGAAATGATCTTCGAGTTTTATAAAACTATCTTTGAGTTTTATAAAACGGCTTCTCGAGTTTTATAAAACCATCTTCGAGTTTTATAAAACGGCTTCTCTAATTTTATAAAACGATCTTCGAGTTTTATAAAACAGCTTCTCGAGTTTTATAAAACGATCTTTGAGTTTTATAAAACGGCTTCTCGAGTTTTAAAAAACGATCTTCGAGTTTTATAAACGGCTTCTCGAGTTTTATAAAACGATCTTCGAGTTTTATAAAACGGCTTCTCGAGTTTTATAAAACGGCTTCTCGAGTTTTATAAAACCATCTTCGAGTTTTGTAAAACGGCTTCTCGAGTTTTATAAAACGATCTTTGAGTTTTATAAAACGGCTTCTCGAGTTTTATAAAACGATCTTCGAGTTTTATAAACGGCTTCTCGAGTTTTATAAAACGATCTTCGAGTTTTATAAAACGGCTTCTCGAGTTTTATAAAACGATCTTCGAGTTTTATAAAACGATCTTCGAGTTTTATAAAACGATCTTCGAGTTTTATAAAACGATCTTCGTGTTTTATTAAACGGCTTCTCGAGTTTTATAAAACGGCTTCTCGAGTTTTATAAAACGATCTGCGAGTTTTATAAAACGGCTTCTCGTTTTATAAAACGACTTCTTTGGTCTTATAAAATTATTTCTTTTATATTTTTGCGGTGAATTTTGGCTATTGATTCCGTCGTACCGGTTTTGACCCCAACAGTTAGCCCCCCAGCTCGTAAGAATCGTGGGGTTCTTGCGAGTGAATTGAGCTTGTTTGGCGAGTTTGGTAGAATTAGGCGGAACTTTAATGGCCAAAAGTCCAAGGGTGAATAGTAAATTTTTTCCTTATAAGTAGATGGAGTAAAATTTTGAATTCTTTACCCCATTTTCTACAACTTATCCAAGAAACTATTCTCTCTATTTTCCTTGAGGATCTTTAAACATGTTTTCAGGAAGAAGGACTCGTTCCTCAACTAGCTCCAATTCTCGCAATTCTGAGGGAACGAGGTCGCAGCATCAAGTTTCAGCTCCGAAAGAAGAGTATTTGTCCCCGTTAATCGATCCGACGGACCGTGAGGCTTTTTGGGCGTTGGGAGATGAGTCGAGGTCCGCTAGGCCTGGACTTGGGTTCCAGCTTTGTCGGACGTCGATCAAACTTCCGGATATCCGAGCTCGGCTCTTTTTAACAGTATCGATTACATGCGCATATTTTGCCGAGTTCCAGAGGCTGTCGAGTTTTGTCTTCCACTTGCCGGGGAGGGCGACAAAGATGCGCCCGAGGGTTTATTCACATGTTACAACATTTTCTTGCAACAATGCCACTTATGGTTTCCGATCCCGGAAATCATTGTTCATTACCTTCACAGGCTGGGGCTATCGATCAGTCAGCTGACCCCCCTGGTTTAAAGCAACTCGTTGGCCTCTTGACGCTGAGTTATGAGCAGGGAATTACCCTTAACGTCGATTATCTCGAGAGCCTGTTGAAGCCCACGAGGCAATCGCAGAGGATCACTCTATGCCCTCGTGACGAAATTGTTACGGGCTGCTCAACGCTCTCTACTTCTTGGAAGAAAAATTTCTTCTACGTTCGTATTGACAGTGCGTCAGTCGAGGAGGATTGCATTCCGCTTTTTACGACCGTATGGGGTCGGAAAGGTATGTGAATCGAGTTCATACGAATCTTATTCCTCTTGTTTTTTTTTTTAAATTTCGTTTCTGTTTTTCCGCAGTGACCAACCCTTTGCCTCCGTATCCCGTGGATCTCTCAAAATCACCACTTCTCTTAAACGTGGTGAAGTTGGCTGGTGCAGGTTTTCTCCGCAACGCGTCCGCCAAGAGGTTGCCCTCTTCCGATCTCGATCTCGACTCTGTATGTTCCCTCGATGAGGAGTGGCAAGTCAAGCTTTCGAAGGGATAAAAATCCGGTTGTCGAAGATGATGATTCAGAACGTGCGGCTTCTCCTGACAATATTCTCAAGGAATTCCTTGATAGTCAAACGGAAGAAGGCGTCTGGACGAAAGCGGGCGGATCATCGACTGGACATCGACCATGATCAAGTCCCAGAGTTTATTAGGGGGTCTGAGAAAGCTAAGGAAGTACGTGTGTTTATTATTTTCTTTTTCGAGCAGTTTTATCATTGGATGATATCGCTTAATTCTTTTCTTTGGTAGGGTTTCCTTGTCATGAGCCGGGCCCTAGACAGCCGTACTGCTGAAGCTCGCCTTGCCGAGTTTTGAGCGAACATGGCTGAAAAAGAAGTTGCTCGTCTTCGGGCAGAGGTCGAGGCCAACCGAGCCGAAGAAGTGGTTGCAAGGGAGGTTGCTCGCGTGAGGGATGAATGTGCGGCTAGATCTTGCCGCGCAAGGAGTTTTCTGATCAAAGCATTTGTCGTGCTTGTCGTGCGGGCAAACGAGAGGTTGCCGAAGAGATGAAGGCTCATCGTGAGCGATTTGCAACCGGTTGTTCGGATGCCGAAGTTGCTCAACGGGCGTTCGGTGATTATCGCGAATGTCGCGGGATCGTTCGTGGGTTATCCCTAACTCAGAATGAAAGATATTCGTTTTCTGAGGAATTCTCCGTGCGGCGGGGACACTTGGATCAGGAAAGAGATATGCAGCCCGAACTTTTCGACCCTACGGCGCGCATGTGGGATCAATGGAATCCCATTGTGGTGTCGCCGGATTCAGTCGAAGTTGGACCTGGGATATCGGATGTGGATGGTGAAGTCGATCAGTCTGCGTTTGATGATTTCAATGTGTGATGTTATTAGTTTTTCGATTTCGTTATTGTCTTTCCGGGACTGACCGTTGGTGGCTTTGAATCCACACCGCTGGGTGGTATGTACTTGAATGCTTTCTAATAAGAAAATATTTTCTAAGTATGAAACTCGTGTTTCGTTTTAGACGTAGAGGGAAGAATACGAGTTGTCATCTCGTATCTAACTCTTTTTGTGTAAATCGTCTGATTCGTTAACTCGGGAGGTTTCGATTTTCCCAAGTGTTTAGATGTGGGCGAAGAGACATGCCTTTAGGATCTCGATTCACGCCTTGAGACGTTAGCGACCAGTGTGATGGTTTTAGGGCAAGACCTAGGTTTACTTTCGGATTGGGGCAATGCGATGACTAGTCGGCTTTCGTTTTGCCCGTTGCGATTTTAACCTGACTCCATACCGATTTAGAATCCGCAATAGGTTCTCGACTTATACGATTCGTATGGTTGGAATCGAGCACCTCACCGGGAACAATTTCTAAGTTGCCTGGAAGTGCTGACCAAAAATTTGGATTTCTTTTATAGCGCGCTATTTTATCCTAGTCGGATGTATGCGGACCGGTAGGTCGATGCGTTTGTTTAGGACGGCTAGCGTGCTTGACGGGGCCAATCGCCGAGCGGTCGTAATTTTATTGTCGCGGACGGACTTGGGGAAATATTTTTCTTGAGGGTTTAGGCGACGTCTCGCCAGTTCTTTCCGGAAATATTTTGATTATGCAAGTTTTATAAAAACGATTAAATGGTTGTTACTGCGGAAGCGATATTCCGGGTGTTTGGAATTTTTCTGCATTTTCGATAGTAGCGGAGATATTCTAACTTTCTCTTTATTAAAAATTTCGAATACTCGTATACTCACCCCACCCCCCCCCACCCCCCCCGTTTTGGAAGGGGGGATAGCTGAACTCGTCTTTAGGCGAGCTGCCTACATATTCCTTTCGGAAATCAAGCCATCTCGTAGTTCTGATTGTTTTCGCGAGTGTGCTTACTCGGCTGTCGCAGACTTCTCGATTGCTTCAGTTGCGGGATCGATGTCTTTGTCCGGAATTGTCTCCTCCTGCCGGGTGGAAGCGATGGGTGTGGAAACTTCTGGTTTCTAAGCCGTTGCTTGCTTTGGATCGTCTTCTGCGGGCGGTGGCGTGACCTTTGCCCGTTTTGGTTTCACGATTGCTACTGCCAATTGCCTCAGCTTATGTTCGGCCAGGAAGCAGGATCGCGATTGTCTTTGGCATCCCCAAATTGCTGCGACTCCCGTAGGTGTTGAGAATTTGATGCCTAAGTGATATGTTGACAGAACCGCCTTCATGGAATTTATCCAAGGCGTTCCCATAATCACGTTGTAGATAGCCGGGAAATCGACTACCGCGAAGTTAACGATTTTCATCACTTCTTTTGCGGCGACCGGTAATCGGATCGATCCCAGGGTCATCGACGTCTCGCCGGAGAAACTAGTCAACGGTTTTGGAATCGGCTCGACTTCCGAGAGGTCGATTCCCATGCGTGCTAGCGTGTTGCGGAAGATCATGTTGACAGTACTTCAAATATCGACCAAGATCCGAGCGACTTCTAAATCGCTTATCACTAAGTCGATGACAAGAGGATCGTCATGAGGTTGGTCAATTCCGCCGGTTTCAGCATCGTCGAATGAGATCACTCCTTTCGTAGAGTCATCCGTCGGCACCTTCCAACTCGAGCTGGTTTCGGCTTTGCGTTGTTAGGATTTGATAGACGAGACAGTGTCAGTGTAGTATTGCGATTTGCCGATAATCATGTTGATTTTTCGGCGGTTAGAGTCGTTACCCTTCTCGGCTTGTCTTCGTCCGCGTTTTTTGCCTGACTGGTTTCCCCGAGGCGGAGTTTCTGCTCACGCGTTGCTGTCATTCTTCGGATGACAATCAGAATCGCGGATGAGATCCTTGACACTGGATATCTCGGAAAGTTCTCCCGCGACCAATTTTGCGGCAAGTCTGGCGCTGATAACTTTGCAGTTCACGGTGGAATGCCCGCGGGGTTGGTGGAGGTCGCAGAAAGAATTCTCGTCATAATTCGAATTTCTCGTCCACGTGTTACCCGTAGTTCGCCCTTGCTCCGAACCGGAGTTGATGGCGTAGTTATGCGCCACTTGGAGATCCTGTCCCTCGTGATGGACGAATTTGTCGTTACGAGAGTTCCTCTTTTTCTGCTTCTGCTCGGACGCGTTATCCTTCACGGATGTTTTCGTCGGCTTATGTTTCTCGGACAGGATTTTAGTCTCTTGTTCGATGGTTATGAAGTCAGTGGCTTTATGGAGCGCAACCTGGATCGTCCGCGGTTTCTCGAGAGTTGTCCACTTGTGGAATTTCGATTTATACCAGAGCGATTTTCTTAACGCGTCGATGGCGGCTTTGTCGCTAATCCCGCTAACCCTAGCCATGACGAGTTTGAACCTACTCATGAAATCGCGGAGATATTCGTCCTCCTTCTGCACCAAGCTCCAGTTGTCGGCGTCGGAGGTTTCCGGATTAATGAACATCGAGTATTGCTTCAGGAATTCTGAAGCCAGTCGACGGAAACTTCCGATCGAATTTCGCCTAAGTTTGGCAAACCATTCGAGCACTGCTCCTTCTAGGTTTTCAACGAAGAGGCGGCAGTAGCCTGCGTCCTTCTCGTGGTCCTTGAGCTTGGCTCGTCCCATGGTGATCTGGAATGCTTGTAGGTGTGCTTTGGGATCGGACGTCCCGTCGTAGGTTGGCACCTTTAGTTTTCCGGGATCGGGCAGTTTGATCTCGGTGATGCGAGCCGTGAAGGGCGTCTTCCGAGACTCGTACAGTAGCCGATCGATTTCAGGTGCGGCGCTGGTAGCATGGTTAATCTGAGATTTTACCGCTTTTACCGTTGCGGCCGTTTTGGTGATATATTCGCGGAGATCGCGGATCTCGGTCAGACCGCCAGCAGTTTTCCGACCTTTTCGGCGTTTTCTGCGAGTGACCGGAGATCGCTCGTCGGCGGTTTTTGCGTATCGCGCGAAGTCGATTTCCCCCTCGTCTCCAGTAGAAGAACGTTCGGGAGAAGACTCCGGCAGAGGACTTCGAGTCTTTCTTCTCCTAGGATGGACGTCAGCGTCTTCGTCCGATGAATCGGCCTGGTCGCTTGTCTCCAGGTTTACCCTTTCGATGTCGTCGCCCTCGGTCTCCTGTTCGTGAGTAGGAGGTTTCTCCGATTCGTTTAGAGTCGCGTCAGGATTATCTTTTCCGGAGTCCTTTTCCGGTAAGTTACCCTGCTCGGTTCTGGGACGATCCGTAGGAGCGCCAAAGTCGAGCCTCCTTCCGCGGATCTTAGTAGTTCCGCGGGGGCGAATTTCTCGGGTTTTCGCGGTAAGGGTTTTTACCCGTTTCGCGAGCGAACCAATGAGCTTTTCCTGCTCTTCCGATTTTTTTGTTAAACTCGGAGAGCATCTTTTCGATGGTCTGGGCGTTAGCGTTTGTAGCGTTGGCCGCAGACGCACCTTGTGGTGGTGTTATTTCTACGTTTTCGCGTTCGTTGCGAGTTTGGTTGTCACAAGTCATCGTTTCTTCGTTGGACATGTTGCGGCTTCGGTGTAAGATAGATCCGACCCCCCCTCCTTCTAGTGCCAAACTGTGGGAACCGAAATCCACCTACTGTCAATAAATTGCAAAAAAGGAAACTGCGGGAAAACCCTAAGTTTCCAGAGGAACCGGCTATCTGCAGAACCGCACAACGAATATTAAGAAAACGATAAACTTAGAATTTTTAAAAGAATAAACGAAATTGAGAGCAAAGAGATTCTTATTCCGAATCTGCGTAAGAACTGGTACAAAAAGAGTAGCCGAAAACTTAAGAACGAAAAACCCTAATTGAGACGCAGCTCGCTAACAGAAAACTGAAATATTCCTAAATGCTAATTTTGGTGGTGAGAGCTCTGAAAAATCGTGTCCCAGTTTCTGCCCTATGCCTCCTCCTTATATACTCCTCCTTAGGCGGTTTTGATCTTTCCATTTCGCCCGAAACCGAATATATCGGGAACTTTCCATATCTGTCGATCCTTCCTTTTCTTCCGCGGAAATCTTCTATTTATCTTCAAACTTGCCTTTTATCTTCCGTCTGCGAGTAAACCGTCAAAACGTTATCGTATCTTTGGGTTTGATTTCGTTAATGTCGTGAGATGGGTTTTTATCGTGTTTTAGGACCTTTCGGGCCGTTTTACGATAAAAACCGTTTTTCGACTTTAACGAGACCGTTTCCCGAACCGTTACCGTTTTATACGATTCCCTCGACGTTTTTTATTAAAAACGCGTTTTAATGATCTTAACGAAAAATCTCGGATAAATCGTATAGTTTAGGCGATGTTCGGTGTCTTGCTTAACCATTACCGTTTAATACGATTTCTTCGAGTTCTTTTCGGGAAACGGAGTTTTACGGTTTTTATCGTAGAATTCAAACGATAAGTCGGATCGAGACGAAACGAGAGACATTTCGGCCGTGGTTCAGAATGTGACCGTGTCGAAGGACGTAAGGTTTGATTCGGGGCCGCGGGAGATCCGGGAGGTCTTTAGTTCGCCTGCTGGCGAACTAAGCCGGGCTGGCTTAGTTCGCCAGCAGGCGAACTAGCCGAGGGGTTCTTAGTTCGCCTGCTGGCGAACTAAACCAGCTTGGCTTTGTTCGCCAGCAGGCGAACTAGTTGGAAGCTTCTAGTTCGCCTGCTGGCGAACTAGTTGGAAGCTTCTAGTTCGCCTGCTGGCGAACTAGTTGGAAGCTTCTAGTTCGCCTGCTGGCGAACTAGTTGGAAGCTTCTAGTTCGCCTGTTGGCGAACTAGTTGGAAGCTTCTAGTTCGCCTGCTGGCGAACTAAGCAAAGCTGGCGAACTAGTTGGTGAGCCTCTAGTTCTCCTGCTGGCAAACTAAGCCAGCTTGGCTTAGTTCGCCAGCGGGCAAACTAGTTTCAACTAGTTCGCGCTTTTGCGGTTTTGTAAAACGATTTCTCGAGTTTTATAAAATGGATTTTCGAGTTTTATAAAACGATCTTCGAGTTTTATAAAACGGCTTCTCGAGTTTTATAAAACGAATTCTCGAGTTTTATAAAATGATCTTCGAGCTTTATAAAGCGGCTTTTCGAGTTTTATAAAACGACCTTCGAGTTTTTTAAAACGATCTTCGAGTTTTATAAAACAGCTTCTCGAGTTTTATAAAACGATCTTACAGTTTTATAAAACGGCTTCTCGAGTTTTATAAAACGATCTTTGATTTTTATAAAACGGCTTCTCAAATTTTATAAAACGATCTTCGAGTTTTATAAAACGGCTTCTCGAGTTTTATAAAACGATCTTCGAGTTTTATAAAACGGCTTCTCGAGTTTTATAAAACGATCTTCGAGTTTTATAAAACGATCTTCGAGTTTGATAAAACGATCTTCGAGTTTTATAAAACGATCTTCGAGTTTTATAAAGCGGCTTCCATTTTTATAAAACGGCTTCTCAGGTTTTATAAAACGATCTTCGAGTTTTATAAAGCGGCCTTTCGAGTTTTATAAAACGATCTTCGAGTTTTATAAAACGGCTTCTCGAGTTTTATAAAACGGCTTCTCGAGTTTTATAACACGGCTTCTCGAGTTTTATAAAACGATCTTCGAGTTTTATAAAGTGGCTTTTCTAGTTTTATAAAACGATCTTCTAGTTTTATAAAACGGCTTCTCGAGTTTTATAAAACGATCTTCGAGTTTTATAAAACGGCTTCTCGAGTTTTATAAAATGATCCTCGAGTTTTATAAAACGGTTTCTCGAGTTTTATAAAACGATATTCGAGTTTTATAAAGCGGCTTTTCGAGTTTTATAAAACGACCTTCGAGTTTTATAAAACGATCTTCGAGTTTTATAAAACGGCTTCTCGAGTTTTATAAAACGATCTTAGAGTTTTATAAAACGGCTTCTCGAGTTTTATAAAACGATCTTCAAGTTTTATAAAACGGCTTCTCGAGTTTTATAAAACGATCTTTGATTTTTGTAAAACGGCTTCTCAAATTTTATAAAACGATCTTCGAGTTTTGTAGCATAATTCAACGCAAGAACTAGCACCAAGTTTCTTCAGGTTCCAGGCCCCAACCAGGAATTACACTTCTACTATCTTTGGGCCATGCTTGCTCCAGCCCTCAGCAACAAATATGAGCTCTACAGTCCCTGGTTCCCGCAGGCTACAGGTCCCAACCAAGAGTTGCTCCTCAGAAATATTCGGTTCCAGGTTTCAACCATGGATTACACCTCTACAACCTTCGGTCCCTGCACATTCATGCTGGTCTCGGGCCTCAACTACAAAGCATGTCTCTGCAACCTTTGTATTCAATATTTCCAGCCAGGGGCAATCGTCACCAACTTCAAGATTAGTGAATAATCCACTAGCATCAATCTAGCAAGCCCTAAACGCCATCAATGCATCCAGGCTCACAATTCTGCCCCAATGAGAAAGATGAAAGGTCCTCCAGCAGACACTAAGTCTTTCAGCCGAAGTTACAGCTTTGAAAAGTATCACAAAAAGGGGAACCAGAAGAAGAGCTTCTAGGAACACTGCAGGCGTACCAGACACCACAAAGAGTTCCTGCAGAAAAACAAGGAACCAACCAAAAGTATGAGCAACCCTGCCCAAACAAAAAAAGAACACGAAGCTAAACCAGATCGTTCACCTTGGCATTCGCAACTGCCATACGAATGTACTCCTCCTGAGTACGCATATCAGCTAACAGAGGAAGATCGCAGTCTCTTGACCTAATTCCATGCCACACCTGAGCGAGATGCTCTGGATCATCAGGAAGACTCCCTCTTGCCTCAGAATGAACAGCTGGAGGATCTGTCGCCTCCGGCCTCGGCAAGGATCGTTCGGGGTCTACCCTCGATTGGCCTCCTCCAGACGGTCTTCAAGCAGAAGAACCCCCGGGAGAAGACGCATCCGTACTCGCAGAAATTAAAGTCTCAAACCGTCGACGGCGAGATTGGGCAGCTGCGACGTCAACACGACTACCACCGAGACGATTACCCACGGATTCAACCGAGAGAGTTGGGGCAATTTGATTCCCAGCTGTCGGAAGGGCGGTAGCCAGAAGCTGAGCCAAGTTCTCATGAGATCGAATTTGGGATCTCGAACGAAGTTTAGGTCCTCGGGGAGACTTTCGAACTCTCTCCGACGGCCCTACCTCGGGAACCGCATCCAAACCATCAGGGAAAGGACTTCTCCTCCTCACCCCTGAAAAGCACAAAAATACGTATATAGTCAAAAAAAAAGAAGAAAGCGGCTCTATAACAAATATCGAACTCAAAAGAAAATAGGACTCACTGAGACGAGCACCCCGTGGACGAACCGGATTTTTCAAAGCTATGGGCTCGGCGCGACCTCGTCCCGGAGGAGTGGTAAGAGCAGCCTGAATACGCTGCACAGTGAAGGTACCAACGAGTTTGACCTCCATTGGACCTCGGAGCTCAGGATTCATCGAGGCGCTCCCAAAAAGTTCTACACCAAAATTAAAAGAGAATAAAAAGAATGAAACTTAAGAAAAAATAATATGAATGTAAGAATTAACTCTCAAAACTACGAGAAAACGAACCTATGTCCTGTGTCCAATCCTGAGGAATTCGATTAAAGTTGAATCGCCAATCGAGGCCGAGTTTATCTTGAATACAAAAAAAAAAAAGAATTTTTCTCTCCACCTATCGTCACGATAGGGAATGCCCTCAATGATGGTACAACCATTACATGGAGAAAGAAGCATGGTACCAGGAAAGCGCGTATTATTCTTGACCGCGCAAAGCTATCTCAACTCCTCTAAACAGAACTCGAGACCTTCCTCCTGAGCTCGAACCAATAAACCCAGAAAGTAGCGAAGGAAGTTAGGGCACATACGAGTCAAAGCCATCCCCATCTTGGCAAGCACTTCGAGGAGAAATAAAGGGAGCGGGAACTATAGACCACAATGTCAGAAATGCGTCAGATAAGCCCCACACTATCTGTCACGAACATTCTATGGAGTCTCGTCAGGTTCTGCGATGTCGAGTTCCACACTGTAGGGAACTCCCCAAAGATCGTAAATTACCTTCGAGATGCTTTCCCTTGAGAATAGTAGGAAGATGAGGACCAAATCTCTCATTTTTCATCGGTTTATCGAGAACTAAAATCAAAGAAATGAAAAGAATGGAACTATAGATATTTTGGAAACTAATCTTCTCGACAACGAGATGACCTATTTAATAAGAGCTAAAAGCAGTTCCCGAAGCAGATGACGTCGACAATCAATTTCAGCCACACAATGAGAGGAAGTGTCCGACAAGAGCAATACACGTGGCGCCACGCTCTCCGAGATATGTGACAACGACGGTTGATCAAAGCGGCTCGCCTCTTCAGTTTCTTCAATTTAAAAAGGCTGGGAGGCAAATGTTGGGCCCAAAATCAGGCCCATTAATTTTGATAATGCAACATCCATTAAATGCTAAAGATAGGCGCCGGACAAGCGAGCCTGCAAAGAGCTCATGGAGTAAGACGAGAATGAGTGCTGGATCCGATGGTCGCAATAAGTCCCAGGTCCATGTCCTATCATCGTATCATGGTCAGCGAGCACAATAAGGTCGGGGTGAGACCCCGAAGATCGCGGAAGCAGTTAGAAGAGGAGAAGGCTATAAAAGGAGAGCTAGAACGGAGCACGACACACAAGAAAAACCCTAGAGCATATCACCAATCAAATCGACCTCACTCCAGAGACTTCTAGTGCATAACTTTTACTTTTCATTATTGTTCTCGATCTTGTTTACTACTTTGTTTTGAATCCCATATTCAATAAAGTCCATTTTTGTCAACCGAATTCTGATTGTATCTTTTTGTTTAAGAGCATCGTTTCCCACATCATTTTGTTTCCCCTAATTAAACTCTTGATCACTACAAAACACTTAGTGTGGATTTTAGGATCTACAATATGCAACACGATCTCCGCTCTCATACATCTTTAAACCAAACAACCTCTGTTTGAGGTACAATTTACTACATAACGATTTAGACATATACATCTTTTCCAGCTTATTACACATCTCTTTACAAGTTGTGAGTTCCATCACCTTATGTGTTATGTCATCCGACAAAAAAGTCGATCGTTTAGACAGCCTGATCCTGCATCTCTTCCCAATCATCCTGACTTATGGATTCCAGTTTCAACTCCAACAGAGCCCTTTTTATCCCTTGATACATAAGCAAATCTTTAACTCGAATTTGACAAAGACAGAAATTCATTTTTCCATCAAACCTAGGAACATCAAATTTTAGAGAACTTCCTCCAGTTATCCTTTAGGGTTTCATTACCTAAAGCTCTGCTACTACTATTGTGAGAAAACACAAATCAATTCCAAGTAGGCAAAAGAGAAAGCACAACGCATGGAGGCAAATAGATGTTTTAGCGTTTGTATATTATTGTGTGAATTAATAACGTTACAATCCCTTAGACCCGCATCAAAACCCGATTCCCTTTTCCCAATAGGAATACATACTTATCCACAAAAAGTAAATTTTTCTAAACCGAAAAGGCATACCACACCGCCTAGATGACAACCTTGATAGCACCTACAAAGCCCACATTCGGCCAAACGAATGCTAGGCATTTACTGGTGCACATAGATTTTTAAGACACATCCAGATGCAACAAAAGAGTATACCACCAAATGTAGCATCAAACAAAATGAAATCTAATGATCAAATACTCAAACTAATTTTATTCACTTCACAAAATGTTGATCGATTTCCAATGGGAGTATCGATCTACGCGGCTAGTTAAGTCTTATGCGCGAGTTAATTATACTCACTAAAGATCCCTAGTTCAAGCTCTCTCACTATTTCTAGAAAAATACTAGCTTAATGGAATAGATTCCTGATATCTAGGATTGTTTAAAGATTGCTCAAACAATATAACCTCCTTAGATCAGGTTTCTAGGTAGCTAATCTAGAACATAGCATTAAGAACATCCTATTAATAAATATCACAACAAGTGATCCTATAGATGGGGCTAATCCCTCTAACCTATTTGAACCCTAAACCTAACAAGTGGAACTATTCAAGCATGCAGTTTGTCACAGAAATCATAGATAAATAGATATAAAATATAAAAGCAATAGATATAAAAACCAAAACAATGAAGTTCCAAGAGGACTCTGATGGAGTTCCTCCCTTCTCTCCCAGAACTTAGATCAATAGAATAAATCTTACGTAATTGTGGGAACCGAAATTAACCTATGTCGATTTTACGTAACTTTAGGAATTTAAAGTAAACCCTTATTTCCCAGAGGACCCGGCTATCTGCGGAACCGCACACAAGCAATCAAGTAAGCGATGAGAATAAGTAAAAGATGTATAAAACGAGATTGAGAGCAAGAAGGAGTCTTATTCCAAAATTTCGTAAGAACGGTACAACAAGAGTAAGTCTTAGCTGCGTGAGCCATCGGCGAGATTCCTAGTTCTAGAAATCTAAGACTAAAACCCTAGTTGAGACGCAGCTCGATAAAAAAAAACGGAAATATTCCTAAGTGCTAAGTTTGGTGGTGAAAGCACTGAAAAACTGGTCCCCTGCTTATGTACTCTGCCTTCTGCTTATATACTCCCTCCTTTAGGCGTTTTAGTCCTTCCTTTCGCTCAGATTCGAGTTTATCAGGAATCTTCCATTTATCTCGATCTTTGCATTTTCTTTGCGGAAATCTTCTATTTATCTTCAAACTTGACATTTGTCTTCTTTCTGTGAGTAAAACTTAAAACCGTCATTGTATCTTTGGGCTGGATTTCGTTTAAAGTCGCAAGTTGACTTTTATCGCGCTTTTGGGCTGTCCGAACCGTTTTGCGATAAAAACCGTTTTACGATTTTAGACGAGATCGTTTCCTGATACGATGCTGTTTTTATAAGATTTCTCGAGTTGATCGTATGGTTTGACAATGCACGATATTCCGTCTAATCATTTCCGCTTTATACGATCTTCCCGAAATTTACGAGAAAAGAAGACTTTTACGATTTTTATCATAAAACTTGAACGGTAACACGGATCGAGACGAAACGAGAGACGTTACAACCATGGTTCAGAGCATGATTGAACCGAAGGACGTATGCCTTGAGTCAAGGACGTGGGAGATCGAGTCTCAGGACGGTCAGCTTGACGTACGGCGAGCTGCTTTGAGGCGACCAGCTCGCCATACAGTGAGCTGGCTTGGTCGAACCAGCTCGCCGTACGGCGAGATGGTCCTGGACCGACCAGTTCGCCATACGGCAAGCTGAACCGGCTAGTTCGGCTCGTCGTACGTCGGACTGGTTTGGTCAAACCTGCTCGCGGTTTATGGCGGATGCGATTTTTTGCGGTTTTTTGCTTAACTTGGCATATCGTGTAATCGTTGATTGTTTGCTCATTGATTCCGTCGTACCGATTTTGACCCCAACAGTTTGCCTCCCAGCTCGTAAAAATCGTGGAGTTCTTGCGAGCGGTTCGAACTTGTTTGGCAAGCTTAGTAGAATAAGTGGAACTTAATAGCCAAAAGTCCAAAGGTGAATAGTAAAACTATTTCTTATAAGTATATGGAGTAATTTTTCAAATTCTTTACTCACTTACTTCCGTAACTTATCTAAGGTTCAAGAAGTTTTCTCTCTTCCTTTCCCTTTGTTTCTTTCCCTCCTTTCCTAAACATGTTTTAAAGAGAGGAACTCGTTCCGAGACTGATATATAATGTTTTTAGCATATTCTAACAATGTTTTACAAAGTGTTTTTAAGTCTTTATCAAGTCTTTTTAGTCCTTTTCAAGTCATTACAGGTATGGAGTTGCTTTGGATGGAAGATGGACCAGTTGGAGAAAAAGATTGCAATTTGATGATTTTCACGAAGAACAGTCTGCTGGACTGTTCCCGAGCGAGCGGAGCAACCTGATATCATGTTCCCGTGGCAGAGATTTTTAAGGAAATTACAACATATTTCGGGATTTTCCCAAATTCTCCTATTTTTTTCTCCCAGCCGCAAGCAGCCTCGATATATCTTCTTTTCCTCTTTTCTATTATTTTGTACGCTACTTTTTACAGAGAAACAACTCTAGAGCTTTTGGATTATTGTGATTTTGCTACTTTGTAAAGGGAGAAGACTATCACTCTCGATTTATAGAAGAACCCTCTGAACCCTATCTTATTTATCTATTGAATCAGAAATGTTTTCTTCATCCATTGTCTCTGTGTTTTCTCTGTTCATGGCTGAGTAGTCAGCTTGCTTAGTCTAGGGATTAGGGTGCTTAGATCCATGAGCTAAATACAAATAAGGTTCATTATTTGATTGTCTCCATTCATTGTTGAACTTATTGCCTGCATTAAACTAGCTGCTTAGTGCATGATTCTAGGTTTAATGTATTCATCAAAAGTGTTTTAGGTTACTAGAAATAACTTGAATGGCCAGCTCGTCCCTATCCAGCGAAAATAGATGTTAGGGCGTGCTGTGAACTTATCGAATCTTATCTTAATGTTTACTTTCATGTTTTAGTCCAAACGAGAGTTTAGGTATTAAGGCTGATTGTTAAAAGGGGAGACACCACGAGAGTGGGTCAATCTTTATTTGTCTTTTGAGTTCTAGACTTGTACTTAATAAAACCTTTAATAGATGTTTGGCTCATGATCGTTTGATACCCAATCCTTCACCCTAGGCTAGCATTCTCTTTAATCTGAAACCCAAATCAATTCGTGTTACTTTCTTTTTACGATTTCTTTATTTAAAAACCCCATATTGTTTTAGCTTAATATTGATCCTATAATAATAAAGTGTAAAATTTGGTCTCTGTGGATTCGATCCTCAAGTACTACATCGAACCTCTTATTTGAGAGAGTAGCTTGGAGGTTAATTTGAGCTTATCAGAGACCAGTTCTGATCGTTGTGGTTCTGAAGGAAAGAACTCGCAGCCTTGAGTCGTAGTTCAGAAGGAAGAACTCTCGTTGCCATTGGTCGACTCGAGAGACCATGAGGCGTATTGGGCGAGTGGAGGAGTGTTGAGGCCTACCAGACCCGGAACCTGGGTTCCACCTCCGTTCGATGCCCACCATATTCCCGGATGCCCGAGTTTGGTTTGTCCCAATATACTTGGATCCATTCGGGAGTTTTGCCGAGTTCCGGAGGCGGTAGAGTTTCGTCTTCCGATAGCTGGAGAGAGTGAAAAAGAGGCGCCTGATGGATTTTTTACGTGTTATGATGTGTTTTTGATGCTATGCCATTTGTGGTTTTGGATTCCGGAGATCATCGTCTGATACCTCCATCGCCTAGGGCTATCGATAAGCCAATTGAACCTATGCATCTTGCAACAACTCGTTCGTCTCTTGACGTTGAGTTATGAGCGGGGAATAATCCTTAGCATTGATCACTTCGAGGGTTTACTGAAACCCGAGGAGACGACACGGAGGATTAACTTATCGCCTCGCAAGGAAATAGTCACTGGTTCCTTGTCGAACTACCGCTCTTGGAAGAAGAACTTCTTTTATGTCTGTATTGACAGTGCATCAGTGGAAGAGAGGACTGCATTCCCTTTTTTTTGTCACACAATGGGGTCGGAAAGGTACGTGATCCAGTGCGTATGATTTTTTAGAAATTTTTTTCTTTTTTTTTACTTATTTGCTTTTTTTTTCTGCAGAGACCAGCCCCCTGCCTCCTTTTCCAGCGGATGTTGGGGTCAAAATCGGTACAACGGAATTAATAGCCAAAACTTTCCGCAAAAATATAAAAAAAATACATTTTATAAATATCGTGAAGTCGTTTTATAAAACTCGAGAAGTCGTTTTATAAAACTAAAAGAAGTTTTACAAAACGAAGGAAATCCGTGGAAAACTTGAAAATTGTTATCTCGGAAGAATAAAACAAACGCCTATTACACGATCGTCCGAGTTAAGCACAAAGCAGCGAAAAGCCGCATCCGCCGTAAATCGCGAGCTATGGGCTTCCCGATAGCTCGACGTATGTCAAGCTACGAGTTCCCCCGATAGCTCGACGTACAGCGAGCTGAACCAGCCGGTTCAGGTTGATGTACGTCGAGCTACGAGCTCTCCCGATCGCTCGACGTACGGTGAGCTGAACTGGTCCGGTTCGGTTTGTCGTACATCAAGCTGATTATCCCGAGCCTCGATCTCCCACATCCTCGATTCAAGGTATACGTCCTTCGACACGATCATGTTCCGAACCACGGTCGAAATGTCTCCCGTTTCGTTTCGATGCGTCCTATCGATCGAGTTTTACGATAAAAACCGTAAAACTTTGTTTTCCTAAAAAAACTCGAGGGAATCGTGAAAACGGCAACAGTTAAATGAAACACCGAACATTGCCAAAACTATACGATTATTCGAGATTTTCCGTAAAAAAACATGTTTTTAATAAAACTTCGAGTGAATCGTAAAAACGGCAACGATTAACCGAAAGACGAACGTAGCTAAACTTTACGATTAACTTGAGGAATTTATTAAAAATGGCATCGAATCAGGAAACGATTTCGTATAAAGTCATAAAACGGGTTTATCGCAAAACGGCTCGGAAAGTCTTAAAACGTGATAAAAGCCCATATCGCGACTTTAGCGAAATCTAACCCGAAGATACGATAACGTTTTGACGATTTAGCCGCAAAAGGAAGATAAATTTCAAGTTTGAAGATAAATGTCAAATTTGAAGATAAATAGAAGATGTCTGCGGGAAAAAAAGGAAAGATAAACATAAAAGTAAGATTCTCGATAAATTCGAATCTGGGCGAAATGGAAAGACCAAGCCGCCAAGGAAGGGAGTATATAAGAAAGAGGAATAGGACATAAGCAAGGGACGAGTTTTCAGAGCTTTCACCACCAAACTTAGCTTTTAGGAACATTTTCGTTTTTGTTATCGAACTGCGTTTCAACTAGTGTTTAGTCTTAAGATTCCTAGGGTTAGGTATCTCGCCGACGGCTCACGCAGCTAAGGCTACTCTCGTTGTAACCGTTCTTACGCAAATTCGGAATAAGATCCTTCTTGCTCTCAATCTCGCTTATTCATACTTTTATTTTGCATTCATTGTTGTCTTAATTGTTCTTGTGCGGTTCCGCAGATAGCCGGGTCCTCTGGGAAAATAGCGTTTACTCTAAATTCCCTTATTTACGATAACTTGATAGTAGGTGAATTTCGTTCCCACAGTTTGGCGCTAGAAGGAGAGGGGGTCAGATCTACCTTACACTCAAGCCGCAGCACGCTCAATCGAGAAACGATGATTGGTGAGAACCATTTTTGCGACGAAAGCGATAAAGTTGATAAAACACCACCCCCACAAGATGAGCCCGCAGTCAATGCTACAAACGCTAACGCCGAGACCATCTAAAAGATGCTCTCCGATTTTAATAAAAAATCGGAAGAGCAGGAAAAGCTCATTGGTTCACTGGGAAAACAGGATGAAACCCTAAACGCGAAAACCAGAGCAATTCTCCCCCACGGAACTACTATGGAACGCCCCAGAACCAAGCAGGGTGACTTACCGGAGAAAGACTCCGAAAAAGATAACCCTGGCGCGACGCTAAATGCATTGGATAAATCTCCCACTCATGAACAGGAGACCGAGCAAGACGGCGTCAAAAGGGTTAACCTGGAAACAAGTGACCAAGCCGACTCGTCTGACGAGGACACGGACGTCCATCCTAGGAGGAAGAAAACTCGCAGCTCTCTGCCGGAGTCTTCTCATGAGCGTTTTCTTACTGGAGACGAGGGGGAGCTCTACTTTACGCAATACGCAAAGACGGCCGAGGAACGATCTCCAGTTACTCGCAGCAAACGCCGACGAGGTCGGAAAACTGCTGGCGACCTAACTGAGATCCGCGATCTCCGCGACTACATCACTAAAACGGCCGCAGCGATGAAATCTCAGATTCATCACGCTACCAGCACCGCACCCGAAATCGATCCGCTGCTATATGAATCTCGAAAAACGCCCTTCACGGCTCGCATCACCGAGGTCAAGCTACTCGATTCGGGGAAACTAAAGGTGCCAACTTACGACGGGACGACTGATCCCAAAGCGCACCTGCAGGCCTTCCAGATTACCATGGGACGAGCGAAGCTCAAGGATCACGAAAAAGACGCAGGCTACTGCCGTCTTTTCGTCGAAAACCTAGAAGGAGCGGCGCTCGAGTGGTTTGCCAAACTCAGGCGGAATTCGATCGAAATTTTCTGCCGGCTTGCTTCCGAATTCCTGAAGCAGTACTCGATATTCATCAATCCGGAAACCTATGACGCTGATCTCTGGAGCTTGTCGAAGAAGGAGGACGTATCGCTCCGCGATTTCATGAGTAGATTCAAACTCATCATGGCTAGGGTTAGCGGAATCAGGGACAAAGCCTCCATTGACGCGCTCAGAAAATCGCTCTGGTTCTCGTCGAAGTTTCGAAAGTGGATAACTCTCGAAAAACCACGGAAAATCCAGGACGCGCTCCATAAGGCTACCGATTACGTAACCATCGAAGAGGAGACGGAAATCATGTCCGAAAAGCTTAAGCCGACGAAAGCATCCGCGAAGGATATTGCGTCCGAGCAGAAGCAGAAAAAGAAAAACTCTCGTAACGACAAGTTCGTCCATCATGAGGGGCAGGATCTCTAATGGGCGCACAACTACGCCATCAACTCCGGATCGGAACAAGGGTGAACTACATGGAACACATGGACAAGAAATTCGAACTACGATGAGAATTCCTTCTGCGATCTCCACCAAACCCGTGGACATTTGATATACCATGATTTTGACCCGTTTTTGGTCATGGTATTGATATGTTTTTATGATAATTATCTATGTTTTGGAGTCTATTAGGTATGTTTTCAGGTTCAGGAGCATTTTGGAGTAAAGTGATGATTTAGGTGCCTTATGGAGCTTAAAGGAGAGTTTTCCAGGATGACTATGAAGATCCGACAATAAGAGACACATATCGATCGATACACACCTTGTGTAATCGATCGATGACGCTTCCGTAGAAGTTGAAGTGGAGATACTCCATCGATCGATGTACACCATGTACCATCGATCGATACAGAGCGTGATGAGCACGATTTACTTGGCCGAGTTGAAGCCCAAGTTCTCCCCAAATAACAAGATTGCCCCTGACGAGTTTTTAACCTAATTGTACTCATATTTATAGTTACATGCCAGCAGTACTAGAAGCAACAAGGACAAGCAACTTTTGTGTTCAGAAGATTCCAAACGTTTGGAACGTTGCATCCGCAAAGGCCTACGCTCCACATCGATCGACACCAACCCCTCTCTATCGACCGATATCCACTTACCACCGTCGACCAACAACCGTTCGTCGACCGATACTCTCACCGCCTCATCGATCGACAACAAAAACCGTTCGTCGACCGATACCCTTCACTTGACATCGATCGATACACCTCACCCTACATCGATCGATACTAACCGGCGAGACATGGTAATGCCTATGATTCTCATACCCGATGAGAATGGAGACCTGCGTAATCAAGATTGTCACCTGCGTAATGCCACAGGTCAGAAGCTGAATGATCAGAACGAGGTCATTACTGAAGAAGACACTGCACCTACAAACATCATTCAACCTGTAGAAGAGACCAGAACCTTGGCTGACTACAACCGTCTGGATCAGTTCTATTCAAACCGATCAGCTATCCTCCCTCCTGCTATTCAGAGAGGAGCTTTTGAGCTCAAGCCGCAGTACTACACACTTGTAGGACAAATCCCTCTATGTGGTTTGCCCCATGAGAATCCTATGGACCATCTGGAGAGGTTCGAGGATCTTGTAACCCTAGTCAAAGCAAAAGGAGTCCCTCAAGACTATCTTTTTTCTGCAAGCTTTTCAAGTACTCTCTATCTAGAGAAGCTTTGCAGTGGCTGAGACAACTACCACCAGGTTCCCTTACCACCTGGAGTGACATCAAGCACGCTTTCCTGCGTAATTTCTTTGATGATTCACGCGCTGAAGACTGGAGGAAGAAAATTGCTACATTCACCCAAGACCATGAAGAATCATTCAAGGATACTTGGAACAGATTCAAATCCTACCAGCGAGACTGCCCACACCACGGATTCAACAAAGTGCAACTGCTTTGCACTTTCTACAGAGGCATCAGCCCAGAATTCAAGAGAGCCCTTGATACAGCTAGTGATGTTAACTTCACCACCTGGAATCCGCAAAATGCTATCAAGCTAATTGATAACTTGGCTTCCAGCGACAGCACAAAGAACTCTGTGATGCAGACTACATCATCCCTTGGGAAGGAGTACAACAATGAAGTTCAAGCACAGCTAGACAACATTCAGAAGCTCCTAAACAAGCAGATCTGTTCAGTGGAAGATGCAGACATTGTTGAAGAAGATGTAAACTGGATTAGTGGAGCTGGTTTTCAGAGATCTGGTAACCAAGGAGGATACAGAAACTTCACAGGCCAGAGAAGCAACTTCAACCAGAGTTCCCAGAAGCCCAACAACTTCAGCAGCAGCAACCCTAACAACAACATAAGCTATGGAAGTGCCTTCTACTCAAATCCACACCCACCCACCCAAGATACTAAACTGGAGGAGTTGATAGACAAGATACTTGAGAGTCAGCAGAAGCTCGAGGTAAACTTCAATGGAAAGATCGATTCTGTCTACACCACCTTCACCACGAAGATAGATGCCCTCAACACCCATGTGAAGAAGCTAGAGACCCAAGTGTTTCAGACAGGAGAAGCACTTAAGAAGCAGGAGTTTGCCCACAACCAGAACATCAATGCCATCCTGGATGATGAATTTTCGCAAGAGGTTCAGAGATTTGAGGATGAGAGTGAAAGAGATTTCAAATTCGACTACTATCGATCTATATCACCAGCTCAACATCGATCGATATCACCCTTAGTACGTCGATCGGTAGATTTTGATGACTATCGATCGATAGACTCCCACGAAAACCCTCGCGAGTGCAATTCCGTAAAGATTATGTCTCACGAAGCCTCCGCAACACGACACCAACATCTGCCCATCCCTGTCATCGATCGACATGATAACCCTGTCATCGATCGACATGATAACCCTGTCATCGATCGACACCAAGACCCTGTTATCGACCGACACACTCCAGCCAGTGTCGATCGATACACCATACCCCAACGCCGACTGCAACTTCCTAAGATTGATAGTGCATGTATTCACACTTTCCGAGAGCAGTATTACACCATCAGAAGCCCTACAGCAGCCCTAAAAGAGAGACCCACAGATATCTTTGAGTCCATGGAGATAGAAAAGGAAACTCAGGGAAGAGTTCTCAGAAAAAGGAAAGAGAAGATAACTAAGCCCTATAAAAGAGAAGCTAATAAGAAGGAGTTGTCAAGCTTCAGAAAAAGAGTCCTCAGAATACCCAAAGAGAAACCCTTTGAAGAAGCCTATTTTCCACACAGATTGTGGATGTTCATCAGGGAAACCAAGGAGACAGAAGAAGACATCAAGAGAATGTTTCACCAAGTAAGAGATAGTCTAAAGCAGAAGATAACACTGGAGAAGAAGAGTGATCCAGGGAAGTTCACAATACCATGTTCCATAATAGGTGTTGAGTTCCCTCTTGCCTTATGTGACACAGGATCTGGAGTTAGCATCTTACCCAAGCTTATGGCAGACCATCTGGGTCTAAAGATCGAGCCTTCTGAAGAAACTTTCATCTTTGTGGATTGTTCTCAACAAAGATCATGAGGCATCGTTCGAAACCTTGAGGTACAGATTGGAGAAACCCTAATTCCTACAGACTTCCATGTCCTCTCCAACAAGCTCAACTTCAAGACTTCTCTACTACTTGGAAGAGCCTTCTTAGCCACCGTTGGAGCAGTTTGTGACCTACAACCAACAAGCTTTGCCTAACCTCATCAACCCTTCCATCCACTACAATCCCGTTCCAGTCATCAAGTTTCCAAGGTCAGCAAACTCAACATTCGTAGCCACTTGTTTCTGTGCCCACGAGTATGATTCTATGGGAGAGTATGAAACCGAAGAAGCAGTATCGACCGATGACAGCACCTTACCATCGACCGATACCAGTGTAGAACCATCGACCGATATGCCCACATGGTCATCGATCGATAAGGAATTCCAGCATTATGAAGACGAGTTTCCCAAAGCCGATCTCAGCATAGATGAGTGGGAAAACAAACATTACATGCCCGAGCTAGCTAGTATCACTACTCATGAGGAGTATGATGAAGATTATGAGGAGGAACAAACCACTGAGTACCAATTTCTTCGAGAAGATGCGGAACGCCATCCTATCCCGACCTTCCTCCGACGAGCATCGACCGATATGATCACTAGTCCATCGACCGATATGCCCTATCCTAGATCGCTCAAACGACGTTTCGAACTCACGAGCGATACCTACTATGCACATGTCCATGCCCCACATGAGCCACACGACGGAGATTACTAGATTGGAAGTTAGGCAAGCAGCTATCATGAAAGTTTTGCAGATGATACAGCACCACTCCAGCCCGCGATCCAACCCGATGCAGTCCTATCGACCGATTTGGAGCACTCTCCATCGATTGATATCAATCTCAGACCACCAACCGATCCTGCCACAACACCATCCGAGGTACAAACACCTACTTTTGATTTAAATTCACTAATTCCGGATGAGTATGGTATTATCAGGGATTCAGATGGTCATGCACGAGCAATAGATGGGAGAATCATTCCAATCTCCACAGAAGATGTTGCAGACATCCTTCAGATGGCCAACGGACCAATCATCGAGAACGATCCACACCAAAGAAAACGGCCATCGACCGATACATGGAGACTCGCATCGACCGATATGCACCGAGAATTTGGAAAGTGAGCTTTCAACAACGGAGTTCGTCGTTTCTTTTGGGAGAAGAAAGATGAATATGGAGTCTATAGAGATGAATCTGGCTATGCAAGAGCAGTAAACGGAGATATCATCCATGTTTCCAAAGAAGACATGGCAAAATTGCTGAAGAGAGCTTCATTATTTGGACGCTCTTGTTTCTGTCTACCAGAGTATGTTGACCAATATGCTAAAGGAGTTCCAGATGGCAAGCTCTACACACATGCATAAGTCACCTACATGCTAGATGGAAGAACCGGAGATCACAACTAGGAGATAGCAGGAATGAGACTTGAACCTGAGAAAGACCTATCACGACTTAGAGGTGAACTGCTATGGAATACCACTAGCAATGACTTAGCACGACAAGAAAGAAAATCCCTACAAGAAGAAGTCAGCACTTTGCGTGCACAACTGAGATCTCAGACAAAGGCATCGACCGATACAGACCCCCCTGCATCGATCGATACACCTGTCAACAACCCGATCGAGCACGACTTACAGAAGCTATCGATCGATGACAAACCCAGTCCATCGATCGATACGCGAGAACCAGAGTTCTGTACAAGGAAAGACCTTGAAGAAACCACAGCAGAGATCTACAAATCCATTGAGGCTTGTGGAGACGAAGATTATAGACTACTAGACAAGTATTGGTTCCCAGCACAGAGCGATGTTCGAAGTTTGGAACTTAGAACAAAAGAGATTCAGAAGGAGGTAGAAGACATCCAAAGACAGCTCGCCAGCCGACCTGACCCATCCCTATCGATCGATGACATTCCACAACCATCGACCGATATGAAACCTCCAGAATCGACCGATGATCCAACACACCACGACACCACGATGCTGAATGAAGACCACATCTACAACATGCTTGGCCATCATCAGTATAGCATTGCAAGCCTAGAGGAGTGGTTGGAAAGGATCCAAACAGAAGTTTATGGTTTGAAGACTAGTATGGACAGAAGCGAGAAAGCCACAAGAAGCTTTTTAACTTACTGGTTTTAAGAACCACAAGACAAGGAGGATACTTGTTTGCCAACAAGTACCAGCAACCCACCTCACTAGCCACCATAACTCCATAGTCAAGCTAACTGACTTTAACCAAGCGCTGAGTGGGAGGCAACCCACTGTTAGGTATTTTATTACTTATTTTCATTTTATTTTTACTTATTACTTTCGTTTTTATTTGTTTTTAGGAAAATAGATACACAATCAATACCTATTGACCGATACGAACCAGTCGATATCGTTCGACACATATTTACACGCATCGATCGACGATGGCGACTCACCATCGATCGATATCCATTTCGATATCAGTTACACATTTATTGTTTTTATGCTCTAACTCTGACTGATTATACACAGAGGACAGTGTATGATTTAACTCGAGAAGCCGTTTTATAAAACTCGAAGATCGTTTTATAAAACTCGAAGATCATAATATAAAACTCGAGAAGCCGTTTTATAAAACTCGAAGATCGTTTTATAAAACTCGAAGATATTTTTATAAAACTCGAGAAGCCGTTTTATAAAACTCGAAGATCGTTTTATAAAACTCGAGAAGCCGTTTTATAAAACTCGAAGATCGTTTTATAAAACTCGAGAAGCTGTTTTATAAAACTCGAAGATCGTTTATAAAACTCGAAGATCGTTTTACAAAACCGTGAAAAACCGAAACCGCCGTAAAACGCGAACTAGTCCCATCTCGACTGGTTCGCCCACTGGCGAACTAAGCCAGCTCGGCTTAGTTCGCCGGTGGGTGAACTAGTCCCATCTCGACTAGTTCGCCCACCGGGGAACTAAGCCAGCTCGGCTTAGTTCGCCGGTGGGCGAACTAGTCCCGTCCCGGCTAGATCTCCATTAGGCGAACTAAGAGGTGCTGACTTTGCCCCACTGGTTCTTTTCGCCTAGTACGCCATATGGCGACCTAGCCAAGCTGAACTAGCTCGCCGTACGTCGAGCCGACCATCCCGAGCCTCGATCTCCCACATCCTTGATTCAAGGCACACGTCCTTCGACACGATCGTATTCCGAATCACGGTCGAAATGTCTCCCGTTTCGTCTCGATCCGTCCTATCGTTCGAGTTTTATGATAAAAACCGTAAAACTTCGTTTTCCCGAAAAGAACTCGAAGAAATCGTATAAAACGGTAACGGTTAATCAAAACATCGAACATCGCCTAAACTATACGATTTATCCAAGATTCTTCGTTAAGATTATAAAAAACGCGTTTTTAATAAAAAACGTCGAGAGAATCGTAAAAAAATGGCATCGGATCAGGAAACGGTCTCGTTAAAGTTGTAAAACGGTTTTTAACGTAAAACGGCCCGAAAGGTCCTAAAACACGATAAAAACCCATCTCGCGACGTTAACGATATCAAACCCGAAGATACGATAACGCTTTGACGGTCTACTCGCAGACGGAAGATAAAAGGCAAGTTTGAAGATAAATAGAAGATTTCCGCAGAAGAAAATGAAGGATCGACAGATATGGAAAGTTCCCGAAATATTCGGTTTCGAGTAAAAAGGGAAAGACTAAAACCGCCTAAGGAGGAGTATATAAGGAGGAAGCATAGGGCAGAAGCTGGGACACGAGTTTTCAGAGCTTTCACCACCAAACTTACCATTTAGGCAATTTTCCGTTTTCGTTATCGAGCTGCGTCTCAACTAGGGTTTTAGTCTTAGATTGCTAGAACTAAGAATTTTGCCTACGGCTCACGCAGCTAAGGCAACTCTCGTTGTAACCGTTCTTACGCGAATTCCGGATAAGAATCCTTATTGCTTTCAATCTCGTTTTTATTTTTATATCTTTCAATTTATTCATATTAATAGCGTTCTTGGTTACTTGTCGTTGGCTTTCGCAGAGATCCGGTTCCTCTGGAAAATTAGGGTTTTCCTAACTTTCCTTATTTTACGGAAATCGACAGTCGTGAATTTCAGTTCCCACAATTTGGCGCTAGAAGGAGGGGGGGGGGGTCGGATTACTCTTACTCATAGCCACAAAACGCTTGACCAAAACGATGTCTGGATGTATGAAAGACAAAGTCGCAACTCGCAAAAAAACGCTGGTAAAGCAACTCCAGCAGCAACTGCTCCTACAGCCAACGCTCGCGCAAACGCTGTAGTATTCAACAAAATCGAAAACCTAATCGCGACTCTTCGCCACGGAAAGAGCAACAAAACAAGCTCACGATTTCTATCTCAGATCACTAAGGGCAGCGATAAAATCTATCAAACCCCATAGTGTTTTTCTTATTTCCGAGTTGGAAAAATCTCACGCGTTAAGCAAAAGACGTTTTCTGAGGGTCCGCACAATCCAACTCATAGCTATGGTGAGCCGGACCGTACTCTAAACAATAATCACACTGCTTTTCGTTTTGTCTCAATCAAAGTTTTCGTTGAGGTTTTACCACGAAAACAAGATAGCTTGATGAATCGGGACTGTGCTCGCCGACTCACCATTAGGCAAGTTGGACAAGCTCGATGGATCGAAACATCTCCATCTCGAATCTTGATCGAGACGCTTTTCGTTTCGTCTCAATCGGACTTTCTGTTGAGATTCTACGACGAAAACAAGTCAACTCGACGAATCGAGATCACCCGCGCCAAGCGTCTTAGCTCGCCGAACGTAGAGCTAGCTAGCTCGCCATACAGCGAGCTGACCCAAGCGCCTGGCTCGCCCAAGAGACGCTGACTTCGCCCCAAGGGTTTTTACAATCCAGATCGCCACACGACGAGCTGAAAGGGTTCACCCGATTTGCCTTACGTCGAGCTGAACCAATCCTCTAGTTCTCTCGAAGTCTTGATCGCGCTGATTCTTGTTTCGTCTGAACCGGAATTTCCATCGGGATTTTACGATAAAACCGCAAAGACTTGTTTCTTCGTATAAGTTCGAATCAATCGTCTAAAACGGCAACGGTTGACTTAACACCAAAGTTTCCTAAACTATACGAGAAATCTGAACTCTCTAAACCTAATCCGATTTTACGAAACTCTGCCACTTTAAGTCGAAAACATCCAATCATAAACACATGATTGATTTTTTCGATATACAAAGCGCACCTAGTCGGTCAAATAAAACCAGCAGTACGAAGAAACAAGAACACAAGCTCCGATGGTTAAGTCTTCTCCCCGCTCCGATACTCTCGCTGGTAATTCGTGGAAGACCGGTAGGTCAAAAGATGAAGAACGAAGAATAGACGACCCCAAATCATCGATAAAGCTAAGGTATGTCCGATTCGAAAATTTTATTAGACTTCTAATTTCTCGTAGGTAAGAAATGAAAACGTCTTCTAAACTGCCAAGAAACCTAGAGAACTTAGAATTTAGAAGATAGTCTAGCATGCTATGTCGTAAGCAATTTTTGTTTATCTCGATTTGTCGTTCTCTAAACATTCAGGCATAACTCGCAAACCGATCCAATCTCTATTACAACCGAGAAACGATGGCCACGCATTCAAACGTACTCATTTCCTAAAAGAAAGAAGGAGCTAGAGACGCTGACGTCATCTTAAAACCGACTCGCTCCTAGAAGTTCTCGTAAATCAAACATACTCCAAGTCATCTCCGGTCCACCATGGTCTTTAATCGACCCGGATTGTCGATCATCCAAATCCTTCAAACGAAACTCGTCTTTCTTCTTTCGCCGAACATTTTTCCTCGCATCAAGAAAACGCTTTCTAAAATAAGCGGAAAAATATTCGGACGATGCAACGCCTCGTCGAAATCATCCCAAAAGCAAACAACAATCTAAAAACCGTCTAAGTGCTAAAGACTGATCCAAACTGTCTGGGAAATAATCTCGAGGAATATACAGCATCTATCGTCGCAATCATGCGGTTAGAAAATCTCTGCGAAACTTCAGAGCGAAACTCGATTATTTGCCGAAGTCATAAAGATCTTCTCAAACTTGATAAAACAAGTATAAGAGTCGAAATATTTAGGCATCAAAGCATTGATCTCATCTTCCGTCAAACCAAGTGAGTCACGGAATAATGTCAAGAACATTTGCGGCGAAAGAAAGATCGATAACACAAAGCAGCAATAGAGAACACGTCCTCCCTTCTCGCTGACTGATCCTATTGCTGATCATGTGATTCATTCCACCCGAGAAACCCGCTAAAACATTTTGAGACTAGATCTCGGTAAAATAACTTTTAGTAAAACTCCATGAGTGACTCCGAAAAAACTATCACCGAAGAATCAAAAACTAAGCGGAAAGGTTTCTCAAAAAATCTGCGGAAACATTGTTAACCCAATGCGTCGCGTCGATTGACTAAATTCATCGCCCGTTGCTTACGCGAGAAATCCTTCGTATAGTCAGGATCATGTCATAACGAAGTAACTCTCGAAAGTAAACGTAACAGGTTTTGCGAGAAGTACTTTCCTTATAGCAAAAACCAAGCTATACGATCCGGCACTGGGCGGCCAATCTAAACTTTGCCTCCTCGCGACACGATCTGAAAGATCTCACTCTTAAGCCCATCGGTTCACGAGCATCCGCTCTCATTCCTCCCGTTTACATCCGAGAATGAGACCGCCCCGCAAACGACTCCGCACGGGGTCTGCATCGAGCTTCTTAGGAACTGTCTACCTCGAGTAAAAAAAAAAAACAACTTCCATACAAAGGAAATTTTATACGAAACTTTCATCGTATAAATCAAACCTACAATGGAAAAACGTTTTCAATAACCACAGGAATACTTGGCATATCAAGCTCGACAAACGCTACTTGGCTATTGTCCGAGCGCGCTTCACTTCAATGCCAAGTTTACTAACCGACTCGACCTTTTTCGATAGCACGAAAGTGTCGTGGTCTAATCCTCTACCAAATACGACTTTGATTGTGCGGCTGAACACAACCTTCACGCCAAGCCAATACGTTCAATGGATAATGCAAACTTGTCGAAAATCGGCTAAGTTCTGTATTCTCGCGATTCACTCTACTCCCGAAGCAAGTTGCCTACAAAATCCGACGTATAAGAAAACACTCGTACCAGAGCTCCTAAAGCCGTACGAATCTCGGAAGGTCAACACTTCACAAAGCACCGTAACGAAAAACCCTTCATTTCGGGGAAACAACTTACGCGACCTCTCGGTCCTAATAGCTCTAGCACAAATCATAAAACTACCTAACATCCAAACATGAATGTTAGTTTTAATTGCGAATATACGCAAATGAACCAAAGTGTTCCTGCAAAGCAGGGTTAAGACAAAACCCTCGCAACACCGCGCACATCTTCGAGCCCACAAACATTCCGAACATGAAACGCGGCATATAAAATAAAAACCAACTTTCGGCACTGCGAGACGTCGCAGACGCCCGGAGATTAGTTTTTCGGCACAAATAACTTCCTCGATAAAGTCATTTTCTTGGAAGACCTAACAGTCCGTTCGCGACTATAAAATACGCAAAACTTCTTAACGTACGTATCCTTCGCGAAGGCCCAAACTACGTCAACATCTATCACTTAAAAATAGTTTGTTGCTGATCACAACGAACTCGCAACAGTCCTAAACAAACTTATGTTATCTCGCAGAGATAGCTCCCGAACACCCGACACAAGGGTAATAGCGCTATAAAAGAAATCCAAACTTTTGGTCAGCACCTTCCGGGCAACTTAGAAATTGTTCCCGGTGAGATGCTCGGTTCCAACCAGACGAATCGTATAAGCCGAGAACCTATCGCGGATCCTAAATCGGTATGGAATCAGGTTAAAATCGCAACAGGCAAAACGAAAGCCGACTAGTCATCGCATAGCCTCAATCCGAAAGTAAACCTAGGTCTTGCCCTAAACCAAGCACACTGGTCGCTAACGTCTCAAGGCATGAATCGAGATCCTAAACGCATGTCTCTTCGTCTATATCTAAACGCTCACTCGATTTACTAAACATCCTAAAACGGGCAAACGAACAAGGCGATACACTAAGGGAAAAAGGAATGCGAGACGACAACTCGCGGACCTTCCTCAATATCAACTCATAATCTTCCCGCTACATTCATACGAATAAAAACACGCTCTTAAAAACGCAAACTGTTTTTTAATAAAGCCGCAAAAGCGGCAGGGACTCAGAGCCGCACACGGCCAGTCCGAAAACTATAACGGCCACGCTCAGCCAGACCAAACGGCCTACAAGGCTAGTCTTAAGGCCGGCAAAGGTCAAGATGCCATCGACATCAATATGCTCGATAAACATATAACTAGACCGTAAAGGTCTTGCTGGGAAACAAGTCATACGAACCTTAACTCCGAAACGAACTACGAAAGGCTTTATCCCCTCAAAAGGGTACGTAGGCAGCCTTCACAAGGCGCAGCCCTAATCTTAAACGCTTTCCGCTCCCTGGAGAGTGGAAAGATCACTTTCAACGGACCTTTCCGACCATTAATTCCGCCTAACTTAACTAAAACTGGTTAACCACTCGCAAGAACNACTACGAAAGGCTTTATCCCCTCAAAAGGGTACGTAGGCAGCCTTCACAAGGCGCAGCCCTAATCTTAAACGCTTTCCGCTCCCTGGAGAGTGGAAAGATCACTTTCAACGGACCTTTCCGACCATTAATTCCGCCTAACTTAACTAAAACTGGTTAACCACTCGCAAGAACCTTACGCTAAAGGCTCAAGATTCTTACAAGCTGGGGGGCTAACTGTTGGGGTCAAAATCGGTACAACGGAATCAACGGCCGAAACTCCCCGCAGAAATATAAAAGGAATCCTTTTGTAAAACCCGAAGAATCGTTTTATAAAACTCGAGGATCGTTTTATAAAACTCGAGGACCGTTTTATAAAACTCGAGGATCGTTTTATAAAACCCGAAGATCGTTTTATAAAACTCGAGAATCATTTTATAAAACCCGAGGATCGTTTTATAAAACTCGAGAATCGTTTCATAAAACTCGAGGACTGTTTTATAAAAATCAAGAATCATTTTATAAAACTCGAGAATCTTTTTATAAAACTCGAAGAATTGTTTTATAAAACTCGAGAATCGTTTTATAAAACTCGAGGATCATATTATTAAACTCGAGAAGCCGTTTTATAAAACTCGAAGATCGTTTTATAAAACTCGAGGATCGTTTTATAAAATTCGAGAAGCCGTTTTATAAAACTCGAAGATCGTTTTATGAAACTCGAAGATCTTTTTATAAAACTCGAGAAGCCGTTTTATAAAACTCGAAGACCGTTTTATAAAACTCGAGAAGCCGTTTTATAAAACTCGAAGATCGTTTTATAAAACTCGAGAACCGTGTTATAAAACTCGAAGATCGTTTTTAAAACTTGAGAAGCCGTTTTATAAAACTCGAAGATCGTTTTATAAAACTCGAGAAGCCGTTTTATAAAACTCGAAGATCGTTTTATAAAAGTCGAAGATCATTTTATAAAACTCGAAGATCGTTTTACAAAACCGCGAAAAACCGAAACCGCCATAAAACGCGAACTAGTCCCATCTCGACTAGTTCGCCGGTGGGCGAACTAGTCCCATCTCGACTAGTTCGCCAACCGGCGAACTAAGCCAGCTCGGCTTAGTTCGCCGGTGGGCGAACTAGTCCCGTCCCCGCTAGATCGCCATTGGGCGAGATAAGAGGTGCTGACTTTGCCCCACTGGTTCTTTTCGCCTAGTTCGCCATATGGCGCCCTAGCCAAGCTGAACTAGCTCGCCGTACGTCGAGCCGACCATCCCGAGCCTGGATCTCCTACATCCTTGATTCAAGGCATACATCCTTCGACACGATCGTATTCCGAATCACGGTCGAAATGTCTCCCGTTTCGTCTCGATCCGTCCTATCTTTCGAGTTTTACGATAAAAACCGTAAAACTCCGTTTTCCCGAAAAGAACTCGAAGAAATTGTATAAAACGGTAACGGTTAATCAAAACACCGAACATCGCCTAAACTATACGATTTATCCGAGATTCTTCGTTAAGATTATAAAAAACGCGTTTTTAATAAAAAAACGCATTTTTAATAAAAAATGTCGAGAGAATCGTAAAAAAACGGCATCGGATCAGGAAACAGTCTCATTAAAGTCGTAAAACGGTTTTTATCGTAAAACGGCCCGAAAGGTCCTAAAACACGATAAAACCCATCTCGCGACGTTAACGAAATCAAACCCGAAGATACGATAACGCTTTGACGGTCTGCTCGCAGACGGAAGATAAAAGGCAAGTTTGAAGATAAATAGAAGATTTCCGCAGAAGAAAAGGAAGGATCGACAAATATGAAAAGTTCCCGAAATATTCGGTTTCGAGCAAAATGGAAAGACTAAAACCGTCTAAGGAGGAGTATATAAGGAGGAAGCATAGGGCAGAAGCTGGGACACGAGTTTTCAGAGCTTTCACCACCAAACTTAGCATTTAGGCAATTTTTTGTTTTTCGTTATCGAGCTGCGTCTCAACTAGGGTTTTAGTCTTAGATTGCTAGAACTAGGAATTTTGCCGACGGCTAACGCAGCTAAGGCAACTCTCGTTGTAACCGTTCTTACGCGAATTCGGAATAAGAATCCTTCTTGCTTTCAATCTCGTTTTTATTTTTATATCTTTCAATTTATTCATATTAATCGCGTTCTTGGTTAGTTGTCGTTGGCTTTCGCAGAGATTCGGTTCCTATGGAAAATTAGGGTTTTCCTAACTTTCCTTATTTTACGGAAATCGACAGGTGTGGATTTCGGTTCTCACAGTTTTTGACACCAACAGTTAGCCCCAGCCTGCAATTTCTTGAGGAAATTTTGCGGGCGGATGGAGTTAGTTTTTAAATCGGAATCTACGGCTAAAATTTGTCTTATTACGAGGAAGAGCTCTTTTTTTCTATAAGTATTGGATCATTACTTCTCATATCTTCCACCTCTCAAGTTTCTCTCCAACTTCTTTCTAGAAAATTTTTAAGATGTCTTCTTCCCAAGTTGATCAACAAAACTGTGAGGTCCCATCCAATGACAACCCTACGGAATATCCGCAGGATGCTCGGATTTCTGAGTTTCTCTTGTTTCAAGACGAGATGGACCGTAGCGATGCTGAGGAAGATGCTGCGTCGGGCGACGTACCTTCGGTAGATCCATCCGTCCTTGTGAGAGAGGTCAAGGCTATTTTGGACGAAACGACATATACGGTAGCGGATTTTTCGACGGGCGCTACTATTGAACCGTCGGGTGCGCCTGCTGTTTCGCCCCTCCTTGCAACCGAAAACGTTGCTACTTCTGCTGAGGTCAGAATAACCGTAGCTCCCACCATGGTGGAGTCGGTCGTGTCTCCGACCATGGGCGAACCGGTTGCGACTCTTACCGCTGTTGAATCAGTTAGAATCCAGTCACGATTCTAGGGCCTCCTTCTCCGGGCAAGAGGGTGATTTTCCTGGGACTTCCGGCGCTTAGCGCGACGCTGCCCGCTTCAGCGAAAGGCCGCAAGAGAACTCGTCCAAACCCTGATGCTCCCGCGATAAAGAGAGCCATGAAGGGTTCCGAGACCGGAGCTTCGTCTAGCAAGACACCGAGCTTGATGTCGATGTCACAGCAGCGTACCAAGGTACAGGTTCGCAATGATACGTTTTTAAGAATATATTCGTAGCTGACCATCTTTCTTGGTTTTTCCAGTTTTTTTCGTTGATCGATGGGATGATCAAAGAGTTCGGGTCCGAAGTCGAGCGTTTAGCCAAGGAGCTAGCCGAGTCACAGGAGAGGTCAGCTCAGCTCGAGGGGAAATCGAAGGTGATAGAAGACGTGCGTTTCGCGGAGGTGTCTCGACTCGAAGCTCGGATTAGCGATCTGGAGCGTGATCTCGGAAAGACCGCGGTCTCTCTGATCAAGGCGAAGGATGAAAAGAAATCCAAGGCTTCAGAGCTGCGCAGGGTTTAGCGCAAGATGAAGAGTTTCGAGGAATCAGCTGTCCGTGTGACTGGAAGATCTATTCCTATCGAGGGAAGTGATTCCGATCTGACTCTTGCTGCCGAAGACGTACCTCAGCCTGATGCGGACAAAGGTGACGACTCGGAGGTTTCTGTCGGGGGTGAAGGTAATGTGATGGACGAGGATGAGGCTCCGTGCGCGGAGAATGTTTGAAGTTGTAGTCTCTTACGAGACTTTTAAAAATTAGATTTTTATGTATTTGGTCGAGCGCGGCTTCTGTACTTGTTCGGGATTGGCCTTTTATGGCTTTGAATCCCTTGTTGCTTCGGCAAATTTTTATTTTCATAATCGACAATCGGTTTTTATTTAAACCTTCCGTTTGGAGTTGATATTGCGGGAAGTCCGCGAGTTGTCGTCTCGCATTCCGTTCCCTTAGTGGATCGCCTTGTTTGTTTGCCCGTTTTAGGATGTTTAGTAAATCGAGTGAGCGTTTAGATATAGACGAAGAGACATGCCTTTAGGATCTCGATTCATGCTTGAGACATTAGCGACCAGTGTGCTGGGTTTAGGGCAAGACCTAGGTTTACTTTCGGATTAAGGCTGTGCGATGACTAGTCGGCTTTCGTTTTGCCCGTTGCGATTTTAACCTGATTCCATACCGATTTAGAATCCGCGATAGGTTCTCGGCTTATACGATTCGTCTGGTTGGAACCGAGCATCTCACTGGGAACAATTTCTAAGTTGCCCGGAAGTGCNGGCTTTCGTTTTGCCCGTTGCGATTTTAACCTGATTCCATACCGATTTAGAATCCGCGATAGGTTCTCGGCTTATACGATTCGTCTGGTTGGAACCGAGCATCTCACTGGGAACAATTTCTAAGTTGCCCGGAAGTGCTGACCAAAAGTTTGGATTTCTTTTATAGCGCTATTACCCTTGTGTCGGGTGTTCGAGAGCTGCGAGATAACTTAAGTTTGTTTAAGACTGTTGCTAGTTCGTTGTGATCAGCAACGAACTATTTTTAAGCGATAGATGTTTGCGTAGTTTGGGCCTTCGCGAAGGATACGTGTATTAAGAAGTTTTGCGTATTTTATGGTCGCGGACGGGCTGTTTATTGTTTTTGAAGGGGAACGTTTTTCAAAAAATTGGCGACGTCTCGCTATATTCAGAATTTCGTTTTTTCTTTCGATGTGTTTGCTGAAAAAGTTTGAGATATTTCGAGTTTTGGAATTTTGGGAGTATACGAGTATACGTATACTCACCTACTCCCCCCTTTTGAACGAGGGGGACAGCTGGTCTTTTCTTGAGACAAGATGCCTACGTACCCTTTCGAGGGGATCAAGCCGTCTCGTAGTTCAGTGTTATGCGGGCGCGCCGCCTAATGATAGTATTTTTTGAGTTTCATCGCGTTCCAGGATCTGGGAATTTTGATGCCCTGCATGTTTGCGATTTCGTATGCTCCGGGTCAGAATACTTTTATGACCTTGTACGGTCCTTCCCAGTTTGCTCCTAGTTTACCGGCGTTTTGTTCTGCGGTGTTCTGGAAGAATTTTCGTAAGACTAGCTCGCCTTCGTGAAATCTGCGGTTACGTACGTTTGCGTTATAGTACTTTGCGGCCGCTTGCTGGTAATTTTGAATTCAAACGAGTGCCTGATCCGGCCGTTCGTTAATCAGTTCGAGTTCGTCGAGAAGCATTAAATTGTTTGCCTCTTTTCTTTCTGGGAGCAGTCTTCTACGTACTCCTGGAAATTCGACTTCCGCGGGAATCATGCATTCCGTTCCGTATACGAGAGCAAAAGGATTTTCGCCCGTTGCTCGCCTCGGGGTTGTGCGGTGCGACCATAAAACTCCTTCGAGTTCTTCAGCCCACTTTCCCTTTTTGGCATCGAGGCGTTTTTGAGGCCGTTGAGGATAGTTTTATTAATAGTCTCGGCTTGTCCGTTGCCTTGAAGATATCTTGGAGTCGATTTGGTTAATCGTATTTCCATTTTTCGCAAAAGGCTTCGAATCTAGTCGAGATAAATTGGGATCCATTATCCGTCACGATTTCGTATGGTACTCCATGTCTACAGACTATGTTCCTCCATACGAAACTTTCTACCTGGGCATCTTTGATGCTTGCATAAGAGTCGGCTTCGACCCATTTAGAGAAGAAATCGGTCAGAACAAGAAGGAAGCGTTTTTTTTTTGACCCGTGCATTGGCCCGACTATATCCATTGACCACCGCATGAACGGGTACGGTGCCGAGATATATGAAAGGACCTCGGCAGGTTGGTGAATAGTCGGAGCATGCCGCTGGCATTTCTCGCATTTTCGCGAAAAATATTCGCAATCTTTTACCATCGTTGGCCAGAAATATCCGTGGCGCTTGATTTTTATGCGAGGGATGGTTTCCGCAAGATCCGGAGTGCACTTCCTACATAACCCGCCGTGCTTTCTCCCCTTGTACGCAAGTCATCAGTGGTCCGGAGAACCTCTATTTGTAAAGTTCTCTGTCCATTACGACATACCGTGCGGCCTGGGTTTTTATCTTTCGGGCCGCCCATTTTTCCGATGGAAGTTCTCCGTTGGTTATGTATGCGAGAATTGTTTCCATCCACGGACGTCCGAATCCGTAATCGGACTGATCTTCGGCTGGATGGCTCTCCTCCACATCGTCCTCTGGTTCATTGATCAGATTTACGACTATGGGCGGTCTGATGCTAGGGTGTTCGATGAATTCAACGGGAATTACCCTTCTCATACCAGGATCCAAGCTGGACGCTAGGGCGGCCAAGGCGTCTGCCTGGGCGTTCTCCGCTCGAGGGATTCTAGTCAAGGCGAATTGATCGAACTTCCGAGTTAGATCTTTTACCAAGATTAGATGCGCTTCCATTCTTTCGTCCCTCACTTCGTATTCTCCGCTGAATTGACTAGCCACCAGCTGGGAGTCGCAGTATGCGTGAAGATTACGAATCTTTAATCCGTGAACTAGTCATAATCCCGCGATCAAGGCCTCATACTCGGCTTCGTTGTTCGAAGCGTGGAAAATTAATCGGAATGACTGTTCCAATACTTCTCCCGTCGGGGATGCAAGTTGGATGCCGATTCCAGAGCCTTGTTTGGACGAGGATCCGTCAACGTATAAGATCCAGATCGATTTCGGCTCTTGGTCGGACGTGCTTCCCGTCAGGAGTTCCACTATAAAGTCTGCGAGTACTTGCGATTTCGCGCAAGTCTTTGCGTGGTATTCAATATCGTACTCGCTCAGCTCGATCGCCCATTTTGCTAACTTCCTTATTGACTGGGACTATGCAAAATGGTGCGGAGAGGAAATGAGGTGGGCACGACAATGGTGTCAGATTGGAAATATGGTCTTAACTTTCTTCCCGACATGACTACAGCCAAGGCCAATTTCTCCATCATCGGATATCGCGTCTCCGCGTCCAATAACGTTTTACTTATGTAGAAGATTGGTTTCTGTTCACCGCGTTCCTCTCAAATAAGGACGCCGCTCACGGCGGTTGCTGATACCGCGATATAGAGGAATAATGGTTCTCCTTCTACGGGTTTCGCGAGTACTGGCGGGGTAGCTATGTAATGTTTCAGCTGTTGGAAAGCTTTCTCGCATTCTTCTGACCATTCGAAATTTTTGTTTCCCTTCAGTGCTCGTAGAAAGGTAGACATTTGTCCGTTGATCGCGAGATAAAACGGTTAAGTGCTGTGACCCTGCCGGTCAGTCTTTGTAGTTCGCGTTTCGTCGTGGGAGAGACAATCTCTATTAGCGCCGTGATTTGTTTCGGGTTAGCCTCGATCCCGCGATAAGTGACGAGGTACCCTAGAAATTCTCCGGACGGAACGGCAAACCGACACTTTGCCGGGTTCAACTTCATGTTATGAAGGTTGAGCCTCTCGAAACATTCTTGGAGGTGTACGACGTGGTCTTGCTCTTCGAGTGATTTCACGAGCATATCATTGATGTATACTTCAATCGTTTTCCGAGTTGTTCGGAGAACATTCGGTTGACGAGTCATTGGTAAGTCGCGCCAGCATTCTTTAGACCGAAAGGCATCACTTTATAGCAGTAGGTTCCACGATCGGCTATAAATGCGGTTTTCTCTCGATCGTCGGGATTCATCATGATCTGATTGTATCCCGAGAAGGCGTCCATAAAAGATAAGAGTTTGTTTCCCGCGGTTGCCTCGACTAAACGGTCAATGTGCGGTAGCGGATAGCTATCTTTCGGACACGCTTTATTGAGATCGGTGAAATCGATGCAGACTCGCCATTTTCCGTTATTTTTCTTTCGACAACGGGATTGGCGAGCCAGTCAGGATATCGAACTTCTGTGATCGATACCACTTTGAGGAGTCTGTCGACTTCGCTGTTGACCGCTTCGGCGCGTTCCGGCCCCAATTTTTGTCTTTTTTGTTTGACGGGTTTGAATGTCGGGTCAACGTTGAGTTCGTGACATGTGATGTTTATGTCGATCCCTGGCATATCTTCCGCAGTCCAAGCGAACGTGTTCGAGTTTCGTTTCAGACATATCAAGAGTTCGACTTTTAAGGTCTCGCTCAGGTTCGCACCGATTTCGACGCAGCGTTCTGAAAAATTCTCGTCGATGCATACCAAGATGACGGGTTCGCAGGTTGGTTCGCGTTTACCTTCCAAAGCCTCGACCGCTCGCAACTGCCAGAAGAGTTCCGTTTTATCTTGCTCTGGGGCGTTGTCGAGGGACGTCAACTTCTTTTTCTTTTTGGAAGAGATATCGACCGGTAGATTTTTTCGTTTCAAATCCGCGGCATAGCAAACCTGCGAGGTTCTTCGATTTCCCCATATAGTCTCGATCCCGTTCGGAGTCGGAAACTTGAGACACATATGGTACGTCGACGGAATCGCTTGCATCGAATTTAACCACGGTGTCCCTATGATTGCGTTGTAAGACATAGGTCGATTGACGACTTCAAATTCGACGTTTTTACTATGCTCCCGGCACGAACCGCCAAGTTGATCGTTCCGAGGGTCATAGTGATTTCTCCCGAGAGTCCTACTAGCGGTCTTACGTTTTCCGCGATTTCAGACAGATCGATTTCCATTCTCTCGAGAGTATTTTTGAAGATGATATCAGCCGAGCTTCCGGTATCTGTGGGAACCGAAATTCACACTTGTCGATTTCCGTTAAATAAGGAAACTTAGGAAAACCCTAATTTTCCAGAGGAACCGGATCTCTGCGAAAGCCAACGACAAGTAACCAAATAAATGCGGAAAAATATGAAAAACATAATAAAACAAATTTATAGAGAAAGTCAATCTTATTTCCGATTCGCGTAAGAGCGTTGCGATCATTACAAGGAATTACAAAGGCTTTGGCCGCAGGGTCCATCAGCGAGTTACAAACATAAAACCCTAGATCTAGTTGAGTCGCAGCTCGATAACGAAAAACGGAAAAAGATAGGAAAAAAGGTTTGAATGATTTCGGACTGAACCTTATGAAAGGCTGCCTACGTACCCCTTTCGGGGATCAAGTCGAATGTAGTTCAGTTGATAGAGCTGGACAAGAGATCGAACTGCCTGGGCGAGTTCGTCTAGTAATTGAGCGCCAGTCATAGAAACCGAACTTCTCGAGAAAAAGCCAAAGTTTCTAAGTGCGGAAAATTCTAAATCTAGAAAAGTTATGAAAGTCTCAGATGAGAGCTCTGGATTTCGTCCCCCAGTTTCTGCCCTATGCCTCCTCCTTATATACTCCTCCTTAGGCGGTTTTAGTCTTTCCATTTTGCTCGAAACCGAATATTTCGGGAACTTTCCATATCTGTCGATCCTTCCTTTTCTTCTGCGGAAATCTTCTGTTTATCTTCAAACTTGCCTTTTATCTTCCGTCTGCGAGTAGACCGTCAAAGCGTTATCGTATCTTCGGGTTTGATTTCGTTAACGTCGCGAGATGGGTTTTTATCGTGTTTTAGGACCTTTCCGGCCGTTTTACGATTTTAACGAGACTGTTTCCTGATCCGATGCCGTTTTTTTACGATTCTCTCGATGTTTTTTTTATTAAAAACGCGTTTTTATAATCTTAACGAAGAATCTCGGATAGATCGTATAGTTTAGGCGACGTTCGGTGTTTTGATTAACCGTTACCGTTTTATACGATTTCTTCGAGTTCTTTTCGGGAAAACGGAGTTTTACGGTTTTTATCGTAAAACTCGAACGATTGGACGGATCGAGACAAGACGGGAGACATTTCGACCGTGATTCGGAATACGATCGTGTCGAAGGACGTATGCCTTGAATCAAGCATGATCCTCGAGTTTTATAAAACGATCCTCGAGTTTTATAAAACGATCTTCGAGTTTTATAAAACGGCTTCTCGAGTTTTATAAAATGATCCTCGAGTTTTATAAAACGATTCTCGAGTTTTATAAAACGACCCTCGAGTTTTATAAAACGATCTTCGAGTTTTATAAAACGGCTTCTCGAGTTTAATAAAACGATCTTCG
>CAKOAT010374042.1:302710-346667 GCA_932364175.1 Eruca vesicaria subsp. sativa
ATTTAAAAGAATATGGATGAACAATGAAGAACAAAGGAATAAGAACTTGTATGAAAGCTTTTATTAAATGAAGAATCGACAACTGTTACAAGAAGAATTGAAGAACTTAGACGTCGAAACGTTCTAAGGATCTAGATTGCTATTCAAAACGCTAAGTCCTAAATTCCTAAGCTAGCAGCCGTCTTTTTAGGTCTGATTTCCGTCCCCCCCTTCTGCCCTACGCCTCTGGTTTATATACTCCTTGCCTTGACGGTTCGATCTTTCCATTTTGCCCAGATTTGAGTATATCGGCAATTTTCCATTTTTCTCGATCCTTCCTTTTCTTCTGCGGAATTCTTCTATTTATCTTCAAACTTGCCTTTTATCTTCCGTCTGCGAGTAGATCGTCAAAGAGTTATCGTATCTTCGGGTTTAATTTCGTTAATGTCGCGAGATGGGTTTTTATCGTGTTTTAGGACCTTTCGGGCAGTGTTACGATAAAAACCATTTTACGACTTTAACGAGACCGTTTCCAGATCCGATGCCATTTTTTTACGATTCTCTTGACGACGTTTTTTATTAAAACGCGTTTTTTACGATTTTACTCGACTTTTTTTATTAAAAATGCGTTTTTTACGATTTTAACGAGAAATCTCGAATAAATCGTATAGTTTAGGCAATGTTCGGTGTTTTCGTTTAACCGTTGCTGTTTTATACGATTTCCTCGAGTTCTTTGTCGAGAAAGCGAAGTTTTATGGTTTTTATCGTAAAACTCGAACGATAGGTCGGATCGAGATGGAACGAGAGACGTTTCGGACGTGGTTCAGAATGCGACAGTGTCGAAAGACGTAAGTTTCGAATCGGGAGATCGAGGCGCGGGATATCGGGAAGTCTCTAGTTCGTCCAATGGTGAACTAAGCAGGCTGGCTTAGTTCGCCGGTGGGCAAACTAGTCGGGACGGAACTAGTTCGCGCACCGGCGAACTAAGCCGGGCTGGCTTAGTTTTCCGGTGGGCGAACTAGTCGAGTGACTCCTAGTTCGCCGATGGGTGAACTAGTCGAGCATCTCCTAGTTCTCCCATCGGCGAACTAAGCCGGCTCGTCTCCTAGTTCGCCCATCGGCAAACTAAGCCGGCTCAGCTTAGTTCGCCCGTGGGCGAACTAGTCGTGACTAGTTCGCGTTTTACGGCTGTTTCGGTTTTTTGCGGTTTCGTAAAACGATTCTTCGAGTTTTATAAAATGATTCTTCGAGTTTTATAAAATGATTCTCGAGTTTTATAAAACGATTCTTCGAGTTTTATAAAACGATTCTCGAGTTTTATAAAATGATTCTTCGAGTTTTATAAAATGATTCTTCGAGTTTTATTAAACAATTCTTCGAGTTTTATAAAACGATTCTTCGAGATTTATAAAACGATTCTCGAGTTTTATAAAACGATTCTTCGAGTTTTATAAAACTCGTTCTTCGAGTTTTATAAAATGATTCTCGAGTTTTATAAAACGATTCTTGAGTTTTATAAAACGATTCTCGAGTTTTATAAAATGATTCTTCGAGATTTAGAAAACGATTCTCGAGTTTTATAAAACAATTCTTCGTGTTTTATAAAATGATTCTCGAGTTTTATAAAACGATTCTTCGAGTTTTATAAAACGATTCTCGAGTTTTATAAAACAATTCTCGAGTTTTATAAACGACTTTCCAGTTTAATAAATGACTTTTGCGGAAAGTAATGATTCCAGAACTTATCGTAGACGTTGATTTCGAGATTACGGTTTTTGACACCAACAGGGAGTATATAAGCAAGAGGCATAGGACGGAAGCAAGGGACGAGTTTTCAGAGCTTTCACCACCAAACTTAGCTTTTAGGAATATTTATGTTTTTGTTATCGAGCAGCGTCTCAACTAGGGTTTAGTCTTAAGATTTCTAGGGTTATGAACCTCGCCGACGGATCACGCAGCTAAGGCTACTCTCGTTGTAATCGTTCTTACGAAAATTCGGAATAAGATCCTTCTTGCTCTTGATCTCTCTTATTCATACTTTTATTTTGCATTCATCGTTGTCTTAATTGTTCTTGTGCAGTTCCGCAGATAGTCGGGTCCTCTGGGAAATTAGGGTTTACTCTAAATTCCCTTATTTATGATAACTTGACAGTAGGTGAATTGTGGTTCCCACAGCGGATTTTTCGACCGTTATTGCTTCGCTTCAAAACGGGGAAGGTAGCTGGAACAGATTTTCTCCGCAGTGTGTACGTCGTGCAGTTGCCCTTTTTTATTCTCGGCTCTTTGCAGACTCTCCGGTTTTTGAAGAAGATCCATGTATAGGAGAATTCGTCCCATACACGTCCCCAACGATGAGGAACAAGTCAAGATCCCGAAAAGATAAGCACGTGGTTGTTGACGATGATACATCCGACTGCGCTGCCTCTCCTAAAAACACTCTCAAGGATTTCCTTGATAGTCAGGTAAACGAAGGCGTTTGGGCATGTGCAGGCGGATCATCGACCTCTAACATCTCGGGCGGCGATCTTGGCTATGTTCCGGAGTTTGCAAAAGTATCCGAGCAAGCTAATGAGGTCGGTTTTATTTTAAATGACTTATGATCGAATAGTTTCGCTTATCCTTTCATCTTTTTTTTCATAAGGCCTTTTGATCATGTGTCGAGCCCTGAATGATCGCAGCATTGAAGCTGGTCTTGCTAAGTTTCGCGCGGACATGGCGGAAAAAGAAGTTGCTCGTCTTCGGGCGGAGATTGATGCCAACCCTGCCGAAGAATGGGTTGAAAGGGAGGTTGCTCGCGTGAAGAGCGAATGCACGGCTAACACTCGTCGTGCTAAGGAGTTTATTGATCAGAGAGTTCGTCGTGCGTGCCGTGCAGGCAAAAGAGAGGTTGCTGAGGAAGCCAGGGTTCGTCAAGAACGATTTGCGACCAGTTACTCGAATGTTGAGGTTGATCAACGGCCCAATTGCAATTATCTTTAGGGTTGTGGTGTCGTTCACGGGGTGTCCCTTACTCAGAATGAGGGTTACTCGTATGCCAATGAGTTTTCCGAGTAGATGGAGCATTTGGATGGGAAGAGAGATATGCATCCCAAACTCTTTGATCTCAGGACACGAATGTGGGAGCAATGGACTCCTATTGTTGTGTCGCCGGATTCAGTACAGGTTGGGCCGATGATCCCAGATGCGAGTGGCGAAGTTAATCAGCCGTGGATTGATGCTAGCGCCGGCCAAAGCTCGGCGTTCAATTTTGTAATTTCGATGAATGATGTCAACCTTGGTAGCACCTATAGGAATACATACTTATCAATAAACCCGATTTCCTTTTCCCTATAGGAATACATACTTATCTATAAAAAGTAAATTTTCCTAAACCGAAAAGGCATACCACACCGCCTAATGACAACCTTGATAGCACCTACGATGCCCACATTCGGCCAAACGAATGCTAGGCATTTACTGGTGCACATAGATTTAAGACACATCCACATGCAACAAAAGAGTATACCAACAAATGTAGCATCAAACAAAATGAAATCTAATGATCAAATACTCAAACTAATTTTATTCACTTCACACAATGTTGATTGATTTCCAATGATAGTATCGATCGACACGGCTAGTTATGCCTTATGCGCGAGTTAATTATACTCACTAAAGATCCCTAGTTCAAGCTCTCGCCCTATTTCTAGTAAAATCATAGCTTAATGGAATAGATTCATGATATCTAGGATTGTTTAAAGGTTGCTCAAACAATCTAACCTCCTTAGATCAGGTTTCTACGTAGCTAATCTAGAACATAGGCATTAAGAACATGCTATTAATAAATATCACAACAAGAAATCCTATAGATGGGGCTAATCCCTCTAACCTATAAGAACCCTAAACCTAACAAGTGGAACTATTCATGCATGCAGTTTTTCACAAAAATCATAAATGAATAGATATAAAATATAAAGGCAATAGATTTAAAAACCAAAACAATGAAGTTCCAGGAGGACTCTGATGGAGTTCCTCCCTTCTCTCCCAGAACGTAGATCAATAGAATAAATCTTAGGTAATTGTGGGAACCGAAATTCACCCCTGTCGATTTTACGTAACTTTAGGAATTTAGAGTAAACCCTAATTTCCCAGAGGACCCGGCTATCTGCGGAACCGCACACAAGAAATCAAGTAAGCGATGAGAATAAGTAAAAGATGTAAAAAACGAGATTGAGAGCAAGAACGAGTCTTATTCTGAATTTGCGTAAGAACGGTACAACAAGAGTAAGCCTTAGCTGCGTGAGCCGTCGGCAAGATTCCTAGATCTAGCAATCTAAGACTAAAACCCTATTTTAGACGCAGCTCCATAACAAAATAGGAAATATTCCTAAGTGCTAAGTTTGGTGGTGAAAGCTCTGAAAAACTCGTCCCCTGCTTCTGTCCTCTACCTTCTGCTTATATACTCTCTCCTTTAGGCGGTTTAGTCCTTCCATTTCGCCCAGATTCGAGTTTATCAGGAATCTTCCATTTATCTTGATATTTCCATTTTCTTTGCGAAAATCTTCTATTTATCTTCAAACTTGACATTTATCTTCTTTCTGCGAGTAAATCTTAAAACCGTCATTGTATCTTTGGGCTGGATTTCGTTTAAAGTCGCAAGTGGACTTTTATCGCGCTTTTGGGCTGATTTTGCAATAAAACCCGTTTTACGATTTTAGACGAGACCGTTTCCTGATACGATGCCGTTTTTATAAGATTTCTCGAGTTGATCGTATAGTTTTATAATGCACGATGTTCCGTCTAATCGTTGCCGTTTTATACAATCTTCCCGAGATCTACGAGAAAAGAAGAATTTTACGATTTTTATCGTAAAACTTGAACGGTAAGAAGGACATAGACGAAACGAGAGACGCTTCAACAATGGTTCAGAGCTTGATCGAACCGAAAGACCTATGCCTTGAGTCAAGGACGTGGGAGAACGAGGCTCTGGACGGTCAGCTCGACGTACGGTGAGCCGAACAAGGTTGGTTCAGCTCGCCGTACGGCGAGCTGCCTTGAGGCGACCAGCTAACCGTACGGCGAGCTGGTCCGGGACCGACCAGTTCGCTGTACGGCGAGATGAACCGGCTGGTTCGGCTCATCGTACGTCGGACTGGTTTGGTCGAACCTGCTCGTGGTTTACGGAAGATGTGTTTTTTTTTTTGCGATTTTTTGCTTAACTTGGGCAATCAGGTAATCGGCGATTGTTTTTCGTTCGTTCTTCCGAGATGACGATTTCCAAGTTTTCTGCGGATTTCCTTTGTTCGGAAAGTTCTTAGAATTTCATAAAACAACTTCATGAGTTTTATAAAACGTATTTTTATTTTTGCGGAAAGTTTTGGTCATTGGTTCCGTCGTACCGATTTTGACACCAACAGTAATCTCTAGCCGTCAACAGTGGCTTGTAAATAACATAAAATATTGTTACTGATCGTCCAGGGGCATTCTGGTAATTTGGGTTTCTTCTGGGCTTAAGTCGGTCTTGAAATATACTTGGCCTGCGTTCTGGGATCCATATCGATCGATACAAGTAGTGCTGCATTGATCGATTTTCCTTAATCTTCTCGACAGCTTCCTCTCGCGAGGCAGATTAAACACTCTTCAGTAAAACAGACGCAATCTAACGGTGGGAAGATCTCCATCCATAGCTAAACATCTGATGCGTCTGTGCAGTTCTGCACTCAAGAGGGTCCAAAAGACACCAAAATCACAGTATTTCTCCAGAATTTACCTGAACCTGTAAATACTCTGAAAATCCTCTATAATATAATAAATTATTATAAAAAATACTCATATACCATGAGTAAAAGCGGGTCAAAATCATGGTATATCAACTCCCCTAAGCTTACCCTTTTGCTTCTCCTCAAGGAAAACAAACAATCAGTCTCTCTAAAAGAGGTTTGAAAATAGCAAGGACTCAAAGATTTTAAAACTTTGAAATCATCACATTTACAATATTGCAATCCACATCTAAGAAGTCATGTTCACAGAACCTTATTATGCAATATCCTAGCTAAGCTACCAAATTCATCTCTCCAGCAACTTATCAAATACTATCTGATATAAATAAAAGAGAAGACTTTACCGTGGGAGTATCGATCACAGGATGCAAGGATTTACAAACAGGTATCTGGATCTGCAAGTAAAAAATAGTTCCTATCTTTTCTCTCTTCTAATTTCTCTCTTGAGTCAAAATATGCTTCTAAGGCATGATTATTGACCAAGATTGGATCGGCTTCCATGAAACAAGCCTTAATGGTGGTTGCCATCAAGTCCTGATCACTTCTTTTTGACCCATATCCAAGGATTTATATGAAGTGAGCCTTAATGGTTGTAGCCACCAAGTCCCATTTGAATCATTTTTGTTTGAATCATTATGAATCAAGCCTTAATGGTTGTAGCCACCAAGTCCTGTTCAGATTCCAACTAACTAAAACCTATAAACATGTTTTTCTTTTCTCCTTTTTTTTTTGTTTTCCTTTTTTTTCGTTTTTTTTTTTACTAAGCTAAATATCTCTACCTATAAATCTAGGGTCGAATATAGAAGGAGAAAAGGTGATAAATCTACACAAGGCTTTACCTTCCAGACTTGTTTGAAGAATCCGATCCCTTGTATACCAAGCCCCAAGACAAGCAGTTGTGTCAGGCTTAGTGTTGGAGGTAATATAAGTAATCAGTAGATCTAAAATGGTGCTAAAGAGTGGTTAGATAACAAGTAGAAATCAAATAAGATCATTATCCCTTTCTTGTGCTCAATAAAAATAGTTTTTGCAAACAATTTAAAAAAGACTCATAGTGAAACAATATCAGTAAACATCCCCACACTTAAATTACACCGTCCCCAGTGTAAAACAGTCAGAGTTAAGGTGAATAATTAAATCATAAGGACTCAATTGAACAAGGAAGGACGATATACCTGACCGAACTGAATATTGATCGATGTGATAAAGAGTGCATAGATCGTCGCAGGTGATGCTCTTTTGATCGATATCGACATGTCCTCGTTGGTAGATAAGATGGTAATCTTTCTCTTTCAATCTCTTTTTTTATACTCAACGTAAAACACAATATTAGTAGAACCTCCCCCAGACTTAAACAACAGTTTCTTCAGCGTTATTGACATACAATGGATTTTACCCATTATTAGCCATGGTATATAAGTGTTTTAAGATATATTTATTATGTTTTGGAGTATATTTAGAGTAGTTACAGGTTCAGGTACGTTCTGGAGAAATATGGTGATTTTGGTGTCTTTTGGAGTCTTTTGAGTACAGAACTGCACAGACGCATCAAATGTTTAGCTATGGATGGAGACCTTCCCACCGTTAGATGTTTTCTATTTTTTCACAAGATAGAGCTTTGAGTTATCTTTCCAATTCCACCGGTTTGAGGTCAATCAGCATCCACTAGCAGAGGTTATGCACATTTTACTGAAGATTAGTCAATCTGCCTCGCGAGAGGAAGCTGTCGAGAAGTTGAAGAAGAATCGATCGATGCAACACACTTGGTGTCGATCGATGGAGTTCACAGAATGCGGATAGAGTATGTTTACAGACCAACTTAAGACCAGAAGAAGCCTAAATTTCCAGAATGCCCTTGTACGACCAGAAATCCTATTTATGTTATTTGCAAGCCATTGTTGACGGCTACGCTCTTTTACTTGTCTTGTTTTAAGTTTTAGGAGAGAAGGGAGGAACTCCTAATAGATTACTCCTGGAACTCCTTTGATTCCTTTGTTTCTTTGATTCTTTGTTTGATTTTCATATTTTATCTAATCTATTTATCTATTCATCCATGATTTACGTGACAGTGGGAACCGAAATCGACCTACTGTCAAATACTCGTAAATAAGGAAACTTCGGGAAAACCCTAAGTTTCCAGAGGAACCGGCTATCTGCAGAACCGCACAACGATGATTAAGATAACAATAAACTTAGAGCTTTTAAAAGAATAAATGAAAATCGAGAGCAAAGAGGTTCTTATTCTGAATCTGCGTAGAACTGGTACAAAAGAGTGGCCGAAAAGCTTAAGAACAAAAAAACCTAATAGAGACGCAGCTCGCTAACAGAAAACAGAAATATTCCTAAATGCTAGTTTTGGTGGTGAGAGCTCTGAAAATCGTGTTCCTTGGTTCTTCCCTAGACCTCTTATTTATATACTCCTCGCCTTGGCCATTCGGTCTTTCCATTTCGCCCAGATTTGACTATATCGGGAATTTTCCATTTTTCTCGATCCTTCCTTTTCTTCCGCGGAAATTTTCTATTTTCTTCAAACCTTCCTTTTATCTTCAAACTTGACATTTATTTTCCTTCTGCGAGTAAACCGTCAAAAAATTATTGTATCTTCGGGTTAGATTCCGTTATGATCGCAAGATGGGTTTTTATCACGTTTTAGGACCTTCCGGGCCGTTCTGCGATAAATCTGTTTTCCGACTTTGTACCGGATCGTTTCCTGATATGATGCCTTTTTAGTAAATTCCTCGAGCTAATCGTAAGGTTTTACGATTTACTCGACGTTTTTATTAAAAATGCGTTTTTTACGATTTACTCGACTTTTTTATTAAAAACGCGTTTTTATGATTTCAACGAGAAATCTCGAATAAATCGTATAGTTTAGGCAATGTTCGGTGTTTCGTTTAACCGTTGCCGTTTTATACGATTTCCTCGAGTTCTTTGTCGAGAAAGCGAAGTTTTACGGTTTTTATCGTAAAACTCGAACGATAGGTCGGATCGAGATGGAACGGGAGACGTTTCGGTCGTGGTTTAGAACGCGACCATGTCGAAAGACGTAAGTTTCGAATTGGGGATGCGGGAGATCGAGGTTCGGGGCGTCCAGGAAGTCTTTAATTCGTCCAACGGTGAACTAAGCCGGCTGGCTTAGTTCGCCTGTGGGCAAACTAGTCGGGACGGGACTAGTTCGCCCACCGGAGAACTAAGCCGAGCTGGCTTAGTTTGCCCGTGGGCGAACTACTCGGGACGGGACTAGTTCGCCCACAGGCGAACTATGCAAGGCCGGCTTAGTTCGCCGGTGGGCGAACTAGTCAAGTGGGACTAGTTCGCCCACCGGCGAACTAAGCCAACTTGGCTTAGTTAGCCGGTGGGCGAACTAGTCATGGGCCTCCTAGTTCGAGTTTTACGGCTGTTTCGATTTTTTGTGGTTTCGTAAAACGATTCTGGAGTTTTATAATACGATCTTCGAGTTTTATAAAATGGCTTCTCGAGTTTTATAAAACGGCTTCTTGAGTTTTATAAAATGATCTTCGAGTTTTATAAAACGGCTTCTCGAGTTTTATAAAACGATCTTCGAGTTTTATAAAACGGCTTCTCGAGTTTTATAAAACGATCTTTGAGTTTTATAAAACGGCTTCTCGAGTTTTATAAAACGATCTTCGAGTTTTATAAAACGGTTTCTCGAGTTTTATAAAACGATCTTCGAGTTTCATAAAACGGCTTCTCGAGTTTTATAAAACGATCTTTGAGTTTTATAAAACGGCTTCTCGAGTTTTATCAAACGATCTTCGAGTTTTATAAAACGATCTGCGAGTTTCATAAAACATCTTCTTGTCTTATAAAACGATCTTTGGGTTTTATAAAACTATTCCTTTTATGTTTTTGCGGGGAATTTTGGCTATTGATTCCGTCATACCGATTTTGACCCCAACAGTTAGCCCCCCAGCTCGTAAGAATCGTGTGGTTCTTGCGAGTGGATTGAGCTTGTTTCGTGAGTTTGGTAGAATTAGGCAGAACTTTAATGGCCAGAAGTCCAAAGGTGAATAGTAAAATTCTTCCCTATAAGTAGATGGAGTGAGTTTTTCAAGTTTTTCACTCACTCCTCAATAACTTGCTTAAGCTTTAGGAAGGCTTCTCTCTACCTTTTCCTTTGGATACTTTTTCTTTTGACTATCCAATATGTCTTTTGGGAGGAAAGTTTCAGATTATGCTCATGCATCAATCTTTGATCCGAGCGACCTTGATGTTTCCAGCAGCTGTCCTCTTCCCGAGCCGGTCTTTCAACGTTTCTTTACGACCAAGGAAGAGTTTGCAGACTACTATTTAGCCATGAGCGCCGCGGAGATACCGCCTTCGAATTTCTGGGTTCTGAAGAAAGATAAACCCCGGAAGAAAACAGTTGGCATGAGCACGAGCACTGTTGGTTGTCTCAGATATTTGAGAAATATCTATGCGATCCCTGAGTCGGTTCAGTTTCGCATCCCTGTCCAGGGTCAGGGTACCGAGGATCCGCCTCCGGGTTATTTTACGTGCTACGAAGCCTTTCTGTTGACCTGCCAGCTATGGTTCCCTATTCCTCGAGCCATTTTCGAATTCTTGGATAGGTTTGGAGTACCATTCGGCCAACTACGCCCTAGTGGCTTACAGCACCTTATCGGGATTCTGGTGTTGGGATACGAACACGGAATGTCCCTTGATGCGGATTATCTTTCGTCTATGTTGACATTCAAGGGAAGAAAGGACGGTTTTTACTCAGCCCCCCGGCGGGACATGACGGTTGTTAGCGGGCTTGCCTCGAATGATCACGATTGGATTTACCGATTCTTTTATGTCAAAATTGATAGCGCATCGGTGGAGGAGAGTTGTATTCCTTTGGTTAGGGCTGCGTGGGCGAAAAACGGTATTCCATTGACGTGATACCCATATCCATATAGATACAGGTTTTAACTTTTTCGTTTGTTTCGCAGTGCCTGCCCTCCCGATACCGATGCTTGAGGATTTTCCGGAGGTTATGAATCTTCTACGTGGCGGCCCACTTCATTGGGGGTATTTTTCTCCGAAAATGATCCGCCGTGCCGTCGCCTATTATTCGTCCGGTTTTTCTCGTGACGGTCATGCTGATTTTAAGGCGGGTGATGATGCGGAGGAGAGGGAAAGGTCCAGATCTCCACAGGTTAGAGAGGTTCCGATCAATCGCGGTCGGGCATCTGACGAAGATATCAATATCGAAGATCTTATTGACTTTTCGCCCTCCGAATTTTATCTGGCCGAGACGTCTTCCCGAGGACCAGCTGACACACCGTTTGCGAAAGCGTCGAGGCTTTTCAACAAGGTTTGCCTATTCTTTATTATTATGTATATATGTTTTTATGAAGGATGTTTGTTCCGTTTTGCAGGGTCTTCGCTTTATGAGCGAAGCGGTGAGCGCGAATAGTGCGGAACTTTGCAGGGCCGAATCTAGGGTTGCAGCACCAGAGGTGGAGGCTGTTCGTATCAGAGGGGAGATCGATGCCAGTTTCTCTCGTGCCCAGGATTTGGCTGCAACGGAGGCCGCTCGTGTGAGAGAAGAGTATGAAGCTGAATCTCGTCGAAGCTTAGAACTTTCTGACACGATGGCTCGCCGTGCTCGTAGTGCAGGCAAAAGAGAGGTTGCTGCGGAGTTGATGGCTCGGCGCGAGCGGTTCGTACCTCTTTATGCGGAATTTGAAGATGCGCAAAGAGCGAATGGCAATTTCCGCAAGTGTCGGGGCATAGTTGGGGGTTTGCATCTTACCCAGGAGCCGGACTATTCGTATGAGGCTGCGATTGCGAAGCAGAAGAAGCGTCTAGCTAAGCGAGAGAAGAAGAAGAACGGATCCGCCAATCCTGGGAAGCATATGTGGGATCAGTGGGACCCTATCGTGGTGTCGCCGGATTCGTTCGAAGTTGGACCTGGGATCCCGGACGTGGATGGCGAGGTTGACCAGTCCGCGTCTGATGACTTTGCTATGTGATGTTATCAATTTTTCGATTTTGTTGTTGTTTTTCCGGGACTGGCCGTTGGTGGCTTTGAATCCCTACCGCTGGGTGGTGTGTATTTGAATGCTTTTAATAAGAAAATATTTTCTAAGTATGAAATTCTTGTTTTGTGTTAGATGTAGAGGGAAGAATACAAGTTGTCATCTCGTATCTAACTCCTTGGTGTAAATCGTCCGATTCGTTAACTAGGGAGATTTCGATTTTTGCGAGTGTTTAGATGTGGGCGAAGAGACATACCTTTAGGATCTCGATTCATGCCTTGAGACGTTAGCGACCAGTGTGCTCCGTTTAGGGCAAGACCTAGGTTTTCTTTTTGGATTGGGGCTGTGCGATGACTAGTCGGCTTTCGTTTTGCCCGTTGCGATTTTAACCTGATTCCATACCGATTTAGAATCCGCGATAGGTTCTCGGCATATACGATTCGTCTGGTTGGAACCGAGCATCTCACCGGGAACAATTTCTAAGTTGCCCGGAAGTGCTGACCGAAAATTTGGATTTCTTTTATAGCGCGCTATTTTATCCTCGTCGGATGTATGCGGACCGATAGGTCGGTGCGTTTGTTTAGGACGGCTAGCGTGCTCGATGGGGCCAATCGCCGAGCGTTCGTGTTTTTATAGTCGCGGACGGACTTGGGGAAATATTTTTCTTTGAGAGTTTAGGCGACGTCTCGCTAGTTCTTTCCGAAAATATTTTGATATGCGAGTTTTTATAAAAACGATTAAATAGTTGTTACTGCGGAAGCGATTTTCCGGATTTGCGTTTGCGATAGTAGCGGAGATATTCTAACTTTGTCTTTATTAAAAATTTCTGAAATTTTTCGATTACAAAGCTAAAAGAAATTTTGTAAAAAATTTTGGGAGTATACGAATACTCGTATACTCACCCACTCCCTCCCCCCCCCCGTTTTGTAAGGGGGGATAGCTGAACTCGCCTTTGGGCGAGCTGCCTACGTATTCCTTTCGGAAATCAAGCCATCTCGTAGTTTTGATTGTTTGCGCAAGTGTGCTTACTCGGCTGTCGCAGACTTCTCGATCGCTTCAGTTGCGGGATCGATGTCTTTGTCCGGGATAGTCTCCTCCGGTCGGGTGGAAGCGATGGGTGCGGAAACTTCTGGTTTCTCGGCCGTTGCTTGCTTTGGGTCGTCTTCTGCGGGTGACGTGACTCTTGCCCGTTCCGGTTTTACGATTGCTACCGCCAATTGCCTCAGCTTATGTTCGGCCAGGAAGCAGGATCGTGATTGTCTTTGGCATCCCCAAATTACTGCGACTCCCGTAGGCGTCGGGAATTTGATGCCTAAGTGATACGTGGACAGAACCGCCTTCATGGAATTTATCCCAGGCGTGCCCATAATCACGTTGTAGATAGCCAGGAAATCGACTACCACGAAGTTAACGATTTTTGTTACTTCTTTTGCGGCAACCGGTAGTCGGATTGATCCCAGGGTCATTGACGTCTCGCCGGAGAAACTAGTCAGCGGTTTTGGAATCGGCTCGACTTCCGAGAGATCGATTCCCATGCGTGCTAGAGTATTGCGGAAGATTACATTGACAGTACTTCCGGTATAGACCAAGATCTGAGCAACTTCCAAATCGTTTATTACTAAGTCGATGACGAGAGGATCAGCGTGCGGTTGGTCGATTCCGCCGGTTTCAGCGTCGTTGAATGAGATCACTCCTTTCGGAGAGTCATCCGTCGGCACCTTCCAACTCGAGCCGGTTTCGGCTTTGCGTTGGTAGGATTTTATAGACGAGACGGTGTCGTTGTAGGATTGCGATTCGCCGATAATCATGTTGATTTTTCGGCGGTTAGCGTCGTTACCCTTCTCGTCTTGTCTTCGTCTGCGCTTTTCGCCCGACTGGTTTCCCTGAGGCGGAGTTTCTGCTCGCGCGTTCCTGTCGTTCTTCGGAAGGCGATCCGAATCGCGGATGAGATCCTTGACACTAGATATCTCGGAAAGTTCTCCCGCGACCAATTTTGCGGCAAGTCTGGCGCTGAGAACTTTGCAGTTCACGGTGGAATGCCCGCGGGTTTGGTGGAGGTCGCAGAAATAATTCTCGTCGTAATTTGAATTTCTCGTCCACGTGTTACCCTTAGTTCGCCCTTGCTCCGAACCGGAGGTTATGGCGGAGTTATGCGCCCCTTGGAGATCATGTCCCTCGTGATGGACGAATTTGTCGTTACGAGAGTTTCTCTTTTTCTGCTTCTGCTCGGACGCGTTATTTTTCGCGGATGTTTTCGTCGGCTTATGCTTCTCGGACAGGATCTTGGTCTCCTCTTCGATGGTTATGAAGTCAGTGGCCTTATGGAGCGCATCCTGGATCGTCCACGGTTTCTCGAGAGTTATCCACTTGCGGAATTTTAATTTATACCAGAGCGATTTCCTTAACGCGTCGATGGCGGCTTTATCGCTGATTCCGCTAACCCTAGGCATGACGAGTTTGAATCTTCTCATAAAATCGCGGAGAGATTCGTCCTCTTTGTGCACCATACTCCAGAGGTCGGCGTCGGAGGTTTCCGGGTTAATGAACATCGAGTACTGCTTCAGGAATTCCGAAGCCAGTCGACGAAAACTTCCGATCGAATTTCGCCTAAGTTTGGCGAACCATTCGAGCGCGGCTCCTTCTAGGTTTTCGACGAAGAGGCGGCAGTAGCCTGCGTCTTTTTCATGGTCCTTGAGCTTGGCTCGTCCCATGGTGATCTGGAACGCTTGTAGGTGCGCTTTGGGATCGGACGTTCCGTCGTAAGTTGGGACCTTAAGTTTTCCGGGATTGGGCAGTTTGATCTCGGCGATACGGGCCGTGAAGGGCGTTTTCCGAGCCTCGTACAGTAGCCGATCGATCTCGGGTGCGGCGCTGGTAGCGTGGTGAATCTGAGATTTCACCGCTTTTACCGCTGCGGCCGTTTTGGTGATATATTCGCGGAGATCGCGAATCTCGGTCAGACCGCCAGCAGTTTTCCGACCTTGTCGGCGTTTGCTGCGAGTAACCGGAGATCGCTGCTCGGCGGTTTTTGCGTATTGTGCGAAGTCGAGTTCCCCCTCGTCTCCAGTATAAGAACGTTCGGGAGAAGACTCCGGCAGAGGACTTCGAGTCTTTCTTCTCCTAGGATGGACGTCAGCGTCTTCGTCTGTCGAATCGGCCTGGTCGCTTGTCTCCAGGTCAACCCTTTCGATGCCGTCACCCTCGGTCTCCTGTTCGTGAGTAGGAGGTTTCTCCGATTCGTTTGGCGTCACGTCAGGATTGTCTTTTCCGGAATCTTTTTCCGGTAAGTTACCCTGCTCGGTTCTGGGACGATCCGTAGGAGCGCCAAAGTCCAGCCTTCTTCCGCGGATCTAAGTAGTTCCGCGGGGGCGAATTGCTCGGGTTTTCGCGGTTAGGGTTTCTACCCGTTTCGCGAGCGAACCGATGAGCTTTTCTTGCTCTTCCGATTTTTTGTTAAACTCGGAAAGCATCTTCTCGAGGGTCTCGGCATATTGAAGAAAGAAACCCTGTAGAGAATGAAGAGGGGCCTAGGATCTTCTTCTCAACAGTTCTTCTCGGGGCTCTTGTAGCGTTTGCCGCAAACGCTCCTTGTGGTGGTGTCGTTTCAACGTTATCGCGTTCGTTGCGAGTTTGGTTGTCACCAGTCATCGTTTCTTCGTTGGACATGTTGCGGCTTCGGTGTAAGATAGATCCGACCCCCCCTCCTTCTAGCGCCAAACTGTGGGAACCGAAATCCACTTACTGTCAAATACTCGTAAATAAGGAAACTTCGGGAAAACCCTAAGTTTCCAGAGGAACCGGCTATCTGCAGAACCGCACAACGAAGATTAAGATAACAATAAACTTAGAACTTTTAAAAAAATAAACGAAAATCGAGAGCAAAGAGGTTCTTATTCCGAATCTGCGTAGAACTGGTACAAAAGAGTGGCAGAAAAGCTTAAGAACGAAAAACCCTAATTGAGACGCAGCTCGCTAACAGAAAACAAAAATATTCCTAAATGCTAGTTTTGGTGGTGAGAGCTCTGAAAATCGTGTCCCTTGCTTCTGCCCTAGACCTCTTTTTTATATACTCCTCGCCTTGGCCATTCGGTCTTTCCATTTTGCCCAGATTTGACTATATCGGGAATTTTCCATTTTTCTCGATCATTCCTTTTCTTCCGCAGAAATCTTCTATTTTTCTTCAAACCTTCCTTTTATCTTCAAACTTGACATTTATTTTCCTTCTGTGAGTAAACCGTCAAAACCTTATTGTATCTTCGGGTTAGATTCCGTTAAGATCGCAAGATGGGTTTTTATCGCGTTTTAGGACCTTCCGGGCCGTTCTGCGATAAATTTGTTTTCCGACTTTGTACGGGATCGTTTCTTGATCTGAAGGTTTTACGATTTACTCGACGTTTTTATTAAAAACGCGCTTTTTACGATTTACTCAACTTTTTTATTAAAAACACGTTTTTTATGATTTCAACGAGAAATCTCAAATAAATCGTATAGTTTAGGAAATGTTCGGTGTTTCGTTTAACCGTTGCCGTTTTATACGATTTCCTAGAGTTCTTTGTCGAGAAAGCGAAGTTTTACGGTTTTTATCGTAAAACTCGAACGATAGGTCGGATCGAGATGGAACGGGAGACGTTTCGGTCGTGGTTTAGAACGCGACCGTGTCGAAAGACGTAAGTTTCGAATTGGGGATGTGTGAGATCGAGGTTCGGGGAGTCCAGGAAGTCTTTAGTTTGTCCAACGGCGAACTAGTCGGGACGGGACTAGTTCCCCTACCTACGAACTAAGCCGAGCTGGCTAAGTTTGCCCGTGGGCGAACTAGTCGGGACGGGACTAGTTCGCCCACCGGCGAAACTAGGCCGAGCTGGCTTAGTTCGCCCGTGGGAGAACTAGTCGGGACGGGACTAGTTCGCCCACGGGCGAACTAAGCCAGGCCGGCTTAGTTCGCCGGTGGGCGAACTAGTCAAGTGGGAATAGTTCGCCCACCGGCGAACTAAGCCGAGCTGGCTTAGTTTGCCGGTGGGCGAACTAGTCATGGGCCTCCTAGTTCGCCCATCTGCGAACTAAGCCAGCTTGGCTTAGTTCGCCGGTGGGCGAACTAGTTGCGACTAGTTCGCGTTTTACGGCTGTTTCGGTTTTTTCCGGTTTCCTAAAACGATTCTCGAGTTTTATAAAACGATCTTCGAGTTTTATATAACGGCTTCTCGAGTTTTATAAACCGGCTTCTTGAGTTTTATAAAACGATCTTCGAGTTTTATAAAACGGTTTCTCGAGTTTTATAAAACGATCTTCGAGTTTTATAAAACGGCTTCTCGAGTTTTATAAAACGATCTTCGAGTTTTATAAAACGACTTCTCGAGTTTTATAAAACGATCTTCGAGTTTTATAAAACGGCTTCTCGAGTTTTATAAAACGATCTTCGAGTTTTATAAAACGGTTTCTCGAGTTTTATAAAACGATCTTCGAGTTTCATAAAACGGCTTCTCGAGTTTTATAAAACAATCTTTGAGTTTTATAAAAAATCTTCTCGAGTTTTATAAAACGATCTTCGAGTTTTATAAAACGATCTGCGAGTTTCATAAAACGTCTTCTTGTCTTATAAAACGATCTTTGGGTTTTATAAAACTATTCCTTTTATGTTTTTGCGGGGAAGTTTGGCTATTGATTCCGTCGTACCGATTTTGACCCCAACAGTGACAAACTTCATGCTAGAGTTGATTCGCCTGTTAGATTTAGGGTTTTAATAGGTTAGAGGAATTAGCCCCAACTATATAATTTCTAGTTTTGATACTCATTAATAGGATGCTTTAATTGCTCATGTTTCTAGAATAGCTAACTAGAAGCATTGAATCTTGTATTAGAGACATTTAAGTGATTCTGAATATCCTGAACACATCCCTGTTAAGCTAAGTTTTGTTAAAAATATAATTGACACGATTTGATTTAGAAATCTTTAGTGAGTTTAGGTTAAGTCGTGTGTATTGCTTTACCGGACAAATCGATCGATCTTCCTAATAGAAATCGATCGATGATGAGTTTAATGTATCGGTCGATGTTCCTATCAAATAATCAATCGACACTGTCAAGTGCGACCATCCGGTCATTAAACTTATTTATTTGAACGTTAGTTTAGATAATTTGTTAAAAAATATAGTTAATGCTCTATAGTATCTCGCAAACAACTGAATAGCTCCTATAGGATTATAATTTCTAATAGCTGAATAGAAACCCTAGATCTAGCAACCATCCTTCCATCAAACAACTTCTTGCCAAGTTGAACAATTTCTTTGTTCATCTTGTTTACTGTTTTATTTACTGCTTTATTATTTATTTACTATTTTATTATTATTTTCCTATATTATTAATAACTGCTTAGATTTAATTGGTTCCCTGGCTCCTCGTGATTTGATCCCTAAGTACTACAAGTGAACCTCTTATTTGAGAGAGTAATTCACTCCCTAGGATAATTTGAGTGATATCAAATTTGGCGCCGTTGCGGGGCAGCTTTCATCGCCATTAGATCTTTTTTAGATAGATTTAGTCTAGGTTATTTTATTTATTCAAAAAACTGATAAAAATTTTCTTCTATTTCAGATACATATCTCAGTATGATATACCATGGTTTTGAACCACTTTTGACCATGGTATTTATATGATTTTATAATATATTTATATGTTTTGGAGTCTATTAGGTATGTTTTCCGGTTCAGGAGCATTTTGGAGTAAAGTGATGATTTAGGTGCCCTTATGGACTTAAAGGAGAGTTTTCCTGAGATGACTATAAAGACCAGACAATAAGGTCGATATCTAGAGATACATATAAATCGATACACATCCTGTGTAATCGATCGACGACGTTTCTGAAGAGGGTGACGAATTGAGATACTCCATCGATCGATGTACACCATGTATCATCGATCGATATGAAGCATTAAGAACAAGTTGACTCGGCCTTGAAGCCCAAGTTCTCTCAATATTACAAGATTGCCCCTGACGAGTTTTTAACCTAATGGAACTCATATTTATAGTTTTGCCTATGTGTTTTGGCTAGACATGTTTTTCATACCTTAATGCTTTTTGTACTTCAAAAGGTTTACATGCTTTTTATGTGCTTTGATTTATAAAAGTATTCTTTTCATCTTATTCTCATTTTCATAAAGGTTATAGAATTCTAGATTTAGAAGAAACACACAAAGAGATTTGTTGTTCAAAGAACAAAGAGTTCAATCTTCTAATCTAATGAATTTCTATTATTACCTTGCTGCTATGAATCACTTAGCCATGTGTGAGTAGATTCACTTGTTAGATTTAGGATTCAAATAGTTATGAGGGATTAGCCCCAACTATGGATTGTTGAGTTGTGATATTCATTATCCTGATGAATCCCAATGCTTACTCTAGAGTACCTAACTAGAGTAGGATCATGGAATGATTTAACTTGTTAATCATCATCCTGAAATCATCTAGTATAAGCTCAGATCCTCTATGGACGATGCGAGAGCCGGTCTATGATCTTGGTGAACACATATTCGATTCGATTTGAAGCTATATCGATCGATACTCCTATAGAGTAATCGATCGACGGCTACCTATATCGTCCGATATGGCGATCGTACCATTAGTCGTTATTGTCGGCAGTCAGATCAATGGACGAGTCTAATAGCGATAGCTATAGATTTATCTAAGAATTGAAGTTCTTTAATATCTTGCAAGCAACTTATAAAGACATCTATAGCATTATAATCCTGATTTTGTGAATAGTAACCTTGAATCTAACTACTTTCTTTTATTGTTTAAAACCTAAACCAAACTCTCTTGAGCAACTCACCATTGCTCACAACTGCAATTTACTTCTAAACCATAATCAACCTAGCATAGTCACTTAGGATTATATCTTTTGTGTTCCTTAGTTCCTTCTGGATTCGATCCCTAAGTACTACAACTGAACCTCTTATTTGAGAGAGTAATTCACTCCTTAGGGTAATTTGAGTGATATCACAGTACCAGAAACCAATGAAGAGAGAATTTATGAGTCCTTCAAAGAAGGAGCATGCTGGTTTATGCATGATCCGAAAGTCTACAAGGGAAGAATCGATTGTCACTCAGAAAGCAAGATCGATCGACAGCGCACACCACAGATAGATCTACACACAAGCACACAAATCAATCGACATCGCCCCAACGGAAGCAGGTAAGTCTTCGCTTACCACACTTGTTAATAAGAAAGTAGTCCAAATAGAACCAATAGGTAAATTAGGCAATTTAATTAGCTACTAAAGATAAACAAGGGACTGAAATCCTTGTTTCAATCCATTCCACCTTGAATAAAGTTGAAGAAACAATATGCCCTTGCAAGACTACTTAAACCCCGCTCTCCCAAAAACGATCGACACAGTCCACACTGTGTCGACCGATACTGTCCTCCAGAAATCGATTGACACAATTCTTTCCGTGTCGACCGATACTAATCTCCCTAAATCAATCGACCGATACTATTTACCCCGAAGCTGTCTACACTCCCTTGATCGACACAGTTCATTTCGTGTCGCTCGACACCTCTCATCTCCCGTCGATCGACACCGACACCCCAGAGTCGATCGACACTACTTTCGGAATGACAAAAGAAGTTCACCCTGAGCTGGAACCGATGTATATCACTCTTATGAGTCAGCGTCCCTTTGATGGCCTTCCCGAAGAGAAACCCCTGGATCATATCGACATGTTTGAAGAACTGATCTGGTCTCTCTTTAATGAATTCCTTGAAGACCACCACTTCTGCAAACTCTTCCCATACACCCTTGCTGGAGAAGCGGCATGTTGGTTCAAGGAATTGCAACCATAATCCCTCAAGACCTGGATTGATATCATGAGAGTATTTTTCAACAAATTTCTTTATGACGCTCTAGAATATCTAAAGAACGTGATGGGTTCAATGACGAGACATATGGTAGAAGATGATGAACAACATAGATCTGGAGGACCGAGTAGAGTAGAAGAAACTGGTATTGATGATACGACCTCCAAAACGATCGATACGAGAACATCAAAATCGATCAATACCATGATCCCATCGTCGATCGACACTGATAATCTGATGTCGATCGATACTGTTCATCCGAACACTATTCATCAAGTCTCAACAGACACCACTTGCGTAGATGATAAGGTTGAAGTGCTTATACTTGAGGTCGATGAGAATGGAATGTTAAGAGATAGAGAAGGTCGACCTCGCAACAGGTCAGGAGAGTTGATTAATGCACATAGTGCTGTGATCCCTAATGTGACTGCTGTTGCAGAAATGAATAGTTTTGAGCTGAACCGTCAGTGGTATGACTGGGGAAGTGATGACCCTTTCCAAGGTCTTCCTCATGAAGATCCTAGAGACCATATCAAAGAACTTGAGGAGCTAGCCTCCGCAAGCGAACAGAACGAAGTGTCTGTAGACCACATTATTGCAAGATTTTCCCTTATTCTTTATCTGAAGATGCATTTAGCTGGTTCCGTCAGTTGCAGCCAAGATCCTTAACCTATTGGGAGGACACTAAGACCGCCTTCCTCAACAAAATTTTTGATGAAGTCGCAGCAGCTTGAGCAAAAGAGATGAACGATAAGCCGGACAAGATCTATGCCATGTGGGGAATTAATAGAGAAGATGAGATTCCAAGCCACCTTTTCGAGTACATTCTAGAATTGTATAATAAGTATCATAGATATGGAGAGCTGAGCAGAGTAGAAGATGCTTGTATTGGAGACTCGATCCCACTATCGATCGACAACACTAAGTCAGGATCGATCTCTGGTGTTACCTCAGAAAGGATCGATAGCAGTATCTCAGCATTGATCGATAGAAACTCATGTTCCAGATTGACACCTATTCCCGAAAGTTCAAGTTTTCCTCAAGACACGGACTCGACACAGGTGAGCACAGATGAATCAAGCTGTGAACTTACCTCAGATGTAAAAAGAAAAATCACCATGGAAAATTCCTTGGAGGTAGAAGAACTCTTGGAGTTAGAGGAGGGAGAAAAGCTTGAATATCTGGATTATGGTAGGGAAGTTACTCTAGTAGAGTTTTTGGAATTGGACAAATGGCTTGAGCGGAAGCATGATGATGAAGGGGATACTGTAGGAAAATATTTGGAGACTTCGTCAAAAGATTACATCGATCGATACCAACCTAATAGAATCGATCGATACCCGCTAAACATCGTCGATCGATACCCACCTGATGATATCGATCGACACCCAGGGATGGACGAGATTCCATAATACACAGTAGAATTGGAGCCAACTGAGGACAGAGAGTACAAGTCAGAAGCATCACACCTTGTTATCCATCAACATCTGAAACAAACTATCTTTGCAGAAGAAGCTGCCGGGTTTCACAAAAGAGTGAAAAGGATACATGATCCTAGGAAAATTGTGGTTCCTTGAGCAGTATTAGAAGTTGATTTTCCGATCCCACCAGATAGAGGTACGCATCTAGGTTCCTACAAAGGGGTATTTGATGATCATATGTATGCAGCAGTTTCTCAAATATGTTGGAGATGTAGAGGTGAAGTGGAGAAAGGTTCAATAGAAGCACTATCGATCGCCATAGACCAGATACCCTCGATTGACACCGGTCATATACCATCGATCGACACAACCAGTTCCTTGTCCATCGATATCCTTCAGGTATATCAGCACGCAAAGACAGAAACATACAAGTATGGGGGAAAGGAGAGGAGAAATTTGAAGAAGAGGAAACGAATCAAGGGAGATCCTAAGTTATAATTGACTCTTAGCTTCTAAGATGGTATCAGAAAACCCAGAGTGCACAGCAAATGTTTTTCACAGCCTTTTGCAAAGCTTAAAGCACTACTTATCACTGAGATGATAGACAAAGGATAAGAGTGTATGGTGGAAGCTTTCACACAATAATGATAAAGCTTCAGAGTATAAACTGAGACTTGTTTTGGAGAGAGTTCTCATTCTCATCCGAACTGAATCAGACCTCCAGAATTCAAGCTAATGACTAGAAATAAGCCCTGACTGGGAGGCAACCCACTGTTAGGTTTGTTCAAATTTGGTTTTAATTTCATTTACTACTAATTTTTCGTTTTTTTTATTTCAGGTTAAAAAAAAAGACGTGAACAGTAAAATCACTGTAGCATCGATCGAAACTGTAGCAGTCCCGTCGATCGACACTGTAGTAGTTCTGTCGAGCGGCACTGTAGAAATGTTACTGTAGCAGTTAATGTTCATCAGGAAAAAAAAAATATATATATATATATATATATATATATATATATATATATGTTTACCTTTTTCATTTTTTTCTATTTGTGTTTTAATTTTTTTTACTTACTATTTATGTATTTTTTATGTTTGACCCGAGGACGACGAGTTCTGCAACAAGCATCGATCGGCGGCCGGCCGGCGTATCGATCGATAGAGCATCACGAGTATCGATCGATCGTCACTTAACTGTGTTTATCGACGCTTACCATCAACGAGCTGGTCTACCATTTTTCCTTGTTGAATTGGTACTTATGATTTATTTTCCTACCAATCTTAGACTATATAACGCTGGTGGCAGTGTTGTTTAAGTATGGGGGAGGTTTACTAACATTTGTTTTATTTTGAGTTTCATTCTTATTATATTTAAAAAAAAAAAAGAGGATCCAAGGAGAAAGATTACCGTCTTATCGACCAACGAGGCACAGTCGATATCGATCGGTACAACATCACCTCCAACAATTGATGCATCCATTTACACATCAATCGATACAGTTTCCGGTCAGGTTTATCTTTTTCACTTGTTACATTCAGTCTTTATGATTTATTTTTCAACATCACCCGACTGTTTTACACTGGGGACAGTGTAATTTAAGTCTAAGGGGGATTTTTACTGATATTTGGTTATTGTGAGTCTTATTAAAACTGTTTGCAAAAAAAAAAAAAAAAACTATTTTTATTGAGCTAAAGAAGGGGATTATGATCGTTTTAAAAAAAAAAATCTTAATATCTAACCACATATAGCACTATTCTTAGATTTGTTGACAGCAATGTATACTAGAGATACTAAAGTGGATCATCCTACTATTCGATCACACTTGCTATGAAAGTTTGAAGTAACCGAAGCTTTGGGGCTTGATATACATTGGATCGGATTCCTCCTTCAGGTCTGAAAGGTATAAGTCTGTAAATCTTTGGTTTCCTTCACTCCTCTCTTCAGCATCTATAAAAGAAAAGATTGAGATGATTTCCTGAGATTCAGAGGGGTAGGTACATTATCAATGACCCGACTATTCTAATTCAAAGGAATGATTCAGAGAAGAGGAATATAGGGAGAAAAGAAACCTGAATATGACTACCTGCTTACTCAGATACCTGATGGGGGTAAGAGTCCAATTATCCTCTGATCGATACTCCCAAGGTAAAGCCTGCAAATTTATCTTATGTTAAGAAATGAGGTTAGTTAAGGAGAATGTCAAGCTAGTATTTGCTAAGTTGTTGGTAGATTTGATTTGGTTGCTAAGCTAGGATATGGTATATAAAGTATCTATGAGGCTAGCACTTATTTGATGTGGTTGCAACATAGTAGAGGTGATAGTAGTAAGTTAAAGATTTTGTGAGTCCCTGCTGTTTTCAAATATCTTTTTCAGAGAGACTACCTGTTTGTTTTGCTTAAGGACAAGCAAAAGGGTATGTCTGGAGGAGTTGTATCATGGATTTTACCCATTATTAGCCATGGTATATAAGTGTTTTAAGATATATTTATTATGTTTTGGAGTATTTTTAGAGTATTTACAGGTTCAAGTACGTTCTGGAGAAATATGGTGATTTTGGTGTCTTTTGGAGTCTTTTGAATGCAGAACTGCACAAACGCATTAGATGTTTAGCTATGGATGGAGATCTTAGCACCGTTAGATGTTTCCCATCTTTTGACACAAGATATATATTTGAGTTAGATTTCCAATGCCACCGGTTTGACGTCAATCAGCATCTTGTAGCAGACGTTATGCCTATTTTACTAAAGAGTGGTCAGTCTGCCTCGCGAGAGGAAGCTGTCGAGAAGTTGAAGAAGAATCGATCGATGCAACACACTTGGTGTCGATCGATGGAGATCACATATCGCGGATCCCGTATGTTTCAATACCTACTTAAGCCCAGAAGAAGTCTAAATTACCAGAATGCCCTTGGACGACCAGAAACCTTATTTATGTTATTTGCAAACCATTGTTAACGATTATGCTCTTTTACTTGTCTTGTTCTAAGTTTTAGGAGAGAAGGGAGGAACTCATAACAGAGTCCTCCTGGAACTCCTTTGATTTCTTTGTTTCTTTGATTCTTTGTTTGATTTTCATATTTTATTTAATCTATTCATTTATTCATCCATAATTTATGTGTCAAGTGCGACCAACCGGTCACTATACTTATTTATTTGAACCTTAGTTTAGATTATTTGTTAAACAAGATAGTTAATGCTCTATAGTATCTGGCAAACAACTGAATAGCTCCTATAGGATTATAATTTCCAATACATGAATAGAAACCCTAGATCTAGCAACCATCCTTCCATCAAAAAACTTCCTGCCAAGTTGAACAATTTCTTTGTTCATCTTGTTTACTGTTTATTTACTACTTTATTATTTAATTACTATTTTATTATTGTTTTCCTAGATTATTAATAACTTCTTAGATTTAGTTGGTTCCCTAGCTCCTCGTGATTTGATCCCTAAGTACTACAACTGAACCTCTTATTTGAGAGAGTAATTCACTCCTTAGGGTAATTTGAGTGATATCAGTTATATAGTCTAAGATCGGTAGGAAAATAAATCATAAGTACTAAATTTAACAAGGGAAAACAGTATACCTGCTCGTTGATGGTGAGCATCGATTGAAACAGTTCAGTTGGGATCGATCGATACTCGTGATGCTCTGTTGATCGATACGCTGGCCAGCCATCGATCGATGCCTGTTGCAGAACTTGTCTTCCTCGGTTCTGAAATATATAAAACACAAATAGAAAAAGGAATTATTTTTTTTATATACAGTATACTGCTACAGTAACATTGTTACAGTGTCGCTCGACGGGACTGCTACAGTAACTTAACTGTTTTTTTTCTGATATCAAAGAAAACCAAAAATTAGAAATAAGTAAAAATAAAATCAACTTTTAAAACAAAACCAATTGACTTCTGGAGATCTGATTCAGTCCGGATGAGAGTGAGAACTCCCTCCAAAACAAGTCTCAATGTCTACTTTATGAAGCTTTATCATTCTTGCTTGAAAGCCTTATCCACAGACCCTTCTCTTTTGTCTATCATCTCAGCAATAAGGAGTGCTTTAAGCTTTGTATATTTCCTGACACCATCTGAGAAGTGAGGAGTCAATGATAACCGAGGATCTCCCTTGATCCTTTTTCTCTTCTTCCAATTCCTCCTCTTCTTTCCCCCAGACTTGTCTGTTTTTATCTCGGCGTACTAAGATACTCAGAGGATGTCGATCGACAATGAACTGGTTGTGTCAATCGATGTTATCAAACGGTGCCGATCAATGGCGTCTGGTTTGTGTTGATCAATTCAGCTTCTGTTGAACCTTTGTCGACTTCACCTCTACATCTCAATCTTCTCTAAGAAGATTCTACGTGCTGATGATCATCCCATATCCTAATGTAGGAACCTGGTTGCACACCTCTATATGGTGGAATAAGAGATTCAGCTTCAAATACAAAGCAGAGTACGACAAACTTCACAAGGTCATGTATCCTCTTCACTCTGTTGTAAATCCCAAAAGCTTTTTATATGCAGGTAGGTGGTCTCTGATGTTGAGGGATAACAAGGTGTGATTCTTCAGACTTGTTGATATACCATGATTTTGAATCACTTTTAGTCATGGTATATTGGTCTTTTATTACTATTTATTATATTATAGAAGCTTTTAAGCAAATTATGGTTCAGGAGTATTTTTCCAAAAGTGATGTTTTTGGAGAATTTTAGAGAGAATTGGAGAAATCACTCGATTTCGGAATCGACCAAGACGACGAGGTCGATACAAAGTTACTCATGACGATCGATATGCACTCTGCATAAGCGATCGATGCCGAAAGCGTGGAGTACCAATTCTCGAGAGATTCGACTTGAAGTCCAAACATCACCAAATTATGATTTTACCCTTGATGAGTTTTAACCTAAGTTTATATACTCTTTTTAAGCATCCTTAGATAACTCTGACAATCTTGAAGACATCCTGATTAAGCTAGATTATTTACTAGAGAGAAGGAAATCGCTTGATCTAGGGGAATCCATAGTGAGTGTAGATTAACTCGCATGTAAAGTTTGGCTTGTCGCATCGATCGATATTCCCATTGGAAATCGATCGACAACGAGTAAAGTGTATCGATCGATATTCCTCTAGAATAATCGATCGACACTGTTATTGATCGGTTCTTGTTGGGGTCGATAACGCTCTAGTCATTAGACTTATTTATTCAGCGAATGTTTAGTGAATCTGTTATTAAGATAGTTAAGCTTTTTAATATTATGCAAACAACAAATTAGCACCTATATGATTATAGTCTCCATCACCTGAATAAAAACTCTAAGTTTAACACCTTTCAATTTAAGTTCAAAACCCCCATTCCATTATTGTCGAGTAATTGTCTTGCTCAGTTAGGATATTTCATATTTTCTGTCTACTTGTTTACTGTGATTTTTTACTATTAATATTCACCTAGGTTTATTGCTTGATTAGATTTAAGTGGTTCCTTATTGATCGATTATCATCAGACGACAATCGACCTCACTCTCACATCGATCGACACCGAAAACTCTTCGTCGACCAATACTCATCACTCGACATCGATCGACATCACTCATTGTACATCGATCGATACTCAGCCGCGAGACATAGTTGCGCCAAAGATATTAACTGAGAACGAGAATGGACACCTGTATGACCAGGAAGGTCATCTGCGTAATGCAACATGTCAGAAACTAGATACTCAATGGAATGTAATCCCTGAAACTGATACTAATTGTGGGAACCGAAATTCGCATGGTCGATTTCCGTAAAATAAGGAAACTTAGGATAATCCTAATTTTTCAGAGGACCCTGATCTCTGCGAAAGCCAATGGCAAGTAACCAAATAAATGCGGAAAATATGAAAAACATGATAAAACGAATTTGTAAAGGAAGTGGATCTTATTTCGAATTCCCGTAAGAGCGTTGCGATCATTACAAGATATTACAAAAGCTTTGGCCGCAGGGGCCGTCAGCGATTTACCAAGTTCTAGCAATATAAAACCCTAAACCTAGTTGAGTCACAGCTCAAAAACAAAAGACGAAAAAGATAAGAAAAAACGGTTTTGATGTATTTCAGATTGAACCTTATGGAAGGCTGCCTACGTACCCCTTTCGAGGATCAAGTCGAACGTAGTTCAATTGATAGAGCTGGACAAGAGATCGAACTGCCTGGGCGAGTTCGTCGAGTAATTGATCACCAGTAATAGAAACCGAACATGTCGATAATAAAGCCTAAGTTTCTACGTGCAGAGAATTCTAAGTCTACAAAAGTTGTAAGAGTCTGAGATTAGAGCTCTGGAAATCGTCCCCTGTTCTTGTCCTCGACCTTCTGCTTACATACTCCTTCTCTAAGTGGTTGGTCTTTCCTTTTCTGCTTCGATTCGCGTTTGTCGGAAATCTTCCATTTTTCTCGATCTTTCGATTTTTCTTCGGAAAACTTATATTTTCGTCTTCAAACTTGACATTTATCCATTCCTGCGATTAATGAGTAAACCGTCATTGTATCTTCGGGCTGGATCTTGTCTAAAGTCGCGAGTGGGCTTTTATCGCGTTTTAGGACTTTTCCAAACCGTTTTTCAATTTAGCCGTTTTACAACTTTAGATGAGATCCTTTCCTAGTACGATGCCGTTTTTTATCAAACATCTCGAGTTAATCGTATATTGTGGCAATGTTCAGTATTTGTTTAACCATTGCCATTTTATACGATTTATTCGAGGTTTTTCGAGAAAACAAGTCTTTAGCGGTTTTTTATAAAACATCTTGAGTTAATCGTATAGTTTGGCAATGTTAGACGTTTTTTTTAACCGTTTCCGTTTTATACGACTTCCTAAAGGTTTTACGAGAAAACACGTCTTTTATGGTTTTTATTGTAAAACTCAAACACTAAGGCGGATCGAGATGAAACGAGAGACGTTACGTTACGATCACGGTGCAGAGTACAATCGAGTCAAGGGGCATGGATGGTTAAGTTAAGCTCGCCAACAGGCAAGATGGTCAAGCAAGGACAGCTCGCCTGTTGGCGAGCTGGACAAGGATGTTCAGCTCGTCAACAGGCGAGCTGGTCGGGCAAGGCCAGCTCACTTGTTGGCGAGCTGGACAAGGTTGCTCAGCTGGCCAACAAGCGAGCTGGTCGGGCAGGGCCAGCTTGAATGTTGGCGAGCTGGAAAGGCCGTTCATCTCGCAAATAGGCGAGCTGGTTAAGCAAGGCCAGCTCGCCTGTAACGTTCCATCGAAAGTGATCTTCCCACTCTCATTGGAATGGAAAGCGGTAGGATTGGGGCTGCGCCTAGTGAAGGTTGCCAACGTAATCTCTGAAGGGATCAAGCCTTTCGTAGTTCGTTTTAGAGTTAAGTTTTGTGTGACTTCTTTCCCAATGAGACCTTTACAGTCTAGTTACGTGTAGAGATTATCGAACATGACGATGTCGATGGTGTTTTGTATCAGCCTTGAAACTTGCCTCGTAAGCTGTTTTTTTTTGACCGAGGGTGGCCATTATATTTTTTGACTGGCCGGCTTCGAATCTGTGCCGCTTGGTGGTCGTCTTTTGAATTGTGTTTTGCGTTTTAAAAGCAAGTTTGTATTCGAATGAATGTGGAGGGAAGAATATGAGTTGTATATCGCCGTATTCGTTTGCTCGTTTTAGGATGTTTAGAATCTCGTGAGCATTTAGATATGGATGAAGAGACATGCCTCTAGTATCTCATTTCATGCCTTGAGACGTTAGAGAACAGTGTGCTGGGTTTAGGGTAAGATCTAGGTTTATTTTCGGTTTTAAGGCTTTGCGATGACTAATCGGCGTTCGTTTTGGCTATTGCGATTTTAACCAGATTCCGTACTGATTTAAAGTCCGCGATAGATTCTCGGCTTATACGAGATAACATAAGTTTGTTTAGAGCTATCTCTGTGAGATAACTTAAGTTTGTTTAGGACTGTTGCGAGTCTGTTGCGATCAGCAACAAACTTAGGTGGTAGATATTACTGTTTCTTAGACATTTGCGAAAGATACGTATCTTATGAAATTTTGTATGTTTTATAGTCGTGGATAGACTGTTGGGTCTTCCAAGAAAGTGATTTTATCGAGGAAGGTATTTTTGTCGAAAACTGTTCTTCAAGCGTCTGCGACGTCTCGCAATGCCAAAGATTGGTTTTCTTTCAAATGTTGTGTTTCGTGTTCAAAACGTTTGCGGGCTTGAAGATGTTGTGCGGTGTCGCAAAGGTTTTGTCTTAACCCTGCTTTGCAGGAACACTTTGGTTTGTTTGCGGAAATTCGCAGACAAAACTTATGTTCCTGCTTGGATGTTAAGTAGTTTGATTCGTGCTAGAGCAATTAGGACCGAGGGGTTGCATAAGTTTGTTCCTGAAACGAAGCATCTTTAATTACAGTGCTTTGTGAAGTCTTGACCTTCTGAGATCTATTTCATATATTTTAAGGATAACTCGTGCGGCTTCAGGAGCTCTGTTACGAGTGTTTTCTTACACGTCGGATTTTGTAGGCAACTCGCTTTGGAACTAGAGTGAATTGTGAGAATACAGAACTTAGTAAATTTTCTACAAGTTTTCATTATCCGTTGAATGTATTGGTTTGGCGTGAAGGTTGTATTCAGCCGCATAGCCAAGGACGTAGTTGGTAGAGGATTAGACCATGACACTTACGTGATATCAATAAGGTCGAGTCGGTTTGTAAACTTGGACTCGGCTTCGAAGTGAAGCTTGATTGGACAAGGGGCGAGTAGCGTTTGTCGAGATTGATATGCCAAGTATGTCCATGGTCGTAGAAAACATTTTTCCATTTTAGGTTTGATTTATACGATGAAAGTTTTGTATAATGTCTCCTTTGTTCGTATGGAAGTTGTTTCTTATTTATTCGAGGGAGACAAAGCCTAAGAAGCTCGATGCAGAGCCCGTGTGGAGTCAGTTGCGGGGTGGTTTCATTCTCGGATGTTATCGAGAGGAATGAGAGCGGATGCCCGTGAGCAGTAGGGCTAAAGAATGAGATATTTCAGATCATGGTGCGAGGAAACAAAGTCTTAGATTGGTTGTCCAACGTCGGATCGTATGGCTTTGCTATATGGAAAGTACTTTTCGCAAAACCTGTTTTTTTTTACTTTCGAAAGTTACCTCGTATATCAAGGTCTTCGACTATACAAAGTATTTCTTGCATAAGTAACGGACGACGAATTTAATCAATTGACGCGATGTATGGAGATGTCAAAATAACGATACTTCTGTGAATTTTTGAGAAAAAAATTCCGCTTTGTTTTTGATTCTTCGGTGATAGTTTCTTGGAGTCAATCACAGAGTTTTACCAAAGGTTATTTTACCGAGATGTAGTTGCAAAACGTTTTAGCGGGTCTTCTGAGCGGAATAGGATCACTTGACCAGCAATAGGATCAGTCGGTGAGCAGGAAGGACGTGTTCCCTACTGCTTCTTGTGTTCTCGATTTTTCTTTTGCCTCAAATGTTCTTGATATTATTCCGTGACTCACTTGGTTCGACGGAAAATGAGAGCAATTTTTTTATGCCTAAATATTTCTCGTATAATGTTTTGACTCTTATACGAGACTTGTTTTATCAAGTTGGAAAAGATCTTTATGACTTTGGCAAATCATCGAGTTTCACTCGGAGGTTTTTTAAATGCATGATTGGGATGAGATATTCTGTATAGTCCTCGAGATTATTTCCCAGATGGTTTGGATCAGTCTTTAGCGTTTAGACGAATCTTAGATTGTTGTTTGCCTTTAGGATAATTTTGATTAGGCATCGCATTGTCAGAATATTTTTCCGACTATTTTGGCGAGAGTTTGCTTTATAGAAAGTGTTTTCTGGATGCGAGGAAAAAATGTTTTTTTTTTTAATATGGGAGTATACGAGTGAAGTATACGCACCTGCTCCCTACTTTTTTGTGTAAAACGAAAGAAAAGCAGCTGAATTTCTTTCGAAGGATTGAGATGATCGACAATCTGGGTCGATTAAAGACCATGATCGATTGATGATGACTCTGAGTATGTCTATTTTACGAAAATTTCTAGGAACGAGTCGGTTTTAAGACGACATCAGTGTCTCTAGTTCCTTATTTCTTTAGGACATGAGATGAGTACGCTCTAGTGCGTGGCGATCGTTTCTCGATTCTACGAGAGATTGGATCGGTTTGCGAGTTATGCATGAACAGTTAGAGAAAAATAGATCTAGATTGACAAAAATTTCCTACGACTTAGCATGCTAGACTATCCCCGAAACTCTAAGTTCCCTAAGTTTTACGGCAATTTACAAGACGTTTTCTTTCCTTGCCTACAAGAATGTAGAAGTCTAATAAATTTTTCAAATAAGACATACCTTAGTTTCATCGATGATTGGGACTTCCTCTTCTTCTTTCTTCGTCTTTTGACTTATTTTTGTATGAATCGGTCTTCGACGAAATACCAACAAGAATATCGGAGTGAGGAAGGGATTTCAAAATCGGAGTTTATGTTCTTGTTTCTTCGTACTACTTTTTTTACTTAAATGACTAGGTGTGCTCCGTATATTGTCTAAATATCCATCACACGTTTATGATTAGATGTTCTCGACTTAACGTGGCAGAATTTTGTAAAACCGGATTGCGTTTAGAGAGTTCAAATCTCTCGTATAGTTTAGGCAACTTTGGTGTTGTGTCAACCGTTGCCGTTTTAGACGATCGATTCGAACTTCTACTAGCAAGTCTTTGCGTTTTTTTTATATATCGTAAAGTTCCAACGGTTACTCCGATTGGGATTAAAATGAAAACCGTTTTGATTGAGATTCGAGGTAGAAACGTTTCGAGTCATTGAGCTTGTCCAATTCGCCCACTGGCGAGTCGGTGAGTACAGTCCCAATTTTTTGAGCTAACTTGTTTTCCTCGTAAAATCTCAACGGAAACTCCGATTGAGACAAAACGAAAAGCAGTGCGATTATTGTTTTGAGTCCGATCAGGCTTGGCCAACTCGCCATGGTGGCGGTTTGATGGTGCGGACCCTCGGGGAAAAGTCAGTACCTCGAAGGCGAGTAGAAACGCCGATCAGCTCGCCAAGAAGGCGAGCTGGTTTAGCACGGCCAGCTCGCCAACTGGCAAGCTGGTTTTAACGGTCCAGCTCACCAACAGGCAAGCTGGATGGTAGGGACCCACGAGGAAAAGTCAGTGCCTCGAGGGCGAGGTGAAAGGCCGATGAGCTTGCCAAGAGGCGAGCTGGTTTAGCACGGTCAGCTCGCCAACTGGCGAGCACGGTTTGAATGGTCCAGCTCGCCAACAGGCAAGCTGGTTGAGCTCGGCCAGTTCGCCAACAAGAAAGGTGGATGGTAAGGACCCTCGGGGCAAAGTCAGTGCCTCGAGGGCGAGGTGAAAGGCCGATCAGTTCGCCTCTTGGCGAGCTGGTTTGGCACGGCCAGCTCACCAACTAGCGAACTGGTTTGAACAGTCCAAGTCGCCAACATGTGAGCTGGTTGAGCTCGGCCAGCTCGCCAACAGGCAAGATGGATGGTAAGGACCCTCGGGGTAAAGTCAGTGCCTAGAGAGCGGGGAGAAAGGCCGTCCAGTTCGCCAACGTGGCGAACTGGGTTGCTTGGCCAACTCACCGTCTTTGTGAGCCGGATAGTATCGTCCAACTCGCCGTATTGGCTAGCTGGATGGTACGGCCAACTCTGTGAGTTGCCTAGGGTTTTTTTTCCGCGAGTGACCTAGGGTTTTTACGCGAGTAACCTAGGGTTAATTCCGCGAGTAACCTAAGTGTTTTCCGCGAGTAACCTAGGGTTTATTCTGGGAGTAAGCTAGGGTTTATTCCGCGGTTTCTGGGAGAGCAAGTTTAATTTTTCCGAAAATTTATCGAAAACATCTTTTGGTCAACCCATACGTAATGAGATTTTTCCAACTCAGAAAGAAGAGAAACATTACGGGGTTTGATAGATTTTAACTTTTCCCTTAGTTATCAGAGAGATAAATAGTGAGCTTGTTTTGTTGCTCCTCCCGTGGCAAAAAGTCACGATTAGGTTTTCGATTTTGTTAAGTACTACAGCGTTTGCGTCAGCGTTGGCTATAGGAGTAGTGATCGACCATGGATTTTACCCATTTTTAGCCATGTTTTATAGGTGCTTTCATATATATTTACTACAATATAGAGTCTCTTTAGAGTATTTACAGGTTCAGGTACGTTCTGGAGAAATATGGTGATTTTGGTGTCTTTTGGAGCCTTTAAGTGCATAACTACGCAAACACGTCAGATGTTTAGATTTGAATGGAGACCTTCCCATTGTGTGATCTAGCGGATCTTTTGACACAAGATAGAGCTTTGAGTTAGCTTTCCAATGCCACCGGTTAGGGGTCAATCCAACGGTTAGATCAGAAGTTATGCCCGTTTTACTAAAGAGTGGTCAGTCTGCCTCGCGAGAGAAAGCTGCCAAGAAGATATATGCATGTAGATCGGTGGGAGACACTTCACATCGGTCGATATGAATGCCTGAACGTGGGCTGACTATATTTCATGACCGACTGAAGCCCAGAAACTACCACAAAGTTACCAAAATACCCTTGACGATTTGAAACCCTATTTATGTTATTTCTAAGACATTGTTGACGGCTACACGCTATCTAAGTTTTTCTAAGTTATTTTCTATTGTGAGGAAAGAAGGGAGGAACTCCTATCAGAGTCCTCCTGGAACTCCATTTGTTTTGGTTTTATATTATTTATGTTCTTCATCTGTTCATCTATGATTTATGTGACAATCTTCATGTATGAATAGATCCACCTGTTGGATTTAGGGTTCAGATAGGTTATGGGATTAGCCCCAACTAAAGATTGCTAAGGTGTGATATTCATTATCATGATGAACCCTAATGCTTGATTCTAGAGTCATGAACTAGAACCATGAACATGATGGCATTAATTCATTTATCATCATTCTGATATCATCATGTATAAGCTAAAATCGTCTAGGGATAAGCGAGAACCAGTCTATGATCTTGGTGGGCACTATTTCAACTCGATCTGAAGCTATATCGATCGATACTCCTATTGAGTAATCGATTGACGACAAGTATATATCGATCGATATCGCTGTCAAAATCGATCGATATCGCTGTCAAAATCGATCGATATTGTCGGCATCAGATTCATGGACGAGTCTGGACTGCGAAAGATGAAAAATTCATCTAAGAGTTGAAGCTCTTTGATATAATGCATGCAACTTGTTAGGCATCTATAGCATTATAATCCTGATTACCTGAATAGAAACCCTAGATCTAGTAACCATCCTTCCATCAAACAACTCCTCGCCAAGCTGAACAATTTTCTTGTTCATCTTGTTTAGTGCTTTCAAGTTCACTATATTTATTTACTGCATTAATACCTATTAGCCTAGCTTAATCATATAACTATTAGATCTATTAGGTTCCCTAGCTCCATGTGGATTCGATCCCTAAGTACTACAATTGAACCTCTTTTGATGAGAGTAATTCACTCCTTAGGGTAATTTAAGTGATATCAAATTTGGCGCCGTTGCTGGGGAGCTTTGATCGCCATTAGATCTTTTTTAGTTAGATTTAGTCTAGGTTTTGTTATTGTTCTAAAATACTGATAAACTTTTTCTTCTTTTCCAGGTACATACATCTCAGTACCATGAACAATGAAGAGAGGATTTCTAGTTCCTTCAAGGAAGGAGCCTGCTGGTTCACGCAAGATCCGTAAGTCTACGAGGGATATATCGATCGACACCCTCCAAGCAAAATAGATCGACAGTGTACACCAGACATCGATCGATAAGGCACACCATCAATCGATCGATAAGCTACAAGCAGCAGTGATCGATAGAGCCAACCAACCTACAAGCAACACTGTTCACCCGAACACTGTTCATCCGGCTACTGTTCATTGCGCTACTATTCACACTGGTACTGTTCATCATGCTACTGTTCATCCGATATCGATCAACAGCATTCATCCGATGTCGATCGACACTGTTCACCACAATTCGATCGACACTCATTGTCGAAAATAATTCGACAAAGCCTCGCTGGGAGCAGGTAAGTTTTCTGTTAACACATATGTTAATCAGGAAGTAGTCCAAATGGAACCAATAGGTAAAATAAGGAATGCAATTAGCCAAAATAAAAATAAACATGGGACAAAAATCCCCATTACAATCCATTCCACCTTGAATAAAGGTGAAGAAATAAAATTGTCTTTGCAAAACTACAAAACCCATGTTCCCCTGAAATCGATCGACACGGCTCACAACGCGTCGACCGGTACTGCCCACCCGAAATTGATCAACACGGTACATCCCGTGTTGACTGATACAGTTATCCTGAAATCGATCGACACAGCTAATCACATGTCGACTGATACTGCGTACGCAAAATCAATCGACACCGCTCATCCCGTGTCGACGAGACTGTTCTTCCAAGATCGACCGACACTGTTTGCGGAAAGGAAGCAAATTTTGACTCCAAGCTGAAGCTTAAGTACATCCCTATTATAAGTCAGTGTCTCTTTCATGGTTATCTTGACGAGCAACCAATAGTTCATATTGATATTTTGAAGAACTAATCTGGTCTATCTTTAATGAAGTCCCTGAAGACTACCACTTCTGCAAACTCTTTCCACACACTCTTACTAGAGAAGCAAGACGTTGGTTCAAAGATTTGCTACCAGAGTCCCTCAAAACATGGATTGATATCATGGAAGCCTTCTTCAACAAATTTCTCTATGACACTCGAGAAAATCTAAAGATTGAGTCAACGACGAGATATGTGGTGGAGGATGATGAACAAGAAAACAATACTGGTGATATGACGTCTACATCGGTTGACACCATAACTTCTACAGCAACCGATGCCACGATCTTTCTATCGAACGTATCGTTCACCCACCATCGATCGATACCATGATTTCATCATCGCTCGACACTGTTCACTGAAACATTGTTCATCGAGACATTGTTCATCATGGTAATATTCATCCGACGACCGACACCACTTATGTGGAGGCAGAAAAGGTTGACGAGCTTATACTTAAGATCGATAAGAAGGGTATCTGGCGAGACAAAGAAGGTCGTCCTTGCAACATTAAAGGACAATTGATTAATGGAGAAGAAGCAATAATTCCTGATGTGATTTTTTTTCCAGAAATGAATACCTTTGATCTAAGTAGCCAGTGGTATGATTAGAGAAGCGAGGACCCTTTCCAAGGTCTCCCTTATGAGGACCCCAAAGATCTTATCAAGAGACTTGAGGAGGTAGCCTCAGAAAAAAACATTAATTAATACCCGCAGACCACGTTCTCTGCAAGATCTTTCCGTATTCACTATCCGGAGATGCGTTTAGCTGGTTCAGAAAACTGCAGCCAAAATCTCTAACCTACTGGGAGGACATCAAAGGCACCTTCCTAGGTAAATTTTTAAGCAAAGCTGCAGCAAATCTGGAGATTGAGATGAGATCTATTCTGGAATATATGGTGGAGGATGATGAACAAAATGAGTCTGGAAAACTGAGCAGAGTAGAAGAAGCTGATATTAACGATACGTCCTCCACATCGATCGACACTAGTACCTTAGCATCGATCGACAGTACGATTGCAGCATCGATCATAAGCACCACCTCATCGTCACTCGACATCAGCACCTCTCAACTGATCGATAAAGACTTTTGTCACCGATCGATACCACTTGAAATCCCTGAAAGTTTGAGTTGTCCTCAAGACATTGCAGACTCGACAAAGCAGAGCACTTATGTATCACGTTGTTCTCCTTCCCCAGATGTAGAAAAAGCAATCACCATGAAGAATTTCTTGGAGCTAGAAGAATTATTGGAACTAGAGGAAGGAGAAAAGCTTGAAGAAGGGAATGCTAAGAGGAAAGATCTAGAGACTTTGTCAAAAGCTAGCATCGATCGACACCCACCCTTCAACATCAATCACCATCCACAAGATAGCATCGATCGACACCCACCCGATTGACTCGATCGACAACCATAGTTGGATGAACTGCCAGGATACATAGTCAAGCTGGAACAAGTTGAGGAGATAGTGCATAATTCTGAAGCCTCACACATTACTGTCCATAAACATAAGAGACCACCTATTTGGACAGAAGAAGCTGATGGGCTTCACAAAAGAGTGAAAAGGATACATGATCCTGTTAAGATTATGGTTCCAAATGCGGTGTTTGAAGCTGAATCTCCTATTCCACCAGATAAAGGTCCCCAACTGAGTTCTTACATAGAGGTATTGGATGATCATCAGCACGTAGAAGCTTCACATCGAGGGCTGAGATTTAGAGATGAAGTCGCTAAAACCCCAACAGACGAAACATCGATCGACACTGACCAGACACCATTGACCAACATGATCAATCAACAATCGCTCGACACTACCATTGGTACATCGATCGACACCAGACGCGAAACATAGCAGAATGAGTATGAAGTGTGTGGAAATATTTTTGATGGAGATACCACCACGCATTCAGACACGTCTGGGGGAAAGAAGAGGATTAATTGGAAGAAGAGAAAAAAAATCAATGGAGGTTCTCAGTTATCATTAATTTTTCACTTCTCAGATGATGTCAGGAAATTCAAAGTGAGATTACACAAGCCTGTGGGAAAGAAGGGGAGAAATTGGAAGAAGCGGAAACGAACCAAAGGAGGTTCTCAATTACCATTGACTCCTTACTTTTCTGATAGTATCAGAAAATCAAGAGTAAGCAGCAGATGCTTCTCACATCCATATGCAAAGCTTAAAGCACTCTTAATTGCTGAGATTATAGATAAAGGAGAAAAGTCTATGGAGGAGGCTTTCACACAAGAATGATAAAGCTTCAAATAGTAGATATTGAGACTTTAATTGGAGCAAGTTCTCATTCTCATCCGGACTGAATCAGATCTCCAGAAGTCAAGCTAATGACTAAAAATAAGCGCTGAAGAAGACGTTTTATAAGACAAGAAGACGTTTTATGAAACTCGCAGATCGTTTTATAAAAATTAAAGATCGTTTTATAAAACTTGAGAAGCCGTTTTATAAAACTCAAAGATCGTTTCATAAAACTCGAGAAGCCGTTTTATGAAACTCCAAGATCGTTTTATAAAACTCAAGAAACCGTTTTATAAAACTCGAAGATCGTTTTATAGAACTTGAGAAGCCGTTTTATAAAACTCAAAGATCGTTTTACAAAACTCGAGAAGTCGTTTTATAAAACTCGAAGATCGTTTTATAAAACTCGAAGATCGTTTTATAAAACTCGAGAAACCGTTTTATAAAACTCGAAGATCGTTTTATAAAACTAGATAAGCCGTTTTATAAAACTCGAGAAGCCGTTTTACAAAACTCGAAGATCGTTTTATAAAACTCGAGAATCGTTTTACAAAAACGCAAAAAAACCGAAACAGCCATAAACCGCGAAATAGTTGCAACTGGTTCGCCCACCGGCGAACTAAGCCAAGCTGGCTTAGTTCGCCGATGGGCGAACTAGGAGGCCCATGACTGGTTCGCCGGTGGGCGAACTAGGAGGCCCATGACTAGTTCGCCCACCGGCGAACTAAGCCAGCTTAGCTTAGTTCGCCGGTGGGCAAACTAGTCCATCTCGACTAGTTCGCCCACCGGCGAACTAAGCCAAGCTGGCTTAGTTCGTTGGTGAGCGAACTAGTCCCACTTGACTAGTTCGCCCACCGGCGAACTAAGCCAACCGGCTTACTTCGCCGTTGGACGAACTAAAGACTTCCTGGACGTCCCGAACCTCGATCTCCCACATCCCCGATTTGAAACTTATGTCTTTCGACACGGTCGTGTTCTAAACCACGACCGAAACGTCTCCAGTTCCATCTCGATCCGACCTATCGTTCGAGTTTTACGATAAAAACCGTAAAACTTCGCTTTCTCGACAAAGAACTCGAGGAAATCGTATAAAACGGCAACGGTTAAACGAAACACCGAACATTGCTTAAACTATACGATTTATTCGAGATTTCTCGTTGAAATCATAAAAAACGCGTTTTTAATAAAAAAGTCGAGTAAATCGTAAAAAGCGCGTTTTTAATAAAAACGTCGAGTAAATCGTAAAACCTTACGATTAGCTCGAGGAATTTACTAAAAACGGCATCAGATCAGGAAATGATCCCGTACAAAATTGGAAAACGGATTTATCGCAGAACGGCCGGAAGGTCCTAAAACGCGATGAAAACCCATCTTACGATCTTAACGGAATCTAACCCGAAGATACAATAACGTTTTGACGGTTTACTCGCAGAAGGAAAATAAATGTCAAGTTTGAAGATAAAAGGAAGGTTTGAAGAAAAATAGAAGATTTCCGCGGAAGAAAAGGAAGGATCGAGAAAAATGGAAAATTCCTGATATAGTCAAATCTGGGCAAAATGGAAAGACCGAATGGCCAAGGCGAGGAGTATATAAATAAGAGGTCTAGGGCAGAAGCAAGGGACACGATTTTCAGAGCTCTCACCACCAAAACTAGCATTTAGGAATATTTATGTTTTCTGTTAGCGAGCTGCGTCTCAGTTAGGGTTTTTCGTTCTTAAGCTTTTCGGCCACTCTTTTGTACCAGTTCTACGCAGATTCGGAATAAGAACCTCTTTGCTCTCGATTTTCATTTATTCTTTTAAAAGTTCTAAGTTTATTGTTATCTTAATCTTCGTTGTGCGTTTCTGCAGATAGCCGGTTCCTCTGGAAACTTAGGGTTTTCCCGAAGTTTCCTTATTTACGAGTATTTGACAGTAGGTAGATTTCGGTTCCCACAGTTTGGCGCTAGAAGGAGGGGGGGGGGTCGGATCTATCTTACACCGAAGCCGCAACATGTCCAACGAAGAAACGATGACTGGTGACAACCAAACTCGCAACGAACGCGATAACGTTGAAACGACACCACCACAAGGAGCGTCCGCGGCCAACACTACAAACGCTAACGCCGAGACCCTCGAGAAGATGCTTTCCGAGTTTAACAAAAAATCGGAAGAGCAGGAAAATCTCATCGGTTCGCTCGCGAAACGGGTAGAAACCCGAACCGCGAAAACCTGAGCAATTCGCCCCCGCGGAACTACTAAGATCCGCGGAAGAAAGCTGGACTTTGGCGCTCCTACGGATCGTCCCAGAACCGAGCAGGGTAACTTACCGGAAAAAGATTTCGGAAAAGACAATCCTGACGTGACGCCAAACGAATCGGAGAAACCTCCTACTCACGAACAGGAGACCGAGGGTGACGACATCGAAAGGGTTAACCTGGAGACAAGCGACCAGGCGATTCGACAGACGAAGACGCTGTCGTCCATCCTAGGAGAAGACTCGAAGTCCTCTGCCGGAGTCTTCTCCCGAACGTTCTTTTACTGGAGACGAGGGGGAACTCGACTTCGCGCGATACGCAAAAACCGCCGAGGAGCGATCTCCGGTCACTCGCAGCAAACGCCGACAAGGTCGGAAAACTGCTGGCGGTCTGACCGAGATTCTCGATCTCCGCGAATATATCACCAAAACGGCCGCAGCGGTAAAAGCGGTGAAATCTTAGATTCACCACCCTACCAGCGCCGCACCCGAGATCGATCGGCTACTGTACGAGTCTCGGAAAACGCCCTTCACGGCCCGCATCACCGAGATCAAACTACCCGATCTCGGAAAACTTAAGGTGCCGACTTACGACGGAACGTCCGATCCCAAAGCGCACCTACAAGCGTTCCAGACCACCATGAGACGAGCCAAGCTCAAGGACCACGAAAAAGACGCAGGCTACTGCCGCCTCTTCTTCGAAAACCTAGAAGGAGCCGCGCTCGAATGGTTCGCCAAACTTTGGCGAAATTCGATCGGAAGTTTCCGTCGACTGGCTTCAGAATTCCTTAAGCAGTACTCGATGTTCATTAACCCGGAAACCTCCGACGCTGACCTCTGGAGTTTGGTGCACAAGGAGGACGAATCTCTCCACGATTTTATGAGCAGATTCAAACTCATCATGGCTAGGGTTAGCGGAATCAGCGATAAAGCCGCCATCGACGCGTTAAGGAAATCGCTCTGGTATAAATCAAAATTCCGCAAGTGGATAACTCTCGAGAAACCGCGGACGATCCCGGATGCGCTCCATAAGGCCACTGACTTCATAACCATCGAAGAGGAGGCCAAGATCCTGTCCGAGAAGCATAAGCCGACGAAAACATCCGCGAAGGATAACGCGTCCGAGCAGAAGCAGAAAAAGAGAAACTCTCGTAACGACAAATTCGTCCATCACGAGGGACATGATCTCCAAGGGGCGCATAACTACGCCATCAACTCCGGTTCGGAGCAAGGGCGACTTACGGGTAACACGTGGACGAGAAATTCGAATTACGATGAGAATTCTTTCTCCGACCTCCACCTAACCCGCGGGCATTCCACCGTGAACTGAAAAGTTCTCGGCGCCAGACTTGCCCCATAATTGGTCGCGGGAGAACTTTCCGAGATATCTAGTGTCAAGGATCTCATCCGCGATTCGGATCGCCTTCCGAAGAACGACAGGAACGCGCGAGCAGAAACTCCGCCTCAGGGAAACCAGTCGGGCGAAAAGCGCGGACAAAGACAAGACGAGAAGGGTAACGACGCTAACCGCCGAAAAATCAACATGATTATCGGGGAATCACAATTCTACAACGACACCGTCTCGTCTATAAAATCCTACCAACGCAAAGCCGAAACCGGCTCGAGTTGGAAGGTGCCGATGGATGACTCTCTGAAAGGAGTGATCTCATTCAACGACGCTGAAACCAGCGGAATCGACCAACCGCACGCTGATCCTCTCGTCATCGACTTAGTAATAAGCGATTTGGAAGTTGCTCGGATCTTGGTCGATACCGGAAGTACTGTCAATGTAATCTTCCGCAATACGCTAGCACGCATGGGAATCGATCTCTCGGAAATCGAGCCGAGTCCAAAACCGCTGACTAGTTTCTCCAGCGAGACGTCAATGACCCTGGGATTAATCCGACTACCAGTTGCCGCAAAAGAAGTAACAAAAATCGTTAACTTCGCGGTAGTCGATTTCCCGGCTTTCTACAACGTGATTATGGGCACGCCTTGGATAAATTCCATGAAGGCTCTGTCCACGTATCACTTAGGCATAAAATTCCTGACGCCTACGGGAGTCGCAGTAATTTGGGGATGCCAAAGACAATCACGATCCTGCTTCCTGTCCGAACATAAGCTGAGCCAATTGGCGGTAGCAATCGTAAAGCCGACATGGGCAAAGGTCACGTCACCCGCAGAAGACGACCCAAAGCAAGCAACGGCCGAGAAACCAGAAGTTTCCGCACCCATCGCTTCCACCCGACCGGAGGAGACAATCCCGGAAAAAGACATCGATCCCGCAACTGAAGCGATCGAGAAGTCTGCGACAGCCGAGTAAGCATACTCGCACAAAAAATCAGAACTACGAGATGGCTTGATTTCCGAAAGGAATATGTAGGCAGCTTGCCTAAAGACGAGTTCAGCTATCCCCCCTTCCAAAACGGGGGGGGGGGGAGTGGGTGAGTATACGAGTATTCGTATACTCCCAAAAATTTTTACAAAATTTGTTTTAGCTTTGTAATCAAAATCGCTTCCGCAGTAACAACTATTTAATCGTTTTTATAAAACTCGCATATCAAAATATTTTCAGAAAAAACTGGCTTGACGTCGCCTAAACTCTCGAAGAAGAATATTTCCCCAAGTCCGTCCGCGACTATAAAAACACGAACGCTCGGCGATTGGCCCCGTCGAGCACGCTAGCCGTCCTAAACAAACGCACCGACCTATCGGTCAGCATACATCCGACGAGGATAAAATAGCGCGCTATAAAAGAAATCCAAATTTTTGGTCAGCACTTCCGGGCAACTTAGAAATTGTTCCCAGTGAGATGCTCGGTTCCAACTAGACGAATCGTATAAGCCGAGAACCTATCGCGGATTCTAAATCGGTATGGAATCAGGTTAAAATCGCAAC